>CM050859.1:1722500-2150000 GCA_027580175.1 Siniperca scherzeri
TCATGTTATCATGGCTTTGGCCTGTCCAGGACCCCATCATTAGCTTTGAACTGCTCTACTGGGAGGCCAGCAACCCCACAGACAAGGTAAAGACCACCTTAAAAGCAAGCATTTGATGGCAGTGTTGGGCAAGTTACTTTCAAAATGTAATTTTACATATTACTAGTTACTTTCATTTGAAAGTAATAAGTTACTTCACAATATTACTGTCTGTGTAGAGTAATGCGTTACTGACTACACCACTTTTGTGTTACTTTCACCAAAAGAGCTGCAGAAGTACGACCAGGCATTAGGAAATGAAGAGGGTAATGTGTCGTGGCGGGTAATCACAGCTCAGGAGCTGCAGTTTATTGCAGTTCATTACAGATCCAGTGGTGGGCGATACTGTTTAGCCTGATGAAGGCTCTCCTCCGGAGCCCATTCATGCATTCACGTGCAGTGGTTACCACTTTGTATATTGCCTTAACTAAAGTGTGACCTTTTTAAATAAAGGAATAGCCTTGGACAGAGGGATGGGCAGGCAGACAAAGGATCAAAGTCTGATAAGTTACGAGACAGGGATAACTATCTTTCAGGTTACTTGTGCTAGTTATCGCTGTAGAGAGATCCCTCGGCTTCCCTAGACACAGACTGCATGAGTGTACGTATTTCCAAAGTGTACAGTCTCCCTCCGCAGCCATCTCAGCCAGCCAATTTCGGCAGCAGGATTCTTCGGGGGATATTTTTCCTGGTGGCGCACTGTGGATGAATTCTTAAAAAACAATAAACACTTCATTTCGGGTGGTAACGCGTTACTACGTAATAATATTACCGAAATCCTATTAGTAACGTGTTATATCACTGTGTTACTGCTAAAAGTAATGTATTACTGTAACGCGTTACCCCCAACATTGTTGATGGGATGGATTTGAATGTGTATAATGTATTTCTTTGTCGTGTGAACGTTTCTTTATTTGGTGTATTAGAAGGTTTTATATTTCTGCCTGTACAGTGTGTACAGTATGTATAATAATATGTTCTATATTACTACCTAACACATTCTTGGTTTGGAATTGACAGTTTCAGACTCCATTTAAAACCTTTATTGCTCCCTTTTCATTTATATGCTGTTGTTGTTTGCTCCTACAGCAACCCCCAGTGTCCCTGCAGGAATCATTTACGTTTCGTCTCATTTGACCTGTTCACCAAGTATGAGATAGTTTTCCCTTTGTTTCCCACAAACACATCTCTAGAACAAACTGGTCCATGTAATGGACCCTAAGCTACACCTGCATCAGTTCCTTCTGATTTGATTAGATTGATCTCAGGGAAGCACATGAGACGATTTTAGTTAGTTGATTGCGTTGATTTTGTATTGAATTCTGAGACTGTCAAATGAAACCTCAGATTATTATAGTATATCTGATAGTTAATATATTCTGTACCAGGGATCATTTGTGTGTGTGTGTATTTATGTGTATGTACTGTGGCCTTCATGATCTCATGGTTTTCATCTCTCCACAGCATCGTGTCGTTTTCGACCCAGCAGGCTCCTATGCAGTTGATAGTCTAAAGCCAGATACACTCTACATGTTTTCCCTGGCAGCAAGATCTGACATGGGTTTAGGAGTCTTTACTCAGCCTATTGAGACCAGGACTGCCCAATCAAGTAAGTACTACAGCTTTCTAATGTCATTTTCACACGTGTGGTTCAGGTTATTTGGGCTGGAAGGAAGAAAAAGATTGTTGTCTTTTAGTTCTGGTCCGTTTCATATTTAAACTAACTTATTACAAATGAACCAAGAGGAGTAAGCATGAGGTCATATTGACTGACAGGTCAGTCACTGATTGGACAGTGTTGTTGATGTCATCCTGCATCATCAGCGCTACATGGCCATCATGAGAAATCAAATTTAGATGGCTGACAGCGGGTCATGCTGCAGGGCTGTAGTACACACAGTGTGTGTGTGTGTGTGTGTGTGTGTGTGTGTGTGTGTGTGTGTGTGTGCGACCCAGCCCTCTGTCCTACTAACTCCCCAGCTGTAAGAAGTACTGGAGTCCACCATGTGTAACATTGCCTGGGTTAAACTGCAGAGGTAAACGATGAACAGCAGCATGTTGGTGAAAGATTTCCCCCCCATGGGGACTCTCCTAAAGGTCATCCAGTGTTTCACTGGCCATGTTTAGGCCCACTCTTACGGATGTTTTCTAGTCCATTCATTATTTAGTCCTTTGAAAGGTTAGGGGTTTTTATTCTAAGCTAATACCTATTAGTTCACTAACAAGTAGCATCAACTTAGTTAAAAATAAAAGATAAAAATAAAATCACAGCTGAATCAAATCATATCAAACTGCTTTGAAGTGCAGTATCATATTATTACAAATATATCTGTGTTGTTTTTGTATCAGATCATGGCCCATGTATCTGTCTAAATTATCTGAGGATAGATACACACAGGGCTGTTGCCAGGATTTTAGAAATACTGAGGTCCAAATTCCTCCAGGACAGCCCCCCTAGGAAATGTTTAACGAGCCAACAAAAAAGCTTGATTGTGTAGAGCTTCAGAGCCTTCGCCATACTGCCAGGAATATATTTCTTGTGGAGAAATACTAAATGGATTTATTTAATCGAATTAATAACTTTTTTTCCATAAGAAAAGTCCAAATGAAAGATACTGAGCCAATCAGCCTTCAAAAGAAGAGAATGTGAACCGAAATGGTATGGTCCTGTCAATAATGATCAATCTTTGATTGGTAGCTTGTAACATTGTGCAAGCATGTTTCATTTCTAACTTGAACTCGGGTGGTCCTGACTACAGCCCTACTTTAATGAGCATGAGGTGCTGTTTAATGAGGAACTGCTAAAATTCACAAAGTAGCACAACACACCTTTGTTGTTAGTGCTTTTCACTGTCCGTGAGGTAGTTTTCTTGAAAGTTCATGATCAGGAGATGATTTAATAGTAGTAGTAATCATTTAAATTCATGCTAAAGTCACGTATGTAGTATGACAGAATCCTCTGGTTGGCCTGCTTTGCAACCACACCATCATCAGTCCACTTGGGATCAAAGTGTGGTGCAGCCCAAACAACCAAACAGGTTACATATGAAAGCACTGTAACATCAAATCAGTTCCAGTAGCACGCGGTATCTTTTGTACTTCATACAGCTAACATGACTTGCCCTTCACCATTTTTGTAGACTGGTCTGCTGATCAGCTTAGCTGTTAAGAGATGATACATGTGTGAATGTACTGTATTGACTAGTGAGCTAACACTAAGCACACATTTTAGTATTCACTATGTTGAGTGAAAGTAGTATGCAAGTATGTTGACCGGACCCTGACATTAGCTCTAAAGGTAGACACTGACACTGTGTCTACACAGAACGGCTCGGGCAGCCGCCACGGATCAGGCTCTGACCACAGTGCTGCTCAGTGATGCCATAGTGAGAGATGGAGAGAGAAATCGAGAGTACTAAAAGAAAGAAATGTCCAGGAAAGAAGAATGCCAGAGATTCACGCAAGTTCACACCAGAGGGGCTAATTATTCTGTATTCTTTCCTGAGAATTAAAACACTGCGGGGAACGAGTGAAGCAATTCGGGTTTCAGGGATCGTGCATCATTTTCTTGCCGATTGACAACCGAAGGTCTTTCTGGTTTGAATGGCCTTTTAGTGGCTGGCACAGCCAGACAGTAAGGCTTAGCAGTAATTAAATCCACTAGACCTAAAATCATTTTACCAGTACTTCTTGTGCCATGACAGCCAGTGCGAACATTTGCTTAGGTTAGAGTGCGATACAAAAAGGACTTCTAAACCTTCAGCACACCTGCCACCAGGATTGCCTTTTGGTCTTTCTGATGGAGTGGAGGAACGTAATGGCAGGTGGTAGAAATAAAAAGATTGTGGGTCTCAGCTGCCGCAAATAACTTTTTCACGTTAGTCTAACCATAAAACATTTTGTCATATTACATTTTTGCAGATTTTTCTATGTACCAACTCATAATGTGCATAAAAAGAGGTGGATGGAAACATGTTTTCAGTTTGCAATTGTCTAAAAGAAGAAAGCGCTTAGTATTATGCATTAAAATGCTTATGAAATGGGAACCAGAGTAGTGACTGTAGTGGAGTGACCATCCATTAATCTTTCATTAAACTCATGATTTTACATTTAGGTGATTCCAGCACACACACATTAAATGAATGTCTTTTGTGGTTTTAGACTTTACTCATCTTGGCATTTACAGTATAATGAATTCAGTGAATATTAATTTATACATAGCAATATTTCAAAGAAAGGTTGGAGGTTTTGGGATTCCTGCTGTTATTTGTCAACCGTTTTACAAATGTAAGTAGAGACTTGCTTTTATCCAGAGCTTTGTAACACTGACTCCCACCTGAATAAGGGAGCAGAGCCTCCTATTCTGCACCAGTGTGCTCAAACCATTAGAACACAGCGATACTAGCAGCAGATGGGCTGTGTAGCTCACAGCACTGTGGAATTGGAAAAGACAATGTTATCACCAGTGTAGCATTAATTATGTGTAGACTTTTTTTCCACATGTGTCAATCATGCTTGAGTTTGCTGAACATGCAACTCAATTACAAAATTCAAGCACCAAGGCAACAACAAAAGAAAATGTCATTCTGAAGAGTTTTTTGTCAGGCGTAAAATCCATTATTTCACCTCAGCCATCATTCATTATTATATATTACATGTTTTCTGCTCTACTGCCTTTATGTAACAAATCACCAGGCATTGCACATTTTGATAAATTGTCTAATAAAGGCACTGAGTCAATACATACAGCATATTATGCTGTAAGAACAAACAGACTGTTGCACAGAGAGACAGCTGAGCGTTCTGATGTGCAGGACTTCCTGTCAGGTCACTAATACTATTGAACACCTGTAATTCAGAGCTTGACTACATATCTAGCATTGGATCTCTGCCTCTCTGGCATGCTGGGAGATATGGACTTGAACCTGCAATATTTCTGCCAGTTCCAAGAAGGAATCTAAGCCCTCTCTCAACTACTTGTTTTACCTGTCAGGAGTGAAATCCCTGAGCCAGCAGTCACACCGCAAACCAGAGTTTAAAACTAGCTGCTTTGATTTCCAGTCTCTCATCGCTCCGCTGGCAGCCACACCCATCATGTCAGGACGCTTGCTAACAGGTCTAAAGACCCTGACCACTGCTGTCACTTAATGCTTTTCAAACTCCCTCCATCATCTGCCAATCTCTGTCTTCTTTGTTCTCTTTAGTTACAGTATAAATCTGGAGTTTGTCAGATTATAAGTCTTAAAACTGACCGGCCATCAGAGGAGATGCACGCAAAAAAGAGGTGATCACATGACTGGCGACTGGCGCAAGTTAAAGTGAGATAATGCTCACAATCAAAAGATTATTTCAAATGCACCTCTGTGCTGCTGCGAAGCATATCTGAAACACCTTTTTGTTACATTATTTAATATTAAATCATGAATCAATGAAAAACTATAAATTTACCCTGGAGCTGAAGTGCTGACCCTGTAATCATACAGCCATAACGTGATCAACCAGTCCACTGAATGTCATTCATTTTGTATAGAACTGAATGACAATGCTCCAGGTTATCCAGACCGTTTATCTTGTGTTCATGATGCCATGATGATGGCCGTGAGCCCGGAAATATGTAGAAGTAGAGCATACTTCCATCGTTTACTGCCTGCAAAGGCTGAAAGGCAAACCTTTTTCTGTGGTTTTAGTACAGCTTTAACTCTTTAGATGTTCAAAAAACCCAACCTGTTTAAATCCACAGTTTTTGGTAGACAGTGAAGAAAAGATGGGTTTATTGTCCTATAAATAAATACACCATTCCTGAGACAGGCGGTCTCCGTCCCAGAGATTTAACCTAATCCTTCAATCCATGCAATCTGTCCTGTTTCTCAACATGACACCACTTTGTTTATCCCAATAATAATATCTCCTTTTTCTTATGGGTTAGGATAATTATTTTTCTGTCCAAATCTTAATTAATTTTCTCTCACAGCCACCCACCACTACTACTCCAAGTTTTGGTAGTTTTGTTAAACCTGTTTCAGTGTGCGACTTTAATCAGCTCCAGTGGATCTCTGCCTCCTTGATCTATTGCACCCCTGCATGGATGTATCTGGAGGTTCTTGTATGTGTGATGGAATTACGGCTGTTCTTTCTCAATTGTCACGAGCACCTCTGCTGCAGGCGAACAAACCAGCGTCCAACACTGTTCAAACAGTCCACACGCTCGGCTGGGGCTGCCAAACCACCCTGTTATCTGTCCCACCTGCTCCACACTCATTTCAGCTGTTGGTTTTGCTGTTATATTTTGTTGTGTTCTGCTCTTGTGTATCATTGTGCATAAATTAACTCATCTGTAGTGTGCCTGTTTTACATTTCAGTTGGTGAAACTTCACACTGTGTTACTTATATGTCTATGTGAGATCACCGTTGTTTAACAGAAGGGTAGCTACAGTGTGAAGTGCCCCCCTTGTTGTCTGCCCTCTGGACTGTGAAGATCATTGTAGATTCATTTCAGATCGTTTAAATTATTTGAAAAAAATGTGTTTTATGAAATAATTTTTTACATATTAATTCCTAACAATTAAACTTCCAGTTCCAACCCTGTCATCTGAAATTACAAATGACCTAAACCTAACAACACCTGGGTCTCCAGTGACAAAGTCCTGAGCTTTTCACACACAACCATCCACCCCAATCTCCTCCCTATGACTTCCGTGCAGTATAAGGATGTCACACTTCCTGGATTAGAAAAACATAGCCATTGAACATAAGGCAGGCTGCAATTATGTTTTCTCCAAAACATGTCAAAGCAGTTTAGTAGGATATAAACAAAATGTGTAGGACATAGGCTAACCAGTTTACATTGTCAAACCCAACTCATCTGTTTCTGAAACACATTAGCACATTATCTCTCAGCAGTCTGGATTGTCAGTTGCTCTGTCTTCCATTATCCACCCTGCTTGACCATTACCCTCCCTCCTCCCCTCCCTTCAGCCCCTTCAGCCCCTCCCCAGGAGGTGCACTTGCTCAGCCTCAGCTCCACCAGCATCAAGGTGAGTTGGGTGGCGCCGCCCACAGACAGCCACCATGGGGAGATAGTGGGCTACTCCCTAGCCTACCAAGCACTCACAGGGGACGATGTGGAGCGCCACCAGGTGTCAGGGATTGGCGCTGATGTCACCAGCTATGTGCTGGAGGACCTGGAGAAGTGGACTGAGTATTTGGCGTGGGTGAGGGCTCATACTGACGTCGGGCCCGGCCCAGAGAGCCCCACAGCCCGCATAAGAACCAAGGAAGATGGTATGTTGATGTCTAAGGGAGAAACCTGGGCCTCCCTGGAAATACTAATCCTCCAATACTCACTCTGTTCCTCTCCTGCTGCTGCAGTTTAGTTTCGCAATCTCTAGCTAAATGTGTGAAATGAGTCAAATACTTTTTCCTAGAAGAAATTAATTAACAGAAACTGCCACGGGCCCCCAGGCCCTTGGGGGGTTTCTGATCAACTGATCAATTGCAAATATGTTTGGGAACATACACCTATAAAACACAGTACCAAGTGAAATTCTAAGAACTATAAGGCAGGTCCTGCAATGTATCCTGTCTTGTCTACCTGTCTATTATATTGACCCTGTGTCAAAATTCACATGGTGCATATTCCTAAATACACTTCTATAACCAAGTAACCCTAGCAAATCTTTGTCCCAGGGCCTCCTAGTGGGTTAGTCCAGTAATGGGTATGCCAGTCATCGGTGGGTCAATAGTCAGTAGTGTTTGCTCTAACTCCAGTGGCAAAGGTTCATGTCACAACTTATGATAAGAAGTTTTCTTCAGAATTACGATTTCATTCATAGCAAACATTGTTGCAGTTGCTTATTTGGGAGCAAAATCCAACCCTTGACCTTAACTAAATTATTTGGTTTGCTTAAATTTGGTCTGTTTTTCCTAAACATAATTAGTTTCCTAAACCTTAACCTATTTTAACACTGATCTTTAACACAAAATTTACCAAACACTGGTTCAGTAGGCCCTTAAGTGTAGGATTTGAAATTTTCCAACTTAGCTGACTCCTTGTTGTAAGATCAAAAAAGATACTGTGGTAGACAGTAATGCACACCGCCACCCATTTGTTTAAAGCCAACAAAATCACAAGACTCCCATCCCAAGACTATTGGTATTAGCAGCAACCAGTGGTTGCTAGAGCTTGGATAAATGCTATAAACAAGTTGTATGAGTTTTGAGGATTGTGTTTGACCAGTCAGAGACATCCACATTAAAGTTACTCAGTTGCGTCCTAGGCACTCAGGAACCTTTTCAGCAACTGAGTAACTTTAATCACTGGAACCTTAGTTTTAGTTTTGGACTGCAGTGCCATTGGACAGTGGAAAAGTTCATATAGTAAAATGTGCCAATAGACTGCATCAATTTCCACTGGAATTGTTTCATTTTGTATAAAGAAAAACGTGTGACATTAGCTTAATTAATAAGATTAAGATGCTAAAACCCAGTCCATTATTCCAAGGAATTAAGTTCATTCTACATTATTATTCAGTATGTGAGTAATCCAGTGTCAACATTCAGTGCCAGTGCAGGAAGTGTAGCAAAGTGAAAAGGAGGTCAAGGATGTAGTGCATCCAACCTTTATGTGGGAGACCAGAATAATCCTTGTCACAATCTAACAGGTAATTTTATCTTTTTTTTTATTACACGGCTTTGTGGAATGCTTGATTCTGATTGGTCAATTACGGCATTCTACGGTCTGTTTTTTCTGAAGAGCAGACCGCTGCTATGAATAACAGACCATTGCTATGGACGCAGTTCTGATCATAGACTCTCGAATAATATCAATCCGCAAAAAGAAGTCCTGTGGGAAAAAAAGTTTTAAAATAATTTTTAAAGCAATTAAATCAATATTTGATGTCAAATCTTTGATTTTATTTGTAAGTATCCGTGTAATAAGCGGGATAATGTACAGCAAGCCAGTCATTATTGCAAAATTAACCACGACGGTATGATGCAGGACCCCGACACGAAGCGGCTCGCTGTACATTATCCCTTACTTATTATCACCAAAATCTTTCACTAACCTTAACCATACCTTAACCATAGTTTATTTGCCATAGCCATAATTTTTCAGTGGCACTGGAAAACAAGCAAACAAAAAAACATTGTCATTGAACTTAATTTTGGTTTTGTAGAATTGTTCAAAATCTATGTCCTGTCTGGTGATTGGGTTCTATAACCACACAAAATTCTACACATAGTTTTAAACTTTTACTTGCCAAAATTAGCGTACCCTTTCTTAAATCAAATATCAAATATTATGCCTAATTTGTAAACTTGTTATACTATAGTCTCTTTGTATTTCACGGCAGAGAGACGTGATTATAAGTCACAGCACAAGCTTGTGCTCATTTCACAACATTTTGTGAGACTTTTGCTGCCACTGATATCCTGCCTGTCTCTCTCTGCCGGTCTGCCGGCCTTTTTTCCAGCATGATGACATGGCTTTAGGCAGCTACCCTGCTTGGCTGGTGAATTGCCCGTGTGGCAACATGACATGCTCTTTCTCTGTCTTCAGTCAGATAGCAGCTCTGAAGTGCTAGCTAAATGGCCACTATGATTCAGTCCATAGGGAGGCTCTGCCATTCGCAACACACATTCATTATTACTGTCACTGCTGAAGACAACTCAGAAGCAGAACACAGCACAGCCCACTGCTCACAGAAATAAGACAGACACCATTACAAAGATTCCTTACAAGATGATTTACCTTTTTTTGTGAGGGCACAACTGGCTAAATCATTACCAATGAAAGCAAAGAGTAATGAGCTCTTTTCTGGAGCCACTAGAGGAGATCAAAGTATCAAAGGATAAGTCCTGGACAATGTCAGGGAGGCTTAGAAAGTATAGCAGCATAGTGTGGAACCTCTCCTCTGTTAAAGCCCATTGTTCTGACCAGCTTGGGCCTCTTTGACTGTTTACAAATGCACTCCAGCACTGCCTTTGACATCTTCCTGACTCCTGCCTTGCATTTTCCTCCTAATCATATTAGTCGTACCAATGTCCGGATAAATTTGATTGCCTCATGCTCTTATTGTGTTTACATTGTCTGTGTCTGTATGGTAAGTAGTGTGAGGAAAATGGACAGAGTGAGTGATGGTGCTTTTATGTATGTGCATATTGTTATGACTTAAAAAGCAGATCTATCTGCTCTGTTTTTATTGATTTGTTAGAAGGATTGAAGCTGTCTGATCTGGTAAGGTGTGTTTTTTCTAGGTGGCGCTTATTCAGAATCAGAATCAGAATCAGAAATACTTTATTGATCCCCGTAGGGAAACTCTTTGTTACAGTAGCTCGCCTTTACGTCAGTGCACACAGGAGAAAACGATATTATACACTATAAACAGGTCAGAAATAAATTAAGTAACATGTTGGTATAAGTATAAGATAAACTAAGTGTCGAGTACCAAGTGGGTTACTGGTAGATGGTGAAGTACAGTATAAAATACAATGTCACTAATTATGTAATAAATAATAGTAAAAGCGGAGGTGCATGTACTGTCGAGAGTAATTGAGGTATATCCGTAACAATAAATAAGAAAAACTAACAAGGGAAAACTAATATTGCACTTGAGTAGTAAACAGAATATTGCACAATTATTATTAATTATGGCGGAGATGTAATGCTCAATGTCCAGTTTAGTGACCTAGGGTCAAACAGACTAATCCTTAGAGGGAGGAGTTAAATAGTTTGATGGCCACAGGCAGGAATGACTTCCTGTGGCGCTCTGTGGTGCTCTTTGGTGGGATGAGTCTTCCGCTGAAGGTGCTCCTTTGTTTGACCAGCACGTCATGGAGCGGGTGGGAGACACTGTCCAAGATGGCGTGTAGTTTGGCCAGCATCCTCCTCTCTGACACCACCGCCAGAGAGTCCAGCTCCACCCCCACAATGTTACTGGCCTTACGGATCAGTTTGTTGAGTCTGTTGGCGTCCGCTACCTTTAACCTGCTGCCCCAGCATGCAACAGCATACAGGATAGCACTGGCCACCACAGACTCATAGAACATCTTCAGCATTGTCCGGCAGATGTTGAAGGACCTCAGCCTCCTCAGAAAATAGAGGCGGCTCTGGCCCTTCCTGTAAACAGCCTGAGTGTTCTTGGTCCAGTCCAGTTTGTTATCTAAGTATACTCCCAGGTACTCCCAGGTACTCCCATACTCCCATTCATGAGTTAATCCCAGAAGACAAATCTAAATATTGTTTACTTCCCCACTCCAAAGTACTGTGGAGGTCAATGGTGGGTGGATGGTCACGTACATTTCATTTAACTCTAATGACAAGGGTTCAGTTACCAATTTATGACAAGTTTTTTTACCAATTGAAGACTTTAATTTGAGCAAATTTTATTTTTATTTAACCATGACCAAAACCTAATGCTTGCTCTTGACCCAGTTATTTAAAGGAATACTTCCACATTTTTGGAAATATGCGATATGAGATGTTCAGATTGATATCAATCTCATGTCTGTGTGAAGTACAGAGCTTGAGTTAGAATGTGGTTGGCTTAGTTTAGCAAAGACTGAAAGCAGAGGGAAACAGCTAGCCTTGCTCTATCCAACGTTCAAACATACACTGACCAACATGTCTAAAGCTAACTGATTAACATGTTGTATGTCATTTGATTAATCCATACACAAACAAATGTAAAAACAATAGTTTGTGGTTTTAAGGGGAGTGAAAGGTTTTGCTTATCTTGTGCATGCGCACGAAGACGCATACACAATGGCACGTAGTTGACGTGATACACATTCCTGCCAAGGGTTTCACGCTATTCCACTGATCTACAGGTGGCGGTAACACGTCAAGATATAAAGCAATGCGCCAGCAAAGGCAGGGAAGAAGAAGACTGCTAGCTGTACAATGCTGGATTTAAAATACTTAAAAGAATTGGCTCTGCAAATGTTAAATGAGGAAGGACATGTATTCAACACACTTGTTACAGCTCAAAGATACACAATGCATTTTGGTGAGTAGCACTGAATATGAACATAAGAAAACTCCACAGGGCAGCTTTATTTATTACCTACTATTTCTTGATTATCTTGATAAACCATAACAGTATATCCATCCACCCATTACTTTTACATTCCATTAAATTTATTTAGCCGACGCTTTTATACAAAACAACTTATGATAAGTGCATTCCAACCATGTGGATACAATTCAAAAATTGCAAGAATCATACAAGTACATCAGCTTCATCAAATATGCTGAACTGCTCTCTGCTCTGCATGTGTGTGTGGCTCAGACCCAACCTATCTCCACACTTCATTTTAGTGCTGTGCCAGCGCTAGAGATACATCTCTGACCCAGACAGAGAGCAGAGAAGAGAGACAGAGACAGTGATGTATCCTGCTCGCCCGACCTCACTGTCACTGTTATTGGCTGGGGACTACACATCACTGCCCAAAGGTTGACACCCAGAAACATCCTGAAATACAGCAATCTAATAAGAAACTAAGAAAATGCAGGCAGAGGGCAGGGACTCTGCAGACACAGACACCACCACACACTTCTAGTGGGTCAAAAATGATGACTGAGAGGTATTATCTTTGTAGTTTATATGTAGCAATTTTCGATACATTGTTTTTTAGGAAAATCCTACTTATTCAGCCTTTAACAACTCTTTCGAGCTGTTGGTATATGGATTTTTTAACTTTGGACAGAGCCAGGCTAGCCCTTTCCCCTGCTTCCAGTTTTTATGCTAAGCTAGGTTAACCACATCCTGACCCAAGCGCCATAGTTAACACACATGACATTATAGATAAAAATTTTCCCATCTCACTTTTTGAAAAAAAAGCAAATAAGTACATTTCCCAAAATGTTGAGCTATTCATTTTAAGCAACAATGTGTATAATAATAAAATTCCCAAATTTGGTGATCCCCAGTGGTAGTATTAAAAACAAACGTTTGGCTAAAATGCACATTGCTACATGCGTCAATATTCTACAAACAAAAATGTATACCATTGAAATAATTTTAATGTTGCTATAATTACATAACACTTGTACATATAGTGGCTTTAGCCTTAAGGCTTCGACAACCTTTCCGCGTTCCATGTCCACAGATGCATTGGTCTGCTGTTCCACGTATGCCCATTTCCCGATCCACATTCCATTCCAGTTGGTGGTGGTAATGCACCATAACGGTGTTTACCAACCGCCATAAAATCATCTCTCCCAAGCGTTTGCACGATTTCTAGCCAGGAGTTGAATGTCATTTGGTTGTCTTTGTATTCTTTCAAAGACGAATTATATAAATGTGGGTAACAACCTGTCTTCAAAACAAGCATCCATTTTATTATCTGGAGCATGCGCAGTCGGCGCACTTGCTATGCGTACAGTTGCGCGGTCACAAATTTTGGCCTGTGCGCAGATGTCTGCATAGGTCCATGCGACACTTGTGGACATGGCCGGATGACAACATTTACGTCACGTGGACCAAAGCGGACCCTCGCAGATACGGGGACAGTATGAATTTGGCTTTAATCTAAACCTACCCAACAGGGTTTCAGTTGCCTGATTTAACCTTAAAGTTCTACTTGCCAAAACTCACTAATGACATTATCCTTTCTTGGATCAAAACATATGTTGTTGTTTTTTCTGGAAAGCACTGTCTTAAACCCAACAATAATTAGATTTTAGAGACAAATCTAAATAGTGTTCAGAGCACTGTTTCATTAACCCTCTCTACCTGCTGTCGTTCTCTCTCTCAGCCTCTCCCACCACACTTTATTTCTACACACACTGAATTTTAATCTCACTCTTTTCATCTCTTTCCATCTCTCGGCACCCCATTTGACTTTGGGCTCCCATCATTTACTGGATTTCTCCAGCACCTGTCCATTCTCCACACGTAGCAGCTTTCTCTGTGCTCTGCCCATGAACCCTCCTTCCAGCTCACATCAGTGTCAGACTGGTGCTTGAGTGTCACTACACATTCTCATTTTGCTTCCTGACACCTACACTAGCTTGCAGCACAGCTTTGAAGGCTGCAGGCTTACTATTAATTAATTTTAATAAACTGTAATGAAGCCAACTCTTCTCTTTTTAATCAGTGAGATTCAACACTTTACCAATACTATTATTGGTTTTGGTAGTATGGTTACAGAGTAGCAGTAATTTTCTGTAGCAGATTTCTGTCAGACCTCTTTGCCTCCACTTTAGCACCTGTCATCACATCTCACTGGGATGTCATTTGGACATGCCTCTTCTGAGACATACCACAAAGTAGTTCTCAATCATTTCCCCCCTGCCCTGTGCCAACAAGCCCATTATGTGAGCTTAGTTTCCCTCATGTGTTGGGTCAGAGACACAGACAAATTCAAAAACATCAGAATCGCAGGTCCCCATGTGTAATGCTTCACAGTTGCCCGCAACATACAGCATAATTCTTCCCAAATTAATTAAATTCAATTCTATTCTATTTGATTTATATACTATCAATTCATAACAGAAGTTATCACATTGCACTTTTCCTATAAAGCAGGTCTAGACCGTACTCTTTATAATATTATTTACAGAGACCTAACAAATCCCACCATGTGCAAGCACTTGGCGACAGTAGCAAGAAAAAACTTTTAACAGGCAGAAACCTTAGACAGAACCAGATTCAATGGTGGGCGGCCATCCGCCGCTGCTGTGTTAGGTTTTGAAAGAGAGACAGAGAGAGAGGTTTTGAGAGAGAGAGAGAGAAAGAGGGAGGTTTTGGGGGAGTGGGAAGCACAATGCAAATAAATTTTAATATAGTAATAATGTAATTTTAGTCGCAATATTAATAATAATAGGAATGACAGCTATAGGAATAACAATGACTGTAATAGTAACAGAGCCAATAACAACAACTGGAGTTGCATTTGTCGAGCAGGAACATGGGGGCAGCAGGTGGCCCACAACCACAGATCTAGACTCTGCACCTCCGGAGGTAGAAACACCTGCTGAAAGCGACAGAAGGAGAGAGGATAGAGACAAGAAAGCACAAAACTATGGGAGAGAGAAGATGTCGAGTTAGTAACATGCAGTAATGGGATAAAAATGCATACAGATGGAGAGGAGAAGAGAGGAAAGAGAGGGAAAAGGTGCATCATGGGAAGTCTCCCAGCAGTCTAGGCCTATAGCAGCATAACTAAGGGAAGGTTCAGGTCTCACCCAAGCCAGCCCTAACTATAAGCTTTATCAAAGAGGAAAGTCTTAAGTCTACTCTTAAATGTGGAGATAGTGTCTGCCTCCCAAACCCAAACTGGGACCTGATTCCACAGGAAAGGAGCTTGATAACTGAAGGCTCTGGCTTCCATTCTACTTTTGGAGACTCTTGGAACCAAAAGTAAACCTGCGTTCTGGCAGCGCAGTGTTCTAGTCAGGTAATACTGTATTATGAGCTCTTTAAGATACGATAGTGCCTGACCATTAAGAGCTTTGTAGGTGAGGAGAAGGATTTTAAATTATATTCTGGATTTTACAGGGAGCCAGTGCAGAGAAGCTAATGTTGGAGAAATATGATCTCTTTTCCTAGTTCTTGTTAGTACACGTGCTGCAGCATTCTGGATCAACTGGAGAGTCTTAAGGGACTTATTCGAGCAGCCTGATAATAAGGAATTGCAATAGTCCAACCTAGCAGTAACAAATGCATGCAATAGTTTTTCGGCATAATTTTGAGACAGGATGTGCCTGATTTTTGCAATGTTGCGTAGGTGAAAGAAGGCAGTCCTTGAAGTTTGCTTCACTTGGGAGTTAAAGGATAAATCCTGATCAAAGATAACTCCAAGGTTCCTTATGGTGGTGCTAGAGGCCAGGGCAATTGATTGATAGATATAATTGGGTATCATCCGCATAGCAATGCCTTCGGTGTGTGAATGTGTGTGAATGATTAGTTACTTTGATGAGCAGTTCTGCCATCGGTGGATGAATGTGTGTGTGAATGAGGTGAATGTGATATGTAGTTGCTGCGCTTTGAGTAGTCAGAAAGACTAGAAAGGCGCTATATAAGTACAGTCTATTTACCGTTAACATTTACCAATGAACGTTTATGGAGTGTTTCCTAATAATATTGCCTGAAGGAAGCATATATAAGGTGAATAGAATCGATCCAAGCACAGAAACTTGTGGAACTCTGTGACTAACTTTGGCAAGCATGGAGGACTCACCGTTAACATTTACAATCTGAGATAAATCTGATAGATAGGATATAAACCAGCTTAGTGCGGTTCCTTTAATGCCAATTGAATGTTCCAGTCTCTGTAATAGGATGTGATGGTCAATGGTGTCGAATGCAGCACTAAGATCTAACAAAACAGAGACAAGTCCATTGTCTGATGCAATTAAAAGGTAATTTGTCATTTTCACCCGTGCTGTCTCTGTGCTATGATGCACTCTAAATCCTGACTGAAAATCCTCAAATAAACTATTGTTATTCAGAAAGTCACACAACTGATTGGCGACTGCTTTCTTAAGGATCTTAGAGAGAAAGGGAAGATTAGATATAGGTCTATAATTGGCAAAACCCTGGATCAAGAGTGGGCTTTTTTAAGAAGAGGTTTAATTACAGCTATTTTAAAATACTGTGATACATAGCCTGTTAATAAAGACAGATTGATCATATCCAGTAAAGAAGTGCTAATTAAGGATAAAACGTCTTTTAGCAGCCTAGTTGGAATGGGGTCTAGACAGGTTGATGGCTTAGATCAATTAATCGTCGAAGTCAGCTGAAGAAGGTTGACAGGAGCAAAGCAGCCAAAACACACATCAGGCTCTACAGCTGTTTTCAAGGTTGCTGTGTTTGAAGACAAGTCAGCACCGATTAAAGGCAGGACTTGATGAATTTTTTCTCTAATAGTTAAAATTTTATCATTAAAGAATCTCATGAAGTCGTTACTACTGAGAGCTATAGGAATACATAGTTCAATAGAGCTATAATTCTCTGTCAGCCTGGCTACAGTGCTGAAAAGAAACCTGGGGTTGTTTTTATTTTCCTCTATTAATGATGAGTAGTAAGCTGCTCTGGCATTACGGGGGGCCTTCCTATATGTTTTAAGACTATCTTGCAAGACTAAACGAGATTCTACTAGGTTGTTGGAACGCCATTTCCTTTCAAGTTTTCATGATGTTTGCTTTAATTTGCGGCTAAAAATCAGAATCAAAGAATAGTTTCTCCTTACAGCTGGTGGTTGATTTATTACACTATATAAAGGTTTAAACAACAAAGCACTTATATACACTTATTGATTCAAACAATGTGAATAGTTATAGATTAGGTACAATAATATGTGAATCAGGGAGAATTAATACAATGTGTGCAGTGGTATTACTTTTACACTTGTTTACACTCAGCAAAGTTTTCAAAATTCCAAAGACAGAGAGCCACTTTGATAGAGGAGAGGAGAGAAGATGGACAGCGGGACACCTGTAAGTTACAGGGGTGCTGCACATCCGTATAGCCTTGGAATGTATTTTGAAGCTGCTGTGCAAGATATGAGATCCTGGGAAGACCATAAACTGGAAGTTCAGTTTGGGCCTGCCTCGCCTCCCTGGGGGTTGGGAATGAAGAGCCGAGATGTAGTCTGCCGGTAGTCCTCCTTACTTGCCTCCTGGTCAGGACACCTCCTGAGCTCGTTGGACAAAATTCATAATGCAGTTGGACTATACAGAGCCCAAGGATCAATTCTCTGGCTAATTTGAATTTCTCCATTTGCCGTGCTCCACATTCGATATCTGCCAGACGAATTTCACAAGACAGTGGGAGCAAGGGTTATCCTTTTGACTGTACACAGTGTCTTGTATGTGACTGGTATAAAGATATGGGTCCGTAAGGTAATTTGTTTAAAATAGGCCGGAGCACTTCATTTTATTGCTTTGTCTTACATTTCTCTTTTTTTATTGTCTGCATCGCATTAGCAACCATTCGTCCCTTCCTGGTTTTTCTTTAACCTGTTTATTTCCATAGTTTTAGTTAAGACATCATTTGCCACTCTATCAAGGTATCCGCATCCGCACATATGTTTCTATCTGTGTCAGTGGTGTCAAGTGTCCCAACACATCTCCTTCTGTCCTCGGCTTTTTAATTATTATCTGGATCAATGGGAACAAACAACATGATTATCAACAATATCACCCCAATAATCATGGCTATCCTGGCTGCAACTTCTTTCCATGTTGCATTCTTCAGCCACTCCCACCATGCATCTTTACCTGTGTTCCAATTGGAGGTTTGTACATGTTCGTTTCTAAGCTTTTTCAATTTCTCTGATGCCTTACTTAAATTCCCCCCTTTGTCTGTATGCATCGGGATAACTGTGCAGCACTCGTTTCCCACGTAGTCACATACTCCCTGTTCCTCTGCTAGCATTGTATCGATGACAAATTTATTTTGCAACACCATGAGTGAGGAAGCATGCAGTTGTTCTCTCACTCCCTCCAGTGCCTGCACTGTGTAGTTAATACACCTCTGTTGATTATACCACAAATAGTTTACCCATCTGCTATTCCCTCTGCTATTGCCTGATGCTCCTCTGGTATTCCATATGGCTCCTGGTTCAAGGCAATGTACACCCTATCGTCCTCTGTCCACTGTGTGTTTATATCTCTTTTTGTTCTTGCTCATGTTTGATTTGGTAAAGTAAGTACCGTTAAGTGTCCTGTCACTAGGACGGGTGTACATATTCCCGTCCAATTTTCTGCCAGCACTGATCTAACCTGTCTGTCCTTCTCACAATACCAAAACACATCTCCTAACGGCTGTGTACCTTGGGAATTGTCAGGGATTCTATACTGCTTCTATACATATGTATACATTTGATTTTTGCTAGTTTTACACAAAGTACTACACAATTTGATGTAAGCTTTTGTTACATTGTTTGGTGTCCACAACTTGTTTTGACATTGAATTAGGCCTTCCGAATCTGTTAAATCTTGTCCCCTCACTACACAAAACAGGAACAATACCCTATCAGTTACTTGTACTACTGATGGCAGCAAAAATAGTTCCTGCTCCATCCATTTTCTTTACTTGTTCCATCCTTCATGTCCTCCTGCCATGTGCATTTCACTGTGCAAATTATATATTATATAATATTTACTTAAGTCATTACAGCTCCCTATTTCTGCACCTGGAATTGGCCTCACGCATTATAACATGCTATGCAGGTTTCCTGACTTACTCGTTTAGCTGAGTATTCTAGCCACTAATAAAACATATTTGATTCCCACTACGAGGTTCTTAGCTTGTTAATTATCAGGCTGTGTATTCCTTTTTGGTCTATGCTTGTGCTGCCCCTTAAGCTGTTCCAAGTCTATGCTCCAGCCTCTTTTATTTTGCTCAGGAACTATTTCTTACAGTTTACTTGCCCTTTTTGAAGTCATAAGCTGTGTTGTGTTCAGATTTATACAGTGATTTGTGGGGCACTTAATAGTAATAGTAATATAATTTTTTCTACATCTTTTGTCTAAGTTTATCTGTCATCCCTGAATCTCATTTTGGCCTGGTACCCTTATACGTATGGAGTGGGAGCTGGTTGGCCGGTCATATGTTAAAGTTAGTGCTTCTCCTAGGGGTATGTGTCCTTCTGGAGCTATTGCTATCCCTGCTGCCAATGCACAATTTTCTGTCCGTCTATCAATGTTGTTTATTATCTGGATTATTCTCTGGATACCTTGTGTCTGAGTTACTTGTGCATGTCGTTTGTTTGGTTCTTTCTGTCTTGAGGATTTGTTCTGCTTCTGTCCCTGATAGTGTTGATATTAGGATATAACCTACCACTAATTGTGCCAATATCCTGATTGTACCCACTGTTACCTTTGTCTGTCTCTTAAGTGACTTTCTTAAGGACCTTCCTCTGATCTTTTGCTTTCTAAAGACCTGAGGGCCCTGCCTCAGGGTCGTCGGACCATCTTGTGGACCCCCCATGAGGGTCTGGTGCTCGTCTGCCCGTCTGTGTAGCAGTAATTCTCTGGGATCGTCTCTCTCCTTCCGAGGCGGTGTCACCATACCCATCCCAAAATCATCTCTTCCTGAAGGGAGGCATCACCTTCCACTCCTGAAGCTGTTTCTCTTCCTAAATTATCTCTGATGGCTGTTAGTGATCTTCCTGGTTCGACAGCTCTGCTGCAGTGATTTAGGTGGTAGTGGTTTAGGTGGTGAAAGTCTTACCTTCAACCTTGATGGTGGTAGGTGTTGCTAAGATCACCTTGCATGGTTCCGATCACATGGGATCACTCCAACCTCTCTTGAAGAGTTTGATGCGTACCCAGTCTCCTGGCTTTATTTGTCTCAGGTCCTCGGTGATTGCAGTGTTCCTCGGTTAGGTAGCACCTTTGACCTTTTGGAAGATGACTTTGTGGCTTTCAGTTAAGTGTTTACAATAATTTGCCAGTTCTAATTCAAGCTGCTCAAGTGGAAGCCCCCCATAGGGTCCTCTAATGTAAGGAACTGGCATAAGTCGACCTGTGAACATTTCATGTGGAGTTAGATGTGTCATGCGGTTAGTTTGGCTTCTCATGCGCCTGAGTGGAAGTGGTACAACATCTGGCCATTTAAGCCTGTGTTGAATGTCTCGACAAATCTTGGCTATCTTAGCCTTCAGGCTTCCATTTGTTCTTTCCACCATTCCCTGAGATTGGGGGTGGAACACACATCCCAATCTCTGCTTGATTCTTAAGCACTTGGTCGAGATCTCTATGGTTTTATTAACAAAATGAACTCTATTATCTGAACTGATCTTGTCTGGTATCCCAAACCTTGGTTTCACTTCTCTGCAGGAAACTTTGCCACTACCTGAGCATCATTCTTGGCACTTACCACAGCTTTAATCCATTTGCTGAATCTGTCCACAACAACCAATATGTACCTTTTGCCATTCACAATTTTTGGGCTCATATTGACAAAATCAAACATTAGGTGCCTAAATGGTACACCTGGGGCTGGGATTGCTGCAATAGGTGTTAAAAATGCTTTTCTGTAGATATATTCCGCACGTTTCACAATCAGCTAAAAATGTGTCAACTATGGCTGTCAGGTATGGTGACCACCATGCTTGTTGAATCTTCCGTATAACCTCCCCCCATGGTCTTGACCATGCGCAGTTCTGATAAGTGTGTGTAAAAGAGCAGTTGGTGCCACAAAATGATCCCGTGGTCCACGCCATAATCCTGTGTGGAGAGGGTTCTGTTTTTTGTAGGCACCCCTCCTCATCCACACACTTTTCTTATAAATAGTGGCTGCCTCTTTTGCTTGTATTAGCGCCTTACGGATCAGTTTGTTGAGCCTGTTAGCGTCCGCTACCCTCAGCCTGCTGCCCCAGCATGCAACAGCATACAGGATAGCACTGGCCACCACAGACTCATAAAACATCCTCAGCATTGTCCGGCAGATGTTGAAGGACCTCAGCCTCCTCAGAAAATAGAGGCGGCTCTGGCCCTTCCTGTAAAGAGCTTGAGTTTTCTTAGCCCAGTCCAGTTTATTGTCCATGTGTACTCCCAGGTACTTGTAATCCTCTACAATATCCACATTGACCTCCTGGATGGAAACTGGGGTCACTGGTGCCTTGGCCCTTCGTAGATCTACAACCAGCTCCTTAGACTTTGTCGCATTGAGCTGCAGATGGTTCTGCTCACACCATGAGACAAAGTTCCCCACCACAGCCCTGTACTCAGACTCATCACCACCGCTGATACATCCCACCACAGCAGAGTCATCAGAAAACTTCTGAAGGTGGCATGACTCTGTGTGGTGGCTGAAGTCTGTGGTGTAGATGGTTTGTTTCTATTGATCTCCACTTTAGAGACGTGATCCTGGAATTAAATTTGGCCCTGCTGAGGAGGTGATACTAAATCCAGCTTCCAGGTACTTTCAGGGGTTTATCGGCAGTGTTGTTGGTTGTGATTGGTTAAGCAGATGTGTCGTCACGTCACAACAACAGTAACCACCATTTTACTACTTCATCTATCAACCAGGACAATTAAATACTTCAATCCTTTAAAAAAAAAGAACAGTGGAGAACACAGGTTAGACATACCAAGATGTTCAGTTCCTCATTAGAATTTGGGGTGACAAGGCCATTCAGAGGGAGCTGCAAGTCAAAAAGGAACCTGATGGACTAGACCCCGTTTTCGGCCACTGTCAGGCTCCAGCCAGTCCCAGCAGGGACCTAGATTCAGCGTAAACATGAAAGAAAATATATATCAAGGCCAACTTCTTCTATGTTGTCTGTCCCAAAACTGCTTACTTCGTCACCTAACAAACAGTGCATAAAAACGTTGGTCCAGTTACCTTTTTAATGGCTTACTTTGTAAAATACAGCGGAAACACAAAAAGAACATTGTACAAAAGCCCTACAAAGTTTTTTTTAAGTTCAGGTTATAGGAATCCCCAGGTTATGGATTATTAAGTTCCTGCAGTGGAAAAATACAAAGCACCTAAATAGGAAAACTTTGAACCCCCCAACAAGTCATTTAAAAAACCTTGATGTATTTTTGAAGACTGAAATTTGTTTTGTTGTACAGCAAAGTAGAATTTTGACCAACTTCTCAAATTGTGTCTCCTTTCCATGACACAAATGAAGGTGGCAACTGGAAACTATAACTAACTCATTCAGTTGCCATCCTCGTTTGGGTCAAGGAAGCCACACCTTGACAAATGGGTCAAAGCTATACTTCACTGTACAATGGAAGAAATATTTTTGGAGCAGCAGGATTGGAGAGTCTTTAAGAACTATGGACATGTAATGAAAACACATTAAGGTTAATTTAGTGACCTGTCAGGTTTTAAAAGGAAAATGGCTGCTTATTGCTTCTGACTCAAATGTGACTAAATGTAAAATTGAAGCACAGGCAGGCTAGGTGAATGGTACCCTTGCTAAATCAATCAACAACAGCTGAACAATTACTTTTTGTCACACATCTATTTTGTATATGCTCAAGGAGAACGTGATCAAATCAGATCCTGCCTTTGACTGGCTGCTGCTTGCCATACTGTATATACTTAATATTTCCTGAAAGCTTAGGTGTGGGTGGTGTTCAAAGATGTGAGTAAATGTAAATGAATCACAGCAGCATTTTGAGGTAGTTCAGGTTGTGGATTACGTTTATCCGAGGTAGGCAGAACGAAGAGAATGCAGGCAGAAACACATACTATTCATAGTGAGAGAGATACAGAAGATACAGTTAGTAGCTGCCTCAGCATTTGACAGCTGCTCCAGAAAATCCCCAGCAGCCACAGACACATGAGCTTGCGTCATGCTGTCAGTCAGTATGGCTTTAGAAGTTTAAAACCAGCAAGGACTATGGAAGCCTCACAAAAGGTCTCACAAAGTCTGCATTAAGCATCACACATCTCCACATTTCAGTGGGAATTGATATATAAATTTGTCTCCACACACACAGTGCTTTATGTTAGTGTTAGTTTTAGTGAAATCTTACAACTACAACATGGAAAATCTTGAAGACATGAAGACTTTTACAAAATTGAAAAGTTAGGCAAGCAAGTAGATACAGAAGACAGGGCACAGAAATAAAATCAGTGCTAGTCCACAGCCATAGTTGAGATGTAGATGATCTTACATCATCATTAATCTTATGTTTGATTTGTGGTTCAAATCCACCACTAAATCCAAGCTAGCTAGCTGACATCTATTCTTCAACTACCACGGATGGATGACTTGCATGGGTGGACTACATAACAAAAGTTTTGCTCTCCATCAACAACAGCACAAATGTGCTCAAATAATTGCTTATTTCAGTGTAATTTCAGAGTATATCCACACCTAGCCTGCTGAATCTGAAAATGCAGTTTATGTGTGAAAAAGATCTGCAATCACACTTGCATTTGGGGTATTTCTTGTAAATATGAAATGTGTAGAAAAACAGCTCAGCCTATCATTTTCCTTCTTCTTTCAGTCAGCAAACCACAACAGTGTGCATCACAGCCACTGTCTGTTAACAAGTAGACTAGACACAGCCGGGGTATTTTCCCAAGTCGCAGCTGCTTAAACCACTCTATCCCAACCCACTCCTCATGGTCACCTCAGCCCGCTAATCCTACGAATTATCACCATTTACGTCCAGTGCCAACATTCAGTGTCATAAAATAAAAATTCAGGACATAAAACTCCCTTTATGTAGTGAGGTAGATAATAAGGGTCTGGAGGTGCGGTTGTGATTGGGCTTGTAGCATGTCTGACTTTGATGGAGGAGACTGTCACAGAACTTCAATTGAAGCTTAACCAAGTGTTTTAGTTCCCTAACCCCTAACTGTACCTATAGTTTGTTTGCCATAACCAGAATCTTTCCCTAAATTTAACAATACCATAGTTTTTATGCAGATATGACTCAAGATGGCACCGCAGATGGCTGCCTCGTGTGTTGGTGCTCACTGTTGTCTTGTTTTTATTGTAAATTCAGTTTTCTGCTGTGGAACCTGAAGCTCTTTCACCAGAGAAGAGCTTATGAAAATCAGGGAAACAACTCTAGTGGATTTATTTCACACTTTTCTCACATCACCAGTGGAATTATTGGACATTCTCGTGAAAGGTGCCCTCACCTGGAGACTATGGATGACGCGGAGCTGAGCAGACGTGAATGAACTGAGCTCTCTATTATATCCTCTTATCTAAAACAACACTGAATTAAACTTTCGAGTTGGGCCATTTTAATCTAAAGCGCTTAACTAACTAATGAGGGATGGGCCGTCGACAGACAAACTAAAACAGAAAAGACGGTCAAAGCAACGACGAATCTCTTAATAGTGATGCTGCAGCTAACATTTTCCCCCACCAGGCTGCTCACACTAAAGACGATGTTAACCCAACACTCTCCGAGACAGAGAATTCCATTGGCATGCTTGCTGTTCTAATCAGGGAAATTCAAGAGGGGAACAAGACTCTCACAGAAAATCAAATCGAAATCTGCGCAACTCCTAACTTCCATTGATGGGCTGAAGGCTACCTTGGAGGGCTTGCTAGCAAGGGTAAAGGAGGCTGAGCAACGCATCAGCAGTACGGAGGACACTGTTAATGGGCTCGACCGACTGACTAAGCAATTGCAGAAAGACAAAGAATTTCTCAAAAATAAAATTGATCAATTTGAGAATCACAGCAGGCGTATGTGTGGTACGTGTGGTGGGGAAATGAGGTAACAGCCTCATTTATCCTGCACAATTGAAGGTTCAATGGGAAGATAGACAAATCCACCTATTCGACACAGCAGAAGATGCGTTTAAGTTCCTAAACGAAATGGACCAGGCTGAATGAAGAAGCACCGTTCATGGGAATGTTACATCAGCTCAATTTACTGGATTGGGGTCCAAAGTTAGTAAGGAAACTATTCTATATATACTATATACTTAGTAGGACTGGGTATTGTTTAAAAAAATGACAATACCAGTACCAATACCAGTACCCTTAAAGTGATACCAATACCAATTGAGTACTTAATTTGATCCCTTTTTTTTTACTTCATTCGATACCCATCATGTGAATGGAAGCATTCATTTGCATAAAATGCCACCACTTCTCCCCATCCAAATGATTTTTACACGAATACATTTTGAAAGTTTTCTTTAACTCGTACACACGAGATAAGCATAGCCTATATACAGAGAGCCAGCACAACAGACCAGCCTTGTTTATCAGAGTGTTGAGTGATGGGAAACTTTAGTTCTGACAGACTATGTGTTAACAGTTTGAGTCAAGCATAGAGGCTGTATTATATAGATCTTTATAGTTCATTGTGCTTTCTTGTCATTATGTGTATCTCTGGTTCTTTGTGTTTTTCTTGCGGTTGGTTTGTAAAACAAACAGCCAGCGAGCTGAAGTTTTCTCTGGTAAACACACAGATCTCTTCAGTTGTGGCAGTCCCTCCTGCCCAGCCTGCCTCCTGCTCCTCTCGTGGTCACTTCGGTGTCCGCTTTGCTGCCGGAGTGTCTCTGGGCTAGAGAGAGTGGACAGGCCGGGTTTCTGCAGGGTGTGCTGCCACACATTGGCACACTCCACACACTGGTCTGGAGCTGTGTCCGTGTGTCCAGCCCGCCAGAAAACGAGGCAAAGAAATGTTCGGAGTGCCAATGGCAGCCCGCACTGTGGACTGTATGTAGCTGCTAGCTGTAGCTGCGTTAGTGGGCCAATCACACATCGCATTAGGCAAGGCAAGGCAAGTTTATTTGTATAGCACATTTCAACAACAAGGCAATTCAAAGTGCTTTACATAAAACATAAAAGCCATCAAGACAAAATGTAGAAGCAACATAAAGCAATATAAGAAGGCATTGAAATACAAATAAAAAGAGTCAAGTAGAAAATAAAAATAAGATAAAAATAAAATAAAATAAAAATTACAGTGCAGTGTAAGATATTACAGTTTTTTCTGACTGCTTAAACCCTAACCCTGATTCTTATAGCACAACTTCTAAAACTATTAATACTTATAGCAAAACCACTCACTGAGTTTCCAAAACTAAAAGCACAAACACTGCTTTGCACTCACTTTGCAATTTTGTAACGCACTCTTTTTGCAGAACTGTAAACACAACTCACTGCTTTACACTCAATTTCCAAATGATTAACACACTCCTAGCAAAACTATACACATGTATGGCTATTATTTACACTATTTTGCCAACTGTCTGGCACACTGTCACATGTGAAAACTGTTTTAGATAATTAGTTCACTTTGCAATCAGCCTAAGCAATATAAATAAGCCACAGGTAAGCTGTCCATAAGGAGTACCATGGAGGGAGCAGGAAGAGTGAGAAGAGTGAGAATTAGAGGAGGCCAAGGAAGAGGACGTGGAGGTGAAGAAGTAGGAGGAAGAGGAGGAGGAAGAGGACGCAAAGGTGAAGAAGCAAAAGGGAGAGGACGACAAGGACAAGGAGGTGAAGTTAGAGGAAGAGGACAAGGAAGAGCAAGAGGAGGACGAGGAGAGGGAAGAGGAAGGGTAAGAAGAGTAAGAAATAGAATTACTGATGACATCAGAGCTACAATAGTGGACCATGTAATCAACCATGGAATGACCCTGAGGGAAGCTGGCCAATGGGTTCAGCCTAACTTGAGCCGCTACACTGTAGCAAGCATCATAAGGACATTTCGAAATGAAAATCGGTTAGTACAGTCACTTTGCACTAAGTTTTGTAGCACTGCCAGACTCTAATGCGAAACACAACAATACCATACATGTAAAAATACTGAAATTGTTACTTTACAGAATTGCAAGATGCCCAGATGCTGTGGGCAGAGGAAGAATGTTCACTGCAGAACAAGAGACCCATATAGCCAATATGGTGATTGCAAATAATTCCATAAGGCTACGAGAAATTCAGCAGCGCATAATTGAGGATGACACCACCTTCCAAAACATACACAATGTGAGCATTTCTGTATTAAGTCGTGTACTTGCCCGCAACAGAATCTGAATGAAACAAATCTACAGAGTCCCTTTTGAAAGAAACAGTGAACGTGTAAAACAACTGCGATATGACCATGTGCAGGTAAGCTATAGTATCATTGGTTCTGAATCTGGAAGTGCAGACTGTAGTACTGTGCATGAGCCTGCTGTGCTGCATTTGTTTTGTCTTGTCCAGAGAGTGATGGAGCTAGAGGCAGATGCCATGGGTCATGAGCAGCGTTTTGTGGATGAGGCAGGTTTTAACCTCACTAAAACAAGGAGACGTGGCAGGAACATTATTGGACACCGTGCCATCATTAATGTCCCAGGACAACGTGGTGGTAACATAACTTTGTGTGCAGCTATTAGTCAAAATGGTGTTGTTCACCATCATGCAACCCTAGGCCCATATAACACTGCACACATTATTACATTCCTGGACAGCTTACATGACATGCTCACTAATGTTCAGAGACCAGAGCAGACCAGATATGTCATCATATGGGACAATGTTAGTTTCCATAGGGCTGCTTTGGTCCGCAACTGGTTTACAGATCACCCGCTCTTCACTGTACTCAACCTCCCCCCATACTCTCCATTCTTGAATCCAATTGAAGAGTTCTTCTCTGCCTGGCGCTGGAAGGTCTACGACCGTCATCCCCATCAACGCATAGCCCTTTTACAGGCATTGGAGGAGGCATGTCCTCCATTGCATTGACCAGGCATCCTGTCTGGATACGGTATTCCAGAAGATATTTTCCCAGGTGCTTTGGACTGGAGGACATTGCATGTGATGTAAACGAAATTTTGTGGCTGGACCCAGAGAGACGACACGATGTAAAGTGATTTTTTTTTTTCTCAGTGAAATTACTATTTTGTGTTTTGTCTTGGAAAAAAAACACTTGTTGTTTTGATATGTGTAAATAAACACCAGTACTTGAAGTTTGGATCCCTGCATGTTTACAGAACTATGACAAAAGTATGACCTCAAACTGACATAGCTTGTGCACAGAGAAAGCAAAAGCCAGATGTGTTTTTTATTCATACCATCAGTGTGTAGTTGGCGCATTGTGTGCTTATTAATGTGATGGCTTGTGTTAACTGTTTGATACGAAAATACCATTTTTACGAAGGTTTGAAGAGTTAAGCAAGGTTTATTAGCCTTTGCAAAAGAGCTAAAATGTTTTGCTGATTTGGTGAAGGGTTTTCTTATTTATGTGTAGAGTTTTGCAAAAATAGCCAATAGTAACAAAAAATGTGCTCAAGCCGTTAGAAAAAACTGTAATCAAAAGCCTCAAAGTTGATTTAATAAAAGGCAGCAGCAAACAGAAAAGTCTTCAGCCTTGATTTAAAAGAACTGAGACTTGTAACATACCTGCATACCTGTTTTCTGGGAGTTTGTTCCAGATATATGGTGCATAAAAACTGAACGCTGCTTTTCCATTTTTAGTTTTGACTCCAGTGGAGTTCTGGATGGTTCATAACGTAGCAAAAGATCAGAAATCAATTGTTTGACAGACAGGAAGCCAGTGTAAAGACCTCAGAACTGGAGTGATGTGATCCTTTTTTTTTTATCTTAGTGAGGACACGAGCAGCTGCACTCTGAATCAGCTGCAGCTGTCTGATCGATTTTTTAGAGTGACCTGTAAAGAGACCGTTACTGTAGTCGAGTATACTGACGATAAATGCATGGACAAGTTTTTCCAAATCCAAGTCATTTAATTCTTGATATATACTTCAGATAATAGTAGGCTGACTTTGTGATTATCTAAATGCAGCTGTTGAAATTCAGGTCTGAGACCATGACTACAGCAAGATTTCTGGCTTGGTTTGTGGTTTTTAACATTACAGATTGAAGTTGAGTGCTGACTTTTAATTGTTCCTCCTTGAAGACGTCAACAAATTTGCTGTATAATTGAGATAAAAAGTCAGTTAAATCTGCAACAGATAACTCTTTAATCATCCAGTCAGGTCAAATTTGGTACAAACTGCATGAACTGTTCAAACAAGAAGGATTTCTCTCCCCTATAACCCCCCTTATAGAGAAACAGACTGCTACCAAAGATCTTTCAGAATAGTAACTTCAGATTATGGTCTGAGAAAGGAGTTAGTCACCTAGAGCACTGCTATATGGAAGGAATCTTTATGTCTTTTGAACAGTTTAAACAGAAATACTGCTTGACGAATAAAGATTTCTTTATTAGAGTAAACCACAAAGGCCGATGGAATTTACCTACTATGACATCTGTGGAACAACTGTGCCATGCTGACCAACCATTGCTTAAAACTATCTCTAGAGTATATGAATGAGTCTTATGTCGAGGATATTAATACCTGATCTGGACAGATCCAGAGAAAAACCTGGGAATAAATCTGGATGGGGAACTATGGGGTGACTTGTGCAGAGATGGTGTTACCTCTACTTTAAACTCTTGATATAGATTGATACAATTTTACATTCTCCATCAGCTTTATATCACCCCATATAAACTGCACAAATACAACTCTAATATATCGCCCCTTTGTTTTAGATGTGGCTTAGACGAGCGAACATTCCTACATTCCACTTGGCAATGCCCTAAACTTCATGGGGTTTGGCAGGGAGTGTGTGACACCCTATTTGTTTACTGGGTTACTTTACTAACTCCAACCTTAAAAATAGCCACGCTATAAGGCTCACAGAAATTTAGCTGGCCATTGCAAAAGAATATATTGCGTTTAAATGGATTATATGGAAAACCTCACATCGCACCAGATTGATTGTGCCTCGGTATAGTCTTCCTGTATTGAGGACCATACAAACATTGAGGTTGCCCTGTGTCTCTTAATGTTTTGTTTAATTACACTATTTTGTTGTCAGTGTGGACGGTGTCGATTTTAATTTAGATTTGTTTATTGTTTGTTGTCTTGTTGACTTTGTGCTGTCATTTATTGGTTATATGCTGTTTGTTAATGCGTTTGGCATTGAAAAAGCAAACTAAAATATTCCCCTCCATGCAGTAAAACCCTGGAGAAGAGAAAAACATACCGGTGCGCTTGTGCATCTCCGCCGGCACGGACTTCACACACCGTTACCAGGAATATTTCTCTCCAACGTGCGTTCACTATGTGTGGATCACAGACTTTCCTGTGATCATGTCCCCAATTGACACTGTGGAGTCCTTTTGCTTCCTAGGCACCATCATCACCCAGGACCTCAAGTGGGACCTGAAAATCAGCTCTCTCAACAAGAAAGCCCCAGCAGAGGATGTATGTCCTGTGGCAGCTGAAGAAGTTCAACCTGCCAAAGACAATGATGGTGCACTTCCACACCGCCATCACTGAGTCCATCCTCACCTCCTGCATCACCATCTGGTACACTGCTTCACTGCCAAGGACAAGGGCAGACTACAGCGTATCATTTGCAGAGAAGGTGATTAGCTGCAATCTGCTACCCCTCCAGGACCAGTACGCCTCCAGGACCCTGAGGCAAGCAGGAACAATTGTGGCTGACCCCTCCCACCCCGGACCCAAACTTTTGGCTGCGGTTCATCAGGACCAAAACCTCAAGCCACAAGAACAGTTTGAAAAATGTTTGGCATTGGACATAAAAAAAACATCATTAAACGTAATTCAGGCAGAATCATTCATTGTTGATGTTCTTGTCTGGTAATAGGGTTGCCCAAGATGAATGAATTGGCTAAGTGTAAATGGGGTATCTCTGTAATGAGGCAACTACTAAAGAGGCAACAGCAGCACTAAACATCCAGAAGTTGCAAATATTTCCTGGTGACTAGAGCTCATATCAATCCATGGCAGTAGACTGATTTGAAAGATCTGCTGTGGGACTCTGTTGCCTATTACATGGTTCTTTTGTTCTTCAGCACAAGCTGTGGCTTTGTATTTTGCTGTTAACACAGAAGTTTATTGACATTTTCCCTCTGAAGCTTGAAGCCTGATTCTGGAAGCTTGCTGATACTATATGAGGGTAAACGATTCTAATTAGTCTAAAGTGCATAGTGCTGACACCAAGTTTCAGAGCTTTTCTTTGCCTGCTGTGCTGGGTGATACTTGAACTGCTTTAACACTTTTCTCTCCATGTCTTAATCGCTTATTGCAGGACATTTTAACCTTTAATGCTTCCCTTCCTCTCCTTGTCTGTCTTGAATTCCATTAATATTTGCACAACCTCATTCAAATGAAGTCAAATTTGTATTCATTTACACCTCCCTCTGAAGCTGACCAAGTTTTCTAGGGGAATCTTCAAAAGCTCATTTCAAAATTCTGTAAAGTAGAATAAACCCTGCTCCTGTTATCCTCTTGGGGCTCCATGTGATAAGCTTTGATGTGTATATCCTGCAAAGATAGCTAGCAACCTTCACATTATCTTGACTTCTCCAGATCTATAACTAACTCATCAGGTCATGGAAGTTTTCAAACTCTGATGTCATATATCAGATGGGGCTAGACAAACCAATGGATTGTATAAGAGAGAGCCTTAACACAACTTTGCTTTTGTCCAGCACACCTTCTGCTGGCATGTTGGGTGTTCAAACTGTTTGATAAGAAGTGTAATCCTACTGGGATAAAAATTAGATGGTATAGTGTTTATGTAGTCTGATGCATGTACATCTGTATATCTTTCCATAACCCTTTTAATTTTGAAGTGCATTTAATTATTTCTTCAGAGGATCTGGACAGGGTCAAAAACAAAAGCATTTACCTCAGAATAAACTGTCAGGTAATTTTTCAGCACTTACCAACCGAGACTTCAAGTGCTCTAGTACTTACACAGTAAATATATAATCAGGCAATCTGCATCATATCTATCATAGCTGAGGTGGGATTAAACTGAGTTGGCCATTTTTAGCAAAATGACAATATTAGCTTATGTATCAGTCCTTTCTAAACCGGGAATACTACTAGTAACCAATACAGTCTACTGGGAATTTCCTGAGCCCCTATCAAGGATCAGGGTTAATCAGATCTTTTTTTTTTACCTGATCGGTATTGGCTGGTTAAAGCCAGATCCTTTTCTGATCCTTTACTGTAATCCTTAGAAAATCAGTGGAACCATTTCCTAACACAAGGCACTGCCAGCAAGTGAACCACAAAAAGGCACGAAGAAATAAATAGCAGCAAGTAGTTTCAGTGAATGATATCCACGCTGACAGTGTGCATCATTGAATAGTTTGAGAAAAACGGATATATTGACATTTCTCAGCTGTACCACACCACATCTCTGTTTTGTTCATGCTGGAGATGAAGAGAAGCTCTTCAAATCCTGTCCAAAACTTCCTGCCACTGAAACTTCTTTTCCAGGGATTTTATAGAAAATACTCTAGGTTACTAGAAACCTAACCTAAAATGCAGAGCTATTCAACTGTCAAACTTATCTAAATATTGACAGATATCAGAATTGGGGCAAAACACCTAATCAGGACAACTGAGCTAGAATTGAACAGCTTACTGTGGCAGTGTAAGTGAATGGGAGTTGTAACCAAAAGGTAAATGCAGATACAAAAAAAGAAACATTCAGCTTTCCGTAAAGACTTGAAGCTGAAGTTGTGTGCTGTGTTGTGTTTCAGTGCCTGGAGCTCCTCCAAGGAAGGTAGAGGCAGACGCCCTTAACTCCACTGCCCTCAGGGTGACCTGGAAGTCTCCCCTGTCTGTGAAGCAGCATGGCCAGATCAGAGGCTACCAGCTGGTCTACTCCAGGCTAGAGAACGGGGAGCCTCATGGCCAACCGGTCATCATGGATGTTTCCCTCCCTGAAGCCCAGGTACTGTCACACTCTTTCAGTTGAGTCCAATGACACGTTAAGCAGGTGATTTTTGTTTATTTAACTTGGCAGGAACAATGGCTGACTAAAGAAGGGGGAGTTTGATTAAAATCCCAGGAATCACTAGGAAACAAGTCTGAACTGAATGCCGTCAGATTAATATAAAGGCTGCAGCAGCAAGGTTAGACATGGACAGAGAGACAGAGAAATGTCTTGGACTGTCTTCTAATCTCACTGTGATAAATGTGTGTCTCTCCCCCATGTCTGTCTTCAGCTGCACTACCCCTTTGCCTGTTATTGTGTCCTCTCCTTCATGAGCACTGGAAAAAAGACTGGGTGGTAAAAGCAAGCAAAGTAGTATTGCTACCATGTTGCATTAAACCAAACTTGGTGTTCACGTCTGCTTGAAGTAACGTTAACGTTATCGATACTCGGCTGTTCTTGTTGTAACGGCGTTACGTTGTTGACTCTGTGAATCCGCGAATGTTAGCAGTCTCTTCCTCATCATCATCACCTCCTGTATTGGCCGTCGAAAAAACTGTCTAAGGTTTTTTACCTTTCATCCTTGACATTATCCCTAAATGTCACAAAGGAATTATCTGTTACTGACTGTTTGGCTAGCTAGCTAAGGTTGCAAGGTAACGTCCCATTAATTAAGGCTTCAACATCATTCCATCAGTGATGCAGCCTGTGAGAGAACAGAAAATAGTCTTCTTGCTGGCATAACATTTTTAACTCACGCTGCTCTCTCTCTCTCACACACACCAGGTGCCAAATATCACGCAAGCATTGTCTCTTTCTGTAAATGTCCTGTCATGTCTGAATGAAGCTGTAAAAGACCCCTGTGTATGAGAAAAAGCCAGCACTTTATAACATTCCTACCAGGTAGGAAATGTCAAGTCAGCACCATCATCCCCTACCTGTGCACCCCACTCAGCCCTAAACGGGACTGGTATAACTACCCCTATAACCACCATCATTTTCTATCAAAGACCCACTGCGGCATGCTCAATAGCACACCCCTCTGCTGCCAATCATAACAATTTAATTCAAGTCCCTCGGCAACCTCGGTTACCCCCTGCCCTTAATTGTAATCCTGTAAATGTTGGCCTTTTAAATGTCAGATCCCTAAATAATACATCTTTTTTTATGTCATGATTTTATTACTTTTAATAAATTAAACTTTTTTATCATCACAGAGACATGGTTATCAGATGTCAAAGATTTTAAATGCACTCACATTTTACATAGTAGTTTTACTTCATTCAAACATCTTTGTTTTATGGTAAACTCTAAAGATCTGGTGATAATCTACAGACCGCAGGCCAAACAACGTTTTTATCCAAAGGTTTGCTGAGTAATTATCCTATTTTATATAAGTATGACAAAATTCTTATTTTAGGTGATTTTAACATACATGTCTGCTGCCCTTCTCAGACCTCTGTCACCGACTTTATGGATACTTTGGAATCTTTTAACCTCACTCAGGCAATACAAGAACACCCTTGAGTTAGTTGTGTTCAGTGGTCTCAGCCCTGACAGCTTTGAGACTAAGAACATCTGTGTGTCTGATCACAAAGCAGTTTTATTCAGTGTGGTTTTATCCCAACTACCTATTAATCACAGTACACCTGTCTGCTGCCAGGTTTTTAACTCTACATCTGCTGGCAAGTTTTCTGAGCTTTTTACCCTGTGTCTTTAACTGCCTTTAATTCACATTTGAACACAGAGGAGCTGGTCCCTCTTTTTAATCACACCTGTCAGACTGTCCTGGACTCTGCTGCCCCCTACAAAGACAAAAAGTCAAATAGAACACCCCAGCAAAAACGAATCCACCCAGGAATTAAAGAGAGACTGTAGGAGAAAGGGAAAAAACGGATTTACATGTATGTTATGATATCTGGAAAGATACAATGAAGAATTATCAAAAGGCAGTTAAAGAAGCAAGAGCATCCTTCTTCTCTAATTTAATTTGATCAAATTCAATTCAATTTTATTTATATAGCACCAATTCATAACAGAAGTTATCTCATTGCACTATTCCTACAGAGCAGGTCTAGACCGAACTCTTTATAATATTTATATGGTGGGATTTATAAAACCACCATGAGCAAGCAAGCAAATCATTCTAACCCCAGAATTTTATTTAAAGGTAATAGACTCGATCATCATCCCCTCCCACTGTCATTTAAAAGAAAAAAGAAAAAGAAAAGGGATGAAAATGATTAAAATAAGTGTGTGTTCTGCTTTATCCTTGTGAAAATGCATTTGTGATGAGAATGCACATACAATGCCTTGTTATTTCCTCAAAATAATTGCATTTCATGTTTGTTGCAGTTTTATTTTTATTCCAGCCTACAGTGGTGGAAAACAGCCACAATTATGAATGTGAAAATAACAGAAAAACCAAGATTATCCTGTTTAGGAACGCAAAAGCAAGTGTGTGCGTGTGTTTGTGTTTGATAGCTCAATGGGCATTTAACATTAAAGGAATAGTTTAAAGTTTTTGACATAAGGTGGCATGAGTTATTTAGAGGTAGTGAATTAGAAGTAGAGATTTACAGTAAGCCAGTGAATGGTCAGACCAAAATGAGCAACAGCATATGGGGCCATAAGATAAAACCATTTTAAGCAAGGATGTATTAGACCCTGGGCTTTTTTGCTGTGTTTTCACTACATGTCTTAGCTAGGCATAGCATCCACATATTGTTATTTTCAGGATATGTTGGGCTACTCAGAAAAGCCATCAATTTGCATGTGAAATTTATTTGAATTTATATTGCCGCTGTGTCCACAGGTTTTCAACACACAGTAAATATCTGTATGTAGATGGATAGAGGAGAGGGCCAGTGTTGCAGGGATAGAACATCCATTCCGGTCTGAGCCCTAGTAATGTCAAAAATTGTACAGTGCAAAATGAAAAAAACAAAACAATATACAGTTGTGAAGTGGGAGGAGTTATTGCAGGTGCGTCTGGTTCCGGAACTTAAAGTTCCATTAATTTTCTCCATAAGACAATGTTATGTGACTCACAGTTGGAGTTCTTCTAAGTCTCTTCCAGTCTAATCATCAGTAACAAATATTAACAAAATATGCGGTTCTTTAATAAAAAGTCGAAGGTACGTAAAAAACATTGGCGTAGAAGTTAACTTCAACTCCCATGGTGCATTTTGGCAAGAAACATCCAATCACAGAGATTCAGATTCTGTTGTGTTTACGGCTTTCATCGGGCAGAAGCTCAAGATTACAGTGTTGAGAGAACTGAGAACACAAAACTTAACAAAACACTGCTTAAATCAATTGACTTTTAAATTTTGGATGAATTCAGCAACTATGGCACCTTGTTTTGTTTACAACTGCAACGACAAAGCATTTTGAATTCTCTACTGTTCTTTACTGATTTGCGGCTCTGACTGACTTCTTCTTCTATTAGCATTTAGATCATTTAGACATTATTTTTCCATCTGAGGAACATTGCCAAAATTAGACAATTTCTAACTCAGAACAATGCTGAAATGCTGATACATGCTTTTATTACTAGTTGCTTAGATTACTGCAACTCTCTTTTTACTCGTCTCCCTAAAAAGTCTTTAAGAAAATTACAGATAATTCAGAACGTTGCAGCCAGGATTCTGTCCAGTATAAGAGTTCACATGACCCCTCTGCTTGCATCACTGCACTGGCTACCTGTATCTTTTAGAACAGATTTTAAAGTGCTTTTACTTATCTTGGTTTTATATTCCATCTATTTTATGTTAATTAATTATGGCATTCGATCCCTGTTTTATGTTTATTCTATGTCTTTCATGTGAAGCACTCGGTGCATGTAATTCCTTTGATGTACTGTAAAGCACTTTGAGCTGCATTTCTTGTACGAAAGGTGTTATACAAATAAAGATTATTATTATTATTATTATTATCATGGATGTATTATTTAGAACTGGATACCGGACCCCAAAATGGCACCTATTCATTCCAATGAGAATTGCTCGCCTGGTGCATAGTTTTCTACCTGCCAGGGTATGCAGCCCACTGAATATGTGCAGTAGTGTTTCTCCCTCTGGCCTCGCCTGCGAGTTCCCGCTTGGCCCATAGACTACATTGTTATGACAATGATTTTTTAATTGCTTAAAAGAAAACATTTTACAAATATAAAGCCTCCATGGATCAAAAATTCATAATAGAAAGAGTCATAATTGACCTTATTTGCAGTTTGAGGTGTCCAGTCAACAGTTTTACAGACGTCTCTTTTATAATGGTGGCCTTTTCCAAAAAGCACCACAGAGCGCCACAGGAAGTCATTCCTGCCTGTGGCCATCAAACTATTTAACTCCTCCCTCTAAGGGTTAGTCTGTATGACCCTAGGTCACTAAACTGGACATTGATCATACATCTCCGCCATAATTGAATAATTGTGCAATATTCTGTGTACTACTCCCGTGCAATATTAGTTTTCCCATGTTAGTCTTTCTTATTTATTGTTATTGATATTATATACCTCTATTACTCTCGACAGTACATGCACCTCCGCTTATTACTTATTTGGTTACATTGTATAATTATACTGTACTATCATCATCAACCGGTAAACCCACTTGGTTCTCGACACTTAGTTTATCTTATACTTATACCGACCTGATACTTAATTTATTTTCTGACCTGTTTTTATAGTGTATTGTATTATATATTTTTTGCTAGTACTTTCTCCTGTGTGCACTGACGTAAAGGCGAGCTACTGTAACAAAGAGTTTCCCTTCGGGGATCAATAAAGTATTTCTGATTCTGATTCTGATTCTATGGGGAAAATGCTTTTTGGGCCAAAGGGGAATTTGTTGCTGCAATAACACGAGTGGCCATTGGAAAAGATTGGAAGCAAGGCTGAGTGGTGGCGCCATATCCAGTTCTTATTATACATCCATGATTTAGATTCATCTGCCATTCCAAAATGACAGACAGGCCTGTTATTCTTACACTTGGATGGGCTTTCTAAGTAAATCATGATGGCGGCCGTGTAGCTTGCCCCAGTACAAGCTCTGTTCTGTCTCGCACCTCTGTCTATGTTATGTGTTAAAAAGTCGTCATGTTTGTTCATGTATAACTGATGGTAGCTACTATCCCTCAGAGACAATACGATCACAGTCTCGGAACCATATACTTTCTCAACGCTACCTGTGGAAAATCTAGTGACAAACAACACATCAGGCTACCCAACCTCCTGGAGGCATAAACCGGGTAGGAGAAGGCGGCGTGCCAGTGTACTCTCCAGATTCAGGAAGTGCCCGTATCGGCCACCACTAGCGGCACTGCTGCTGTCTAACATCACATCTCTCAGAAACAAAATTGATGAACTCCACCTTCTAATCCAGACCAACAAGATCTACAAGGACTGCGCAGCCATCTGCCTGACTGAGACTTGGTTAGACCACACCGTGCCAGATCAAGCGGTAACTCCACCTGGATTCTCACTCTACCGCACCGACAGGTCAGCCAAGCTATCCATGAAATCCAAAGGTGGTGGTATCTGTTTTATGGTCAATCAACGCTGGTGTACCAGTTAAATAACTCCTGTTCCCCTCACCTAGAATACATCAGTGTTAAATGCAGACCATCTTATCTTGTGTTTGTTTCGATTGTTATGGTCGGTGTAAGTTCCACTGACGGCTAATGCTAACATAACAATCAGCAAATTAGCCACCTACATCTCCTCTGTGGAAAATTCTCATCCCAATGCAGCAGTCATTGTGCTTGGCGAGTTTAACCAATATAACCTGTCTATCGAACTCTCCAATTACAAACAACAGGTGTCATGCCCCAGCAGAGGATCTAACACACTCGACCACTGCTATGTTACAATAAGCGAAGATTACCGTTCGTTGCTGAGGGCTACGCTTTTCCTAAGACAGCTCAAAAAATTCAAAGTAAAACAAAGTTTTAAACAGCCATCATTGAGAGCATACTCACCTCATCCATAACAGTTTGGTACAGCAGCATGGACAGTCACACAAGCAAAAAACTGCAGTGCAGAGTAAAAAAATCATTCAAGATTATTAGCACCCCCATCAGTTGAATCACTATATCACAAACGCACAATCACCAGAGCAGAAAAAATCATTTCTCACCCATCTCACCCTGCTCACCACCTCTTCCAGCTGATGCCCTCTAGTAGGCGCTATAGGTCCCTGGCCACCAAATCATCTCGTTTTAAAAACAGTTTTTCCACACTGCAATAAGGACTCTAAACACTGCTGACTAACCCTGACATATGTACCTGCAATTAAAACTCCTGTATCAATCATGTAAATATTTTATGCTAATTTCTGTCTTGTGAATATTGTCTGTTGTGTAGTCAGTTTGCCTAAAAGTGATGTGGATATTTGTTTGATGTTACTGACACAGTTGAATTGAGCTTACCCACCATGCTGTACTGAAAGCAAATTCCACGAGCTTTGGTCGTGTGGTCATTAATAAATGATTGATTGACTGATTGATTGATTCTCAGAAACAAAGTTTAAATAATTAAAACTGGTGGTCATAATAAAAACATGGGACATGGGAATTATTTCATCTGTACCATCCATTCCATATGATGTTGAACATGGCATAATGCCATGAAATAAGTGATCTAGCTGTGGGCATTGTTTTCCACTTAAATGTATATTTTGGCAAATCTGCACAATGATAATTCATACTGCATTAGCTACTAACACTTCTTGTTTACACTGTAAATATGGATGTACAGACAACTACCATTACTGGATTACTATGGATTACTATTGATTCTGGAAAAAAAAAAATCTAAATGTGACGACTGAGAGGCAAGATTTGAAGTAATAAGGACTGTCTTCTTTCTATAATTTCTAAGCAGATTTATGGATGTTTTAGCTTCAATGTACAGTAATACTTGACCATGGTGTACTCTGTATCACCTATGCAGACTGCTGTTTTATGTTCAGATATTCTTACTGTCATTGTTGTCATTTGGTTTAACCAACATAGGCCTTGCCACAGGGACAAGTCAGTAAATTACATTTGTAGAATTGCAATTTATAAAATGTCTTTAGAAAAACGTTCCTTTATGTGTGTTACAGGAACCAGCTAATTTTCTGGTCCCTGTAACACCAGCAAATTTGCAGTTCTGAGATATCAGCTTCACATATGGTTGCCTTTAAATGAAAGCAAGGTATGCCATGACCAAACATTACACTGAAGCCAAACATGGTTCTGCGTCTTACTTTGTATGAGGCTGGAACTGTCGTGTGGATGTTACGCAAGGGAGCAGGGAACACAAGGAATAGGACGCAAATGCAGGCAACGGAGGCAGGCTGGTAAAGTGCAATGATTTAATAAAGAATAAAGGCTTACACGGGTTTCAGGCAGGCAGTGGTCAAAACTCCATAATCCAGGCAAGGTCCAAGGGAACAAAGAATCAACTCAACAGAACTCACAGATAAGAAATGCCGGGATGCTTGACACATCGGAGACCAAGCGGTAGCTCTCAAGCAGACGGCCTGGGGGCTGGACATGTGCAGAGCTGGGGACCTCGGGCGGACGGCCCAGGGGCTGGACATGTGAGCAGATCAACTCATGTGGTCCGCGTTGAAGACTGAAACCATCTGGACGCCTGTCGGAATGCCGGAGGCGCAGGCCAAAGGTCACTGGAGGCTGACAGCGAAGACGGAACTTCTGGAGGCCGGCGGTGTGGCCAGAGAACCAGATCAGGGGTGCGGAGAAAGGGCAGCAGGACGGGAAGCCAGCGATGGGGAGACTGGTTGAGGAGCCAGCGGAACCACTGATGCCAGGGAACCCGTAGCCTGCCGCTCCGGTAGAACAGGAGGCTGCTGCTGCTGCTGCTGCGGCAGCTCGGGGGTTGTAGATGGCGGTGGCGACCCAACCGGAGCAGGAGTTGGTTGCGGCAGCCCAACCGGAACCTGCTGCAATCCGGCAGATTGTTTGGGGGTGTGCTGTGATCCAACCGGGGCAGGAGGCGGCTGCGACCCAGCAGAGAGTTCAAGGGTGAGCGGCGGCCCAACCGGAGCCTGCTGCAATCCAGCAGAGAGTTCAGGGGTGTGCGGCAATCCAACCGGGGCAAGAGGTGGCTGCGATACAGCAGAGAGTTCAGGGGTGTGCTGCGATCCTACCGGGGCAGGAGGCGGCTGCAATCCAGCAGAGAGTTCAGGGGTGTGCTGCGATCCAACTGGGGAAGGAGGTGGCTGCGATCCAGCAGAGAGTTCAGGGGTGTGCTGCGATCCAACCGGGGAAGGAGGCGGTTGCGATCCAGCGGCGACTAGAGATGGCTGGTGCTGGCTGATGACTTGCAGGCCGGGAATCAGGCTGGTTGCTAACAGGCCGGGAATCAGGCTGGCTGCTAGCATGAACAGAACCTGACGTTGCTCCATGATATACGATATCCAGGTAGAAATTTGGAGGGTTTGTTGTCTTTTTACCCGACGACTGTATGATCAATAATTTCCACCACATGGCTTTTGTTAACAATTTCTGGACCGTTTGAGTTTTGCCTTTGTGAATGCAAACCGGACCAGTTAGAAAATTGAAACAATGTATCATCCTCGCATTGGTTCGATTCACGGACCGGACCTTTATGTGTGAACTTAGACGATTTTGTGACAACTGACCCAACTCTAAATCTGTGAGATGCTGTTGTAAGCTCTGTAAAAAAAACAAAAAAAAAACACTTCACTGAAGGTAAAAGTTCCTAAGTGAAAGTAGAAGACACTGTAGCACTGTAGCATTAGCCAGACACAAACCACTAGGCCCGGCCTGGGAGTGTCAGCTGAGTGTAGTGTTACCTCTCTGGACACGGAGCTCTGCCCTCTGCAGCTTATTCTCTGCTGCAGCTGCTGATTTGGCTCCTTTCTTTTGTTCCATTCTTATCATGACGTTTTTATGGGACTTTTTACTGTGTAACGGATGTGACTTGAAATGTAGTAAAGTAACAACAACTTAACAACTTGTCTCACTTTAGCAGAGCGCTCAATACACTCAGGGGAAGCTCACCTGTCTTGCAATGAAAGACGAAGACAGGGTTAAAGGGTAAAAAACAACATCCTGGATTAGCAGGTTAGCAGCAGTAGGAGTGAGCACTTGTGAGCTTACTGAAGTAGAAGTCGAAGGGTGGATGTTTATACGCACTCAGTAAGGTGGTGTTCAGCTCCTTTCCTCTCAGCTTGTTTTGTTCTCCAGGAGGAGTGTCTCACCGTATTTCCATTATAAGCAGCATTCCTGTCTTATCTGTGCAAGGCAAGAGGCCTGATAAAGGGCCCGCATCTCACAACCCATCTACAACGTCTCTCTCTTAACACACACACACACACACACACATACGCACTTCACACTGAGGGGACTTTTCTTTAAGGAACTGTCATCAAGTTTCATCTGTGAACTTTAGTTTCTCCCCTTGGCGTCAGTGATGGTGATGAGAGTCAACACACAGACTGTGGAGTGATCCCATGGACAAAGCCCTCTGCACCACACACCATACACTCCAGAGGCATAACTGACTCTGACCCATCCACTTACTGACCTGGCTACATCTGGACAAATTGGACTTAGTACCAGCTTTCTTGTATTTTTTCTTTTGTTCTTTCTTTCTTTCTTTTTTTCCACTTTCTATGAACTCTGTCCACTCCAGTGGATTGTTTTACATTAGAATAAGTAATTGGGTATCCTTATCTTTTCAAGCCTATTTTGATGAAATACAGTTCTCTGTGCATTTAAAATATCTTACTATGAACGCATATCTAAAGAGTTGACTTAAATGTAAATATAACTTGATATAGAGCACCTGAAAAATTTTGAATCTGAAACCCCTTAACAAGCAGCAGTCAAGTTGACCCTAGCTCAGCCTTTGCCACAACGCTGCATCATACGGCAAGGCGTTGTGTTGGCCAATCACATACATGCAAGCGCACATTCTTGGTGGATTACTTTGTAACATGAACACAGTATTTCTACTGTTAACCTCATGATGGGACAAAATGTTGTGACAAAAGATAAAACAGTTGCCGCCGTATTATAAACATACAAACTGTCCACCTCATTCCACAAAAACTCGAAAGCTTCGAAATTTTGAGCTTTAGACCACATTTGAAGTGGATCCTGTTAATAGCAATGAACACTAAATTCAAAATGGCCGATTTCCTGTTTGGTTTAGGGCACGGCACCAAGAGGCTTTTTTTAAAGTCTAAAGATTTTGGAAATTTTGCCACACCCAAGCCCAAGACCCATATCAGATTTTAAAAAATTTGCCAGTTCTGATGTGTGTGCCAAATTTCATGAGTTGTGATGAGCATCCCTAGCCCCTCAAAAAGGCGATTGGAAAAATTAAAATCATAATAATAATAATAATAATAATTCCTTGAAATACAATAGGGCCTTCGCACCACTCAGTGTTCAGGCCATAACTCTCTCTATGACAAGTGAGCAACTTCATCCACTGTGGAATCCCATGACATGTTGTTGAAAGCTTCAGAAAAACCACAGAAGTTGGACCATGTGTTGAGAATTATTTTGTCAACCTGCTGTTTCCATGGTTAAGAATGAACGTCATGCTCAATAAATTATCTGCCTCACCTGTTAGTCCATAGAAAATTGATCTTTCACCTTTTCCCTGATGAAGGTGGCTGGTAAAACTCAGAGTGGCTTTCCCATCTGATCTTGACTGTTCAAACCAGTTCATCCACAACAGAATTATGCAGCATTGCAATGTCTACCTCAGGGGTGTCCAAACTTTTCATGTCAGAGGCCACATGGAGAAAAAAAGTCTATAGTCCTGGGCCATAAATCTTTTTATTTAAGAGACTATCTTAAAGAGCAAATTCGAATGTAGTAAGATGATTTCATCACTATTAAATTCTACTCAGCAGTAAATATCACTCCTAATGGTAACAGTGATGCTGGTCCTTAGCCTGAAGAATTTCTGTCAGGTGTTAAGTCTTTATATTTGACTGTTTAGATTTTTTAATGTCAAAAACAATAACACAGAACAGCATGACCATGACATCCACAAGATCCAGATAACAAACGTTCTATTATCGCAAGTTAATTAGCACATTAACCATGATTTGCAGAGCATACAGCAAAAGGAAGGTAAATGAGTAGTGCAGTGAGGATGAGCGGGGCAAACCACCAACCACATTCCTAATTCCAGCAAATATATTATCCATTTTGTCTGTCTTGTGAAGTATAAATCATTTCTCAATCTTAGTAGGAAAGTCAGTCTTTTCATCTCATGAATCTCTTTGATGATTTCGAGCCAGTTATCTACTGTTGGTGGATTGGCCTAAAACCATTTAGAGTGATAGCTTTTTTTGCTGCTACAGTAAATATTTTCAGAATGTATCAGTTATTTCCTGTCATTCCGTCCGGCAGATCACCCAAATGAAGTGACACGCATGTCAATGGGATCTGCAGCCCAAGAATATGCTGCATGATTCTCTAAATATTTTCCCAGAATAGTTGTGATTTGCGTCATCATCCCCACAGTTTCCCCAACATGTATGGCCTATCGATATTAGATAAGTTTTCAATTTAGGAGTGATGTACAAATGAACAAGATTCTGGTGTTGGCCAGGCTGCCAACTGGAGACCAGAAGCAGGAGTCGGTCGGTCCATTGATGGAGAGCCAGGAGCAGGAGTCGGCCGGACCACAGATTGGGGACCAGGCAGGACTGATGACAGCTGAGGCTCTGTGGCGCTGGGCAGCTGAGGCTCTTTGGCGCTGGGGAGCTGTGACTCTGTGGCGCTGGGAGCTGAGTCTCTAGGGCGCAGGGGGGTGAGACCTCCACAGCGCTGGGCAGCAGTGAAAACAAGGAGCTAGGCGGCTGAGAGGCCCAACGTTGGCGGGAGCCACGCTTCTTTCTGGAGGACCTCCCCAAAGGTGTGTCCTTGACAGGAACAAGCAGGGAGGTGGGCTGGAGGCTAACATGCTGGTGACTAGCATGCTGGAAGCTAGTAGCCTGAAAGCTAGCAGGCTGGTTGCTATTAGGCAGGGATGCAGGCTGGACAGCAGGGTGGAGGCTAGCAGTCCGAGAGGCAGGCTGAGATCAGGAGTGTTAAGGAAGTCTATGGTCCAAGCAGGTATCAAGTTCCTTAACCAAGGCTTAGCAGAAATTCTCTTACATGCCATAGACAAAGCTGCCTGTCTGATTTCACTGCTCACTAAAGTCCAAATTTACAATCTCCTGTGTCCATAGCTGGTCAGTTTGTACTATCACACTTCGATGCTAACAGAGTAGCAGGAAACATGAAGGATTGGAACCAAACGCAGACTCAGAGGCAGAGCAGGTCAAGTACAATGATTTAATGACAAATGTAGGCTTACATGGGCAATCAGGCAGGCAGAGGTCAAAACCAGGGGAGCAGTCCAAACATAGGCAAACAAATCTGTTAGGGAGCAGGCAGGAAATCTAAAGTCCATTAAACAGGCAGATAGTCCAACAACCAAGGTAGTAAGTCCAAAACACGAGAAGCACTGGGAAAAGGACTGGAACGCAAGGCACAGAAACTAAGACAAACTGACAATGGGAGTGAATCAGAATCAGAAATACTTTATTGATCCCCGAGGGGAAACTCGTTTGTTACAGCAGCTCACTATCACGTCAGTGCACACAGGAATAGAAGTACTAAGCAAAAAATATAATACACTATAATACAGGTCAGAAAATAAATTAATTATCTGACACCACCGCCAGAGAGTCCAGCTCCACCCTCACAACATCACTGGCCTTACGGATCAGTTTGTTGAGTCTGTTAGCGCCCGCTACCCTCAGCCTGTTGCCCCAGCATGCAACAGCATACAGGATAGCACTGGCCACCACAGACTCATAAAACATCCTCAGCATTGTCTGGCAAATGATGAAGGACCACAGCCTCCTCAGAAAATAGAGGCGGCTCTGGCCCTTCCTGTAAAGAGCTTGAGTGTTCTTAACCCAGTCCAGTTTATTGTCCATGTGTACTTGTAGTCCTCTACAATGTCCACACTGACCCCCTGGATGGAAACCGGGGTCACTGGTACCTTGGCCCTTCGTAGGTCTACAACCAGCTCCTTAGACTTTGTCGCATTGAGCTGCAGATGGTTCTGCTCACACCATGAGACAAAGTTCCCCACCACAGCCCTGTACTCAGACTCATCATCACCACTGATACATTCCACCACAGCAGAGTCATCAGAAAACTCCTGAAGGTGGCAGGACTCTGTGTGGTGGCTGAAGTCTGTGGTGTAGATGGTGAAGAGGAAGGGAGAGAGGACAGTCCCCTGAGGGGCCCCAGTGTTTCTGACCACACTGTCCGACACACAGTGCTGCAGACGCACGTGCTGTGGTCTGCCAGTCAAGTAGTCAACAATCCAGGACACAAGGGGGGCATCCACCTGCATCGCTGCCAGCTTCTTACCCAGCAGGGCTGGCCGGATGGTGTTGAAAGCACTGGAGAAGTCAAAAAACATGATCCTCACCGGGTGGGTGTGGATGCGGTTCAGCCGGGACTGGTAGTCTCTCCAGGGTCTTCATTATGTGGGAGGTCAGTGCCACCGGTCTGTAGTCCTTGGAGCCACTGGGACATGCCGTCTTCAGCACAGGAACGAGGCAAGATGTCTTCCACAGAACAGGGACCCTTTGAAGACTCAGGCTCAGGTTGAAGACATGTTGAAGGACTCCACATAGCTGGGGGGCACAGGCTTTTAGCACCCTGGGGCTAACTCCATCGGGGCCTGCCGCCTTGTATAAGTGGAGTTTCATCAGCTGTCCTCTCACCTGGTCAGCAGTCAGGCACACAGCAGAGGTTACAGGCGGGGGAGGGGGGGAGTCATCAGTGTGAAGAGGGCCATTAGCCTGAGAGCCAGTAGAGGGGGGAGTAGGACTATCCGAGGAAGATGGAGGAGGGGGGAGCAGTGGACTCAGAGGAGTCCGAGGGCCGACAGCAGCTGAGTTAGAGGGGGGATGAGCAGGAGCTGGTGTGTCGAATCTGTTAAGGAACAGATTAAGTTCGTTGGCCCTGTCCAAGCTGCCTTCAACTCCTCTGATGCCAGTCGGTCTGAAGCCAGTGATGCTCTTCATGCCACTCCAGACCTCTCTCATGTTGTTCTGCTGGAGTTTCCACTCCAGCTTCCTCCTGTACTTCTCCTTGGCCTCCCTGATCTTCACCTTCAGGTCAGCCTGGATTGCCCTCACCTCCTCCCTATTACCATCAGTAAAGGCGCTCCTTTTGGCATTCAGGATGTCTTCGATGTTCTTTGTTTTTCTTTTTTACCCATGGTAAAAAAAGTTTCAGTCGTAGTCATCTGGACTACGACTGAAACCTGGACTACGACTGAAACCTGTCCAGATGACTACGACTGAAACCTTTTCTATGATAGAACACTCCTGGACGAATGAGGGACTACACCGTCTTTTTTACCTATGGTTTGTTGTTAGGATAACAATGGACCTTCTGAGTTGGCAGTGCAGTCCACACAGAAGTTAATGTAGCCAGTGATGCAATCTGTGAGCCCGTCCATTAGAGAAGGTATACTAATGCTCTTGAGGTTCCTGTATGTGATAATGTGAGAGGCATGAAGTTGATGTGAGGGGATAGGGGATACAGTGTTTTGGTATCTTTCAGCAGCTGAGAAAACCATGTTTTCAAACATGGGAGAATTAGACTTGTGGTAAACTTTATTAATTATTTAGAAAGAAAAGGTAACAAAGAAATAATTAAGACAGGAGAGATTTAGTATGGGAGATGTAAAGTTTTGCGCCATTGGAATTGGACACCGTGTCCCCTTTTGCAGAGTATAAAAACAAGAGTGCCCAAAGATCACACTCTTCTCTTCCCTCAAAGATTCCCTCTGTGCTCTTGGTTCCTCTTCCCCTTTGGGCGAGCAGGCCAGCAGCCTGGAAATCAACTGGACACCAGAGTCACCCAGAGTGTGCTGAAAGCCGGCATCCAGCCAACTTCGAAAGAAAGGAACCTTCTGAGAGAAAACACTGCATTTCTAACAGCACAAAAGTTAGAAGGGTAACGAACTCTGAATTCAACAACATCTGGCAAATGCTGCCACCGATTCTCTATCACACTCAGCCAAGTGGGGGTGAATGAAGATGTTACCACTCTGCTGCATGCTGAGAGAGAGCGCACCTGAGAATGCCCGAGAGCTCCAGGGAGCGGCCCACAAGAGAATCGGCACTGATCATCTGTTGCTCCCTCCCCACCAGAGAAACTTTTCCCAGTTCAGATGGCCAGGTTTTCCTGTGATTGGGGGTTGATGGTATAGATTAATACGAGTGATTAAGAAGCGTTAGCATAGAAGTAGGGTCTCCCATCAATATAGGAATGATAGTGAATGGCTTCAGGTATTTCGCTTATACTTCCCAACAATCTCTCATTAAGTGCATTAAGTTAATTTCACTGGTCAATGCTAAAGTTTTCATCCATTTGGTAGTCTCCTGTGTTTCCATCTTGCCAAGACAGTATTTACTGCTTGCTCTGATATACAGTGGTCCTCATTCATTAATTGCCTGTCGCTGTATTCATTGCATTCATTCATCATTGCATTTATTCATTCATCATTGCATTTATTCATTCATTTGTACATTCAGTAGTTATTAGTTGTGTGTGTAGTTAGTAGTTAAATAAACCTTTCATTTATAGAAATTGATCACGTGGTTTGTGTGTATTATATCACTGTTTACGAGCCAAGAACTCATGTCACCTCTCATTTTCCCTTTTCTAAGGGTGGTTCCCTGAGGTGATAAATTTAAAAAAAACTGATAATTTCTAAAAGTTAGAGTGTAATTACTCTACTGCATCTTTTGTACCAATTTTGGTGCCCCTTGAGGCTTATTAATTATTGCTACATATTTTGGTACCCTTCTAGGCATTTAAGCTACATATTTCTGCTGCCCCATGTGAGGCTCATTATGGCATCATATTTTGGTACCTTATATTATTCCTCATACACTGATTTGCCTCTCAAAAAGTTGAAGCTTCACAACAAATTATTTTATGTGTGCATACATTTGCGGCACAAGCCCATCTTTTCCTTGTAAGCTTTTGTTCAACATGTTCAGATGGCCAGTGAGATAAACTAAAAAAGTGAGGTCTGCCACCCACTGAGGGTTGCTTAGTTCATCAAAGCTGTGACCTTTTTCTTTCAAAAACTGTCAGTTTCAGATCTTAGAGAATAGAACTGCTGCAGAACTGTCCCAGTGCCATCTGAGTGGTAGATTACGTACATTTCTGAGAGGAAAGCCCGAAATTCCCAGTGATTAAGCGCTCTTGATTGGATGAGATTAGAGTGCAGAGTGCTTCCTTTGACTGATATTTTCATATGGTGATAGTGATACCTAGCACAAGTGCATTTAATATAGTCACTGGGCCAAATGAAAATGCCTAAACCTGGCAGAAACCAGAAGCTTTTATGCAACAACACAGCCCATTGGGTAGCAGAACTCTGCTCCAAATTGAACCTGTTGCCACAAAATATAAAATACAACATAGATACCAATAGAGTATGATTGTTAAAGCTGACAGAAATAGTTGTGTAAAATGAAATAAGACAGCTTGAGAGGGAAGTTCAAACCCTGGCTCCTTTCTCTCTTCTGCATTGCTGGCTAATTGTGGTGTAAACTGGGTGTGAATAGCAGAGCATTGGTTTTGGAAAGTTAAAGAAATGGCCAGACACAGCCCCCCAAATCCAACATCAGAAAGGTGTGGTGGGAGGGAGTTCCCAAAGCTATTCAACCATCCAACATGCAGTTCTGACGGAGTATACTGGTCCCTTAACAGTGTGGAGAAGCGGCAAAGAGTTTCTAGGTTAGACTGTGTGACGTGCTTTTTGTATTGACGTGACACGTTCTCTGTGATGAATGGACGGATAGCATCCTCCAGCTCTGCTGATGAGGTTCGGTCACCACCAGTTCCACACCTTCAGTGTTAGTAAAGCAAGCCACTGAGCTGGGCTGTGAGTGAGTGCTGAGCTGTGTGTTGTCTCCAGTGAAGCTGCCTAAAAATCACTGTTTCACTGAGGCTTGGCTTGCGAACGCTCAGTACAGATTATCACTTTTTTTGTCACAAAAAAGACCTTAATGACAATATAAATTCAGTTATGCCAAATTATCAGAGCTTACAGGCAGGGAGCAAAGCTTTAATTTGCTGCTCATTCCCAGTCTTGATTTTCTGATGCCTCCGCTTTTTGCTTTAGTCCTGACTCCCTCCATCTTTATTGCGTTTCTGCTGCCAAGCTTGCAGGTTTTAAGATTTCAGTGAGGCGTATTTTTGGATGGCTGAAGAATGCTTGAAGGAGCCTCTTATTCCTCTCAGCAGTGATGGCTGTGAAGCATGAGCATCGCCTGATCTCACCCCTGAAGATTGATGAAGACAAAGATATAGCAACCTCTTTGTGTCTCATCTCTGTTGTAGCCCAGAAAGACACACCCATCCAGTGGTAGAGCAATGTGGAAGGTGCCGGAGACAATGTCTTTGTTGTCTGTCACATACATAAAGTAGTAGCACCAGAGTATTTCATATGAGCCTTAGTGAGCCATCAAGATGTAGATTTAAAATTTGACCATTTTGACAGGTGGTCAGATATTCACTCAAATAAGGACAGACAGTGTCAATACCAACACCTGTAATATTTACCTAATGTATAATAACATTCTGAAGATAAAGACTGAGTTACTGGAGAGTCTGCTTCTTATTCAACCAACATGTTTTGCTGAGCAACTTTTGAGTCTTGAGTCATGTTGTGTTGGAACAGGTTCTATTCCCTCTGACTAATATAGTATACTCTGTCCGTCCAATTTAAAATAATGCTATCATTTGAGAACTTTAGAAAAACGTAACTAAAGTGTATTTAGAGCAGCAAAAGATCTATTAGTGCTGCGAGATAATTTATCTTTAAGTAACACTGATGACTGACAACACAATACCATCAGTCACTTACCTTGTGTGAAGTGTTAACACCAGGCACTTAGTATTTTGTTTCTCCAATATATTTCATCCATAGTTAGCCATAGCAAACAATGGCTGTTTCATTTTTAATTGAATGTCAGACTATGTCTCATTTCACAAGATGAAATGAAAAAGACAGTTCCCCAAGAAAGGAGATTTTCATTGATCTTGGAAGACTTTTGGATTGGCTCTGCTTTCCTGAGCTAAAGGTTTCTCTGACTGCTGCCATAAGTACTGATCATCCTACAACAGTTTAATAGAAGGCTCCAATACACGCAGCTGGTCCCTTTGGGCATTTTATGAGAAATTTAAATTTAAGCAGTCCGCTTCACTGTTCATCCATACTTTAGTCATAATAAACTGCTCCCTAACGTGCTTCACCAAACTCCTGTTCCTTATGTTCCTTTGGTGTTTTCTGTTTTCTTATTGATGATGATGGAATTATTACAGCAAGAATTGATTACAGGAGTGAAATAACACCAGACAGGATGACATTTAGAATGATAATGGCTTAGCTCAGTCTGCAGCCTCAAAGGGCTACATGCTGTCCCATGTTCTGCAGGAGGGTGTAGTTAGCTGGCTGGAATCAGCCTATGGTGTACAAACTGAAATACATGATAATATAGATGGCAACACATACTTCATGCATGTTGGGATTTACAATGATTAAAGGGGGGCACCCACTTGTGTAGGTGCGATCAATTAATTATGGCTATCAGAATTATCAAAGAAAATTATAAATAACTTCAATGAATAAAGTCCTCGGGGGCACCGCTCTTCTTAAACAAGAGAAATGATTAATTGATTTAGTTTCATAAAATACACTAAACTATCAATTTGGAACTTGGATTCAAAGTTACTGTCCGCCTTGTGTGGTAGAGGTGTATGTGTGTGTGATCTGTTTAGGATAACGGTGCCAAGGTAAAAGGAGTTAGTTAGCATGCAAAGACTGTCTGTGTGGAGCATAACATAAACTAACATCAACTTAGCGTGTGGCTGAGAACTACAGTTACAATAATAACCTCACGTTAACCATGGAGAAGATCACAACAACAAAACCCAGAAAAACACATCAGTAATGTCACATGTACAAAAGTTAAACAGTCCTTTGCTTAGCTATATACACTGTTACTCTATGCTATGCCCAGTTGTTACGTTACCCGTCCGTGGGAGGGAAAGAGAGGTGGCTTGGGTGCTGCTGTGAGATCGCAGTCAGTCTGTTGTAGAAGAGTTAACCGCTCGGTGTTAACTTGCTTCGTGCTCCTGTTAGCATGTGAAGTCAGCTGGCAGGCTTTGTGTGTGGCAGCCGTTTGCAGGCCACACTGAGAGGGTGACAGCCACGGGCCGTCCACCACAGAGAAGGATTCCAGGAGAAAGAGAGACAGAACCAATGATCGCTGACCTTTTTATTGACCTGGTGACATCCAGAGATCCAAACTGAGTTTAGACTGCAAATTGTCTTGTCTTAGTCACTAAACTCAGCTAATTTGAACCAGCACAAAAACAAGGTAAACAGATTGCGTGGGTTCAAGGCAGTAAATTAGTCAATTAGTCACTGATGTTGGTGCCTGCCTATAGACCATTTCATCCAAATTTAAAAATCTACGCTTACCAGTAGTGATATGTAGCCATGCAGATAGTTTTGGTTTTATCTGGCCAGGTTTTGAAATATCTGTCTCTGAGATTTCTGCCTCCAAACCAATACAAATGAGGCAAATTGATTTAAGTTTGTGATGTTTACAACAGTGAAAAATGAACGTACTAAATGCACCAGCAGAAACAATGTTCTGGTTGCTATTTACTGTATAATCCACAGATCTCACTGTCAAGAGTTTCAGAAGGATTTTTCTTCAGTAAAACATAGTTCCAATGAAAACTGTTGACAAGTCAGTGGATTATCCTGAGTAAACAAGGTATTGTTTGTGGAAAGATGCAATGGTGCTCTGTTTTTTAAATGTTTAAAAAAACATTTTCAATGTTTATAGCCCCACAAACTAATGTCCCCCCACTTTTCCATTGTACTGGGGTGGCAGCAGAAATCTCAGAGACAGATATCTCAAACTCAAAACAAATCAATTAACAATTTAAACCACAACTATGTGAATTGTTTAAGTTCCCAAATTGTTACCCCCTTATTCTCTAACTTCACATCTTATCCCCTTGTACCTACATGTATGTAACAATACGTACAGTACTGGTACACCGCATCACACTGTAAATTGGGAAGAATTATGCTGTACATTGCAGGCCGTAATCTAAAGAGTTAGGCTTTTTTTGTAATTTGTGTGAACCAACACAACAGAATCCTACTTGTGGTGGTGTAAAGACACAGTTTACTCCATGGTCCAACACATTTTGTTATGCTTTAGAATGTCATGAAACTAACGGCTGAGTGTAGAGTGCTATTTAAGTGTAAATTACTGGCATTTTGCACAGTGATGTTTTTTTGTGTGTCAGGTCAAACTACTGTATATGCTTCTATCTGTCATTTGCTATTTCAGTCAAACCATTCATAGAAATGAGTGAAATAACTAGGATCTAATGACCCTCTGACTCTGATCCTATCTGGCAGAGAAGAAACATGTACAGTACATACATTGTTTACCAGCTACAGTGCTCCTGAGTCAGACTTTTTCCTTTTGTTCTTTGTTCAAAGCGTACATTATGTCATAGGCTTACCGTTTTAACCAGGAAGAGTCTCCCTCTAGACCAATGGGAAACTTTAATAGGCAGTATAGCAGTGAGGCCAGTCATCATGAGTTCAGAGGAATCCATCATAATGTACAAGTTCACTGACAGAGCCAGTGATTCATCAAGGCATATAGCTCAGTAATGCACCAGTTACTATATGAAAGATTGATGGTTACTCAACAATGAGGCCACTTTTAGTCTCCCCGCTGCTTTATCTTTTTTTGATTTAGAGCATGAGCTGCACTTTGGCCAGGGAATGGAGCTGATTTTCACCTCACCGTTAGCAGCTTACATTGTTTATGATAATGGCGTTTGTTTATTTCTTCCATGAAGATGAGGAAGCAAAGCCCTTTGTCTTTATTTCTGGTTAGTCAGCAAGGTCGTGGAGCATAATACAAATGCCCTGTGCCTCTGAATCACTGCTGTTTAAGCAGCCGCTCATGTGTTGGGAGTTAAACAGGCTGACTAATGTGTTTTGGCCTTCATTAGTAAAGCAACACTTTATTAACAACAAGGGTTCCTTAAAGTTAGTAGTAATTGTTATTTAAGCCGATCACAATGCATAACAATGCATAGTTGTTCCACACAGACCTTTGTGGTGTCAGACATTTAATGGTGCTGTAAACCTTTTTATTAAGAACCATTTTAGCATGTTTCTCTACAGCTTGGTGCCGAAATTGGTCTACATAGAAAGTTCACTAGCCAAATTTCTATGGTGTCACAGTAGATTCAGCAAAATGTAACCAAAACATAAAGGCCTTGTGTAGCCCACAGCTAACTCCATGGCAACATTATACTTCCTGTTTACAGAGCATGAAGAGAGGCATACTGCTAAAAACTCTAAACATATTCACCCCAAATGGGAATGAATAAAAGAAAAACAATTGGAGTGAAAAATCCAAGAATCTAAGCTTTATTGGTTTTGATCTATCAATACATTTTTGACAGAACTAAGGCTCAAAATGTCCTATCAGCGTTGTTCTTATATCCCTGGAACACCAACATTTCAATTCATATACAGATATTTGTTGTGTATTGAAAACATGTTGACATAAAGGCAAAAAACTAATGTTTCAAATTGTATCAAACGTTTTTCATAAAAAAAAATAAAAAAAAAACTGTCCTAAAACATGTGTAGTACCGTCGTCGGCATGGCAGTGTCGGAAGACCATAGATTTCCTGTGCCTGGGAGTTAGGTTTTAGCGTACCGTCTGCTGTGGCTGTCCAATCCGTGAGAGGCAGACTTTCAATTCAATTCAATTCATTTAAATTTTATTTATATAGCACCAATTCATAACAGAAGTTATCTCATTGCACTTTTCCTATAGAGCAGGTCTAGACCGTACTCTTTATAATATTATTTACAGAGACCCAACAAATCCCACCATGAGCAAGCATTTGGCGACAGTGGCAAGAAAAAACTTCCTTTAAGAGGCAGAAACCTTGGCCAGAACCAGACTCAATGGTGGGCGGCCATCCACCGCTGCCGTGTTAGGTTTTGAGAGAGAGAGAGAGAGAGAGAGAGAGAGAGAGAGAGAGAGAGAGAGAGAGAGAGTTTGGGGAGAGGGGTGGGGAGAGGAGGCACAATGCAAAGAACACGTTGAATAATTTTTTTTAATAGCAGAATAGTAATTATTGTGTTAATATTAATATTAATAAATTAGTAATAATAGGAATGACAGCTATAGGAATAATAATGACAGTATTAGTAACAGAGCCAATAACAATAACTGTAGTAGCAGTTGTTGAGCAGGAACACGGGGGCAGCAAGTGGCCCACAACCACAGATCCAGACTCTGCAGCTCCGGAGGCAGAAATACCTGCTGAAAGTGACAGAAGGAGAGAGGAGAGATACGAGAAAGCACAAAACTACGGGAGAGAGAAGATGTCGAGTTAGTAACATGCAGTAATGGGATAAAAATGCATACAGATGGAGAGGGAGAGAAGGAGAGAGGTGCATCATGGGAAGCCTATACCAGCATAACTAAGGGATGGTTCAGGGCTCACCAAAGCCAGCTCTAACTATAAGCTTTACCAAAGAGGAAAGTCTTTAGCCTACTCTTAAATGTGGAGATGGTGTCTGCCTCCTGAGCCCAAACTGGGACCTGATTCCACAGGAAAGGAGCTTGATAACTGAAGGCTCTGGCTTCCATTCTACTTTTGGAGACTCTTGAAACCACAAGTAACCCTGCATCCTGGGAGCGCAGTGTTCTAGTCGGATAACATGGTATTATGAGATCTTGGCCACAGATGTTACATGTGTAGGCCAGGGCAGATGATGTTGATGATGTAGTGGTGTCCTGTTGTTGTTGCTTCTTCTTCGGTAACTGCTGACCTCCCATGTTGTACCTCCACTGCACAGTGAAGCTGGATTTTCCTCTTCAGGGCACAAGAAGCCTGGTCACAGTGTATGGAGCTCCCCTCTCAGCCTCCCTGGTGTGATCCAAAGGAACAGTGAACCAATACATATGGTGTCAGCTCGACTACAGGAGTTTCCAGAACACTGCTTCAAAACATTGAACTGCTTAACGGAGTCCAAGCCATGTTTTCTGTCAGGGTTTGCTCCCTTAGCCTTAAACGTTCCAGAGGATACCCACAAGGCAGCAGGTGCTATCTGATCCATAGGTGGGCAGTGGTTGGCGGATGCAAGGGTGTATCCACTCACTGGTGGGTTTGCGCAACATGCCTCTGGGGCCCACTGCTGCTCCAAGATCCCCATAAAGTTTAGCCCGGGATCGCGTGATACCCAGTTACCATGTGTTGCCGTGGGGAGGCACTGCAGGAGTCTTGGTGGTGGAGAGGCTATGTATTGGCAGGGGCAGGCTTACGCACTCGGCTCCCCTCCTCACTCATCAAAGTTGAAGAGCTAGCCAGTGCAAGTACACAAAGCAGGTCGCTGAAAGTAGAAGTGCAGGTTACTGCAAAGCTACTGTTCTAGACAAATGCACTCTTCGCATCACATATGCCCTGTGTTTTTCAGCACCAACACATAAAGTACCAATCACATGCCAATTGATGGTATTTCTGTGTAGGCTAATGCAGAAAATTACAATATATGGCATGCCTAGCTTAGACATAATAATGACATAATAGTACATTAAAATTTATATAGCACTTTTCTTAACAAGGTTACAAAGTGCTTTACAGATTACAAAAACAAAAACAAAAAACAGTAGATACAAACAAAGACAAAATAAAAACAAAAAGATCATAAAACACAGGAGGATAAAATACAGTTTTAAACTGTGCACTCAGTAGAGTGCATATCTCTGCCAGGCCTAGTATCACCAAATGGCATATAATAACATGGAATAACATGCCAATGTCTTAAACCATTTTGCGTGTTATCACTACTCCCTTTTTGCTTTTCACGCAAAAGGTCCACATAGGGTTGGATGGATATGTCAAACTAACACAAGACATTCACCCAGGAGACCGCTGTTCATGTCCCATGTGACACCAAAAGTCAGTGCTGACTTATTTTAACTTTCATACGTAAGTTAACTTACATAACGTATTTAACTTCACTTACCTACATATGTAACTTAACTGATGTAACTAACATACTTACCTACCGGCCACAAGAGGAGTGAGGAGTCAGCAGTCAATGGCGGTATAAAACAACAGTCAACAAAATAGGTTTTTAAAAAATTGTGAATCACCGCAACCACGAGAGGTGCTTGAGCATAGTCATAAATGTGCACAAAAAATATTGGGCTGATGGGTCCAGTAGTTTGCAAGATTACCTGCAGACAGATAAAGATAAAAATGTATCTTCCTCCCGTTCTTCATCCCTCTCTCTACCTACCTGTGTCTTTCTTTATTCATCTCTGTCTGTCTCTCTTTCTGATCTGAGCACAACCTCAGGAAGAGCTATGACGTCTAAAGCTGAAGTGTCTAAAGATGAGAAACAGAAAATATGATTTTCTTCTCTGCCACAGAATACTGAGTATGAATAGATCCCAGTGACACAAGACATTCAGGGCAAATAACAATGCAGCAGTAATTAAAGGACATTCGTCTTTCTTTCTCTCTATTGAGATAGTATCATAGTTTCAGTTTTTACTCATTAGATTCATGCTGACTGTATCATACAGATGGAATAACAATCCCATTTTACCTGAAAATGGTTTGTAAACTTTTGCTTGACACAGTGGAAATATTAGTAATGGCATTAGAAACATACATATTCATAGACTAGTGAAGGCAACAGGCAATTTTTAGATAACAAAAAAAAGAAATTAAATTAACCGAAATACATTGTAAAAATAATAAATAACCTATTGCTGTAATTTATCAAGGTCAACTCCCTTTATAGGACTATTATTCTTATTGTAAATAAATCCCATGTGCAGACCAAAAGCAACAATGAATTGATCATGTTTTTATCTAATGCCTGATATACTGTATTTTATTCCTCTGTGCCATAGAGCTCCACTGTTGTCCAAAAACACATCGGTGAGCCACACTGTTGCACTGGGTGACATGTTACTTCATTACCATGAACACACACTGTAGTTTATTTTTACTCAAACCCAAGTACATCATGCTGCTGCCCAAATACTCACTAGAGCACGAAACATATATTAATACACCACTGAAAATAGTCCCAAACAAATGTGCTATTTCCTCTTGTTTGCTAAAAACTACAGTGACCAGTTTTAGTAAATTACTGAATTACTTTTTGGAAATGAAACTATATATTTGTGAGCCATTTTTTGGGAGATTTACATCTTCAGCAGATCCACTGGGCTTGGTGCTGAGAGCCACAGACAGAGTAGGGAAGTCAGACAGAGACGGACTAACAGTGTTGGTTTTGGTTTTTTCATGAAATTTGTTGACAATAAGTAAAGTCCGATATTGAAATGACCTGCTGCAATAGTTTAAGACAAATGTCAGTGTTGTGGCATTGGAACTGTCACCAATGACCAATGACAATGTCATATGACGCCAGTGTTTCAGCATCTCTTAGCCCATTTACTGTGAGTCACATTTACTTTTTCTTACTGCTGATAATATAGTACTGTAGTAGCAATGTATGTATGTAGCGTTGCAGATTTTTGAATTGTCTGAAGCAGCCATTGGCTTTCATTAATTTTACTACAGGAGAAAAATTAATTTGCAGGGAGTTTTTGGCCATGCCATATAACTTTAACAACTATACACATAGACACGATCACCCAGCTCAAAGAACTTCAAGTCTTTTTCCAGGTGGGATTCTTTTACTTCATTCTAGCTTCATATCAGAACCCAAACTATACAGGATGTTAGATTAGAGCTGAGAGGGGAGAGATGATGAGAGTAGACAGCTCCTCTGAAAACAAGGAAAGGAAAGTCCCATTGAAACTCTTAACTGTTTTGTTTTTTTACTCATCTCCCAGTGTGCTGGGCTTGTGGATTTTGGTGGTGTGAAGGGCTGTTAGTGTGTGTGTATATTTTATTGCCTTTGATGTGTGTCTGTGTGTGTCTGTGTGTGTGTGTGTGTGTGCGTATGTTGGTATGTGTTGGTGTGTGTCTTGACTGCCACCTCGGATCACAGCCTCCCAGTCTGTGAGTAGCTGCAGCTGTAAACACTCTTTTTATTTGAAGTAAAGTTAGAGTTGTGGTTTTACAGTCTGTTTGTGTAGGCCCAGGGATGAATATCTGCCATGGTATTACAGAACACACACACACTCATATACACACAGAGGTATCCCAGACTCTGCAGCAGTAATTATCAAACAAGTGTTCAGCCTCTAGTTCAGTGTCTCCTGCTGCCTCCTCTCTCACTTTACTTGAATCCCTGCGATCACATTCTTATTTCATTAGAGGTGGAGTCTGTGTAATGCAGAGGTTCCTTTCAATACAGGCTGAGACTGCTTTTTGATTCTACTCGAGTCCAGCTCCTGTTGGTTTATTCTACAATTAAAATCCACAGAGATTAGCAGGGTTTACAGCTTTTGTTTGCGAGCTTGCATCTACTGTGCTGAGCATGAAAAGTACAGTATCTTTATTCTCGCTGCCTGCTTTATTCCTTTTCTCCATACGCCATCTCAACGTAACATCTCAGAGTTCCAGACAGTCAGAGCTTATCTGTGGTTCAAGGTGACAGGTTATTGATGAAGGATTACCTAAGTCATCAATTATATGTTTGTTATTGTTGTATTTGTGCACTTTGATGGATATTTTCTGGGGGGTTATTTGTATTGATGTAATTTAGGTTTTAAAGATGTTTTAATTCATTTTATATGTAGTGTGTGTCTTGGTTTTAACATCTTGGGACCATGATGGGAATATGTGTTCTCACTTTAACATGTTATCCATTAAATTCAATGAACTCATTTCCACCTGCTACATGTGATATGTTTCTGGATATTTTATCTGGATCAGGAAAAACACATGGAAATGCAGGTGGAAATGCATGCACAACACATTGCAATAATCTGATTTGCATCATCAGCCTCTAGAGTCCAGTGGGAAACTCAAAGGGTCGCTACAACATGCAAGACAAAGGTCATGTGACGGATGGAGGTAGCCGAGCTAGCACTAGTGGTAGCAAGCTTCTCCACTGATTACCTTCTTACTGGGAATCCACATCAAGTGATACATGAATGACACGTAGCCACTGCTGGCTCTTTGAGGAGTATACAGGAGGAAAACAGCATTGTTCTCAGCAGTATCCCACATTGTTTCCACTGACCTGAGACACATCATGTGTGTTGATAAATCTGTCAGTTCTGCCTGCATAGTTTGCTAATTGAGATCTAATCACATTGTGGGCAGAATCTTTATTTGTTTATTCATCTTTTTTATTATCAATTTTTCATTATTTCGTATTCCATTTCCCTCACTTTCTTCCCACTTTTCTCTCTTTTAACAAACACTTAAACAACATACAGTGGTGTGAAAAAGTGTTCGCCCCCTTCCTGATATTTTTTTTTTTGCATGTTTGTCACACTTAAATGTTTCAGATCATCAAACAAATTTAAGTATTAGTCAAAGACAACACAAGTAAACACAAAATGCAGTTTTTAAATGAAGGTTGTTATTATTAAGGGAAAACAAAATCCAAACCTACATGGCTCTGAGTATAAAACCTAATAACTGGTTGGGCCACCCTTAGCAGCAACAACTGCAATCAAGCGTTTGCGATAACTTGCAATGAGTCTTTTACAGCGCTGTGGAGGAATTTTGGCCCACTCATCTTTGCAGAATTGTTGTAATTCAGCCACATTGGAGGGTTTTCAAGGTCATGCCACAGCATCTCAATAGGATTCAGGTCAGGACTTTGACTAGGCCACTCCTAAGTCTTCAACTTTTCAAGGGACTTTCCGGTTGGTAGCAGTATACGAACAGAGAAGGTAAAGGAGCTGACAACAACACTTAAAAGACAACAGTCTCTGTTTACCAAACCGCCGAAGAAGGCCAACACAGCAACAGAGGCTTTGTTTAAAGCACAAAAAGCCCTTCACCGATGGCAGGATTGTAAAAGAGGCAATGACTGCTGTGGCTGAAACGTTATTCAAGGACAATAAAAGTAAGACAGAAATTGTGTCTGCTATTGCAGATGTACAACTAATACTGTGGCAAGGACAGTGTCTGCGCTGTCTGTGGATGCAGTGGAGCAGCTAGAACAGGACATTGACAGATGCAAATGGTTTTCGATCCATTGTGATGAGTGGGTTGACTCCAGCGATAAGGCCCAGCTGGCTGTCTTTGTTCAGATGGTTCAGTGTTTGTTGACTGTTCCACAAAAGAAGAGTTGTTGACCTTACTTCCACTGAAAACTACAATCCGATGAGTTGGTAATTTCAATGCCGTGAAGGACTACTTTGTGGAAAAAAAGTTGAAAAGCTGGTGTCTGTAACAACTGACGCAGCGCCAGCTATGACAGGTCGTCACAGGGGATGTATTGCCCACTGCAAAGCGAACTCTGACTTTCCAAAATTTCTGAACTATCATTGTATTATTCATCAACAGGCTATATGCACAAAGGTTATGGGATTTAATCATGTCATGTTGTTAAGATTATCAACTCCAATCGAGCAAAAGTCAAGCAACACAGGAGCTCAAGCTGTTCCTGGAGGAATGTTGTGCTGAGAATGGGGATCTCCTTCTCCACACTGAAATCAGGTGGCTAAGCAGGGGCAAGATACTACAGCGCTTTCTTTCCTTGCTGAGTGAAATCAAGGCTTCCATGGAATCAAGGGAGGAAGATACCACCCTGTTGTCTGATGAAGAGTGGTTACTTGATCTTGCGTTCCTGACAGATAACTAACGGCACTGATCATATTGCATATGTTATCTTTACCTTGTAACTCTATGTTGTACAAGTGATTCAGTTTTTCAAAGCAAAACTGTAATTTTACATTCAGCAAGTGAAAAACAAAAGGTTTCAGCACGTCGCCTCAGTCTCAAAGATGTTGGAAAGCCATACAGGGGCAGCCGATGTTTTGAATGTACACAAGTATTGTGACCTACTGTCGAAGGAGTTTGCAGAGAGATTCAGTGACTTTGAGAAACTTGAGCCCTGTTCTTGAAGATGGACATACAGTAGGTGAGATTTCAGGACAGATGGCTAAACTGTTCTGTATCAGTCCTGTGGAGATGGAGATGTCCAAAATGATGTCCAGCTAAAATCACAGCAAACAGCATTCACAGCATTTCTGGAACCTAGTAGAGCCAGAAAACTACAAGAACCTTCACCAAGCAGCTCTGAAAATGTCTGCTTTGTTTAGTTCTACATACCTTTGTGAAGCAGCTTTTTCTGACATGAATGTCATGAAATCTAAGTTCAGAACAAGACTGACAGATGAACATTTAAATGACTCCATAAGAGTGAACCTAAGTGGATACACTCCAGCATACACCTCTCTTGTTGACTCCATGCAGTGCCAGTCATCTCACTAACTGTAGAAAAGTAAAAATAAGTAATAACATTGTTTTGTTTTCTATGACATTAATATGATGTGAATTTAATAGTGTGAGCTTGACACAATAAATATGTAAAGAAATGCATACAGAAAAAACATGCACGTCCTGATGAATTTAAGATGTTTTGATACAAAATGTGAGGGTTGGATATCAACATTTTGTAAATGTTCGCACAAAAGAATATAATTAATTGACAATTTGATATTTAAAATCTGATTGCACAAATGTGTTTACATCCCCCTTGAAGTCCCCAATATACTCCAATTATTTGAAAAACACTAATATTTCCTAGAAACTACAATTCCCTAGTAGTCAAAGTAGTGTGTATATATATATACTAAATATATATATATATAATATATCTACTAAATATCTCAAATATCAAGTACAGCCGAACTAGTAACTACACTGCATCTAGATCATCGATGTTAAGAAAAAGTAAAAATGTTGGTAAATTTAAGATATGTTAGCCAAAAAACACCTCGTACTTTACAGCTTCCACATTACGTCAACGACTGACACTGAAAACAGCAAATGGGAAGAGAAAAAGTTTTCCCCTGAATCAAGGAGCATTTCATGTAAAAAGCTATGTGGCACACTGTCTGGCTGATTATGACTATAAATTAATTGTACAATAAGTACTTTATTTATTTAGTTATTTTAGCATTTTCCACCAGACTTCAGGTTTAGCGGTGAGCTGGATTCCTCTTGCAGCGGTGGCTAAGGATCATGGGAAATTTAGCCTAGCCATCCGCTATCCAAAACTGACAACTGCGACTGTAGCTTAGTGGTAGAGTGGGTCGTCCACCAATCGGAAGGTTCGATCCCGGCTTCCCCCTGGCCCACATGTCGAAGTGTCCTTGGGCAAGACACTGAACCCCAAATTGCTCCCGAGGGCTGTGCCTTCAGTGTGTGAATGTGTGCGAATGATTAGTTACTTTGATGAGCAGTTCTGCCATCAGTGTATGAATGTGTGTGAATGGGGTGAATGAGATATGTAGCTGAAGCGCTTTGAGTAGTCAGAAAGACTAGAAAGGCGCTATATAAGTACAGTCCATTTACCATTTACAACAATCAAAGGAGAAATAATCTAAACTGATAGCCGTAACATTAATGTACCTTATTGTTGAATTATTATTATTGTTGAATGTACCTTATTGTCCCCTGAGCGTCTAATATTGCTGCAGATGATTTTACGTTGGAGTTAATTGAAAGCCCGGTGCGTCTCATACAGACACTAAAGTGTACCTTGTGCCAAGGACCGTGACAAAACATTGGTATTTGAGGACCTGGGAATGAGAACGGGTTGGTCCATCCTCACCTCCTCCATCACCGATAAGGTTATTGGCTATAATCTACCTTCCCTCCAGATTGTGGCTGATCCATACACTGTATATAAAGATGGACGACATGTCAGCTCTCAAAAAGTGAAGCCAAAACATATCTATTGCCTCCTGGTGGCTGGCTGCAGTATAGGTCTTAAACCCGGCAACCTCAATGTTAGCGGATGGGACATGGGCCAAACTAAAAACTCAAAGTGCACATCAAATACATTATACCGAAGATGGTTTCTGCCAGTTTAGGTAGTTCTTATCATGCTGATGTATGTTCAAGTTTAGTTTTTCTGATGAGTTTGGTTTGAATTAGTTTAATTGATTGATTGATTTGATTGATTAATTTGATGCTATAAAACAGTGTTATACGTCATGATTGACAGCTGAGCTCAGCTTGTGATTGAGTAGGCCGCTGCATGGGCAGGACCTCGTTACTTATGATTCTTGACCTGCAGTACTTGCTTTATCTTTCTTTATATTTCCACTATGTTTATTGTTTTGCACCAAAACACCAAAGCAAATTCCTTGTATGTGTAAACCTACTTGGCAATAAAGTTGATTCTGATCCTGATGTCTCCATCCAGATAGTTTTGGTCTTATTTGTCCAGGATAACTGTCTTTTGAGGTTTCTGCCTCCACCTTACTACAATGGAGGTGTATTTCATTTATGGTGCTCACAGCATTGAAAAATGCATCATAACAATTCGACAGCATCTCTTTCCAGAAACAGTGTCCCTGTTTACTCTGGATAATCCACAGAGCACACTGCTAACAGTTTTCCCAGGAACTTTAATAACTCTAGACACTGTGCTCTTTCTGGAGAGAGATGTCACCGTTCAATTTTAAATGTTATTTTGTAATAATTTGAGCACCACAAACAAAATTCCATTCATCTCTATTGTATTTGGGTGTGGTTGGCACAGTGGTGCAGTGGTTACCACTTTCGCCTCACAGTCCTACCTTTCTGTATGGACAGGGCCGTAGCCAGAATTTTAGATTTTAGAACAACGCCACTGCCAAAAACTTTTTTAATTATTTGGATTTTTCGTATTTTATGTATTCATTTAGCTGTTCCTTTATATTATCTACGAGTTTTATTTAAATGGAGCAGTTATTTCACGGACCAACTGCTTATGAACTTCAAACAACTAACTAAACTCTTACTAAAATACTTTAGTACTATAAGTAATACTATAGTACTATACCAATTAGTACTGTTACAGAGATCATTACCTAAAATAAAACGTTACTGTGTAATTCCCAACATGAAGGACTAAAGGTGCTTTCTGACAGTGAGTGGTTACTGCTGCATCTGCAGCCCAGCAACATCAGTGTTCTACATTTGAACTGGGTGGCAGCAGTGCACAACTTTCCCTCAGCAGAAACCAGCTACCTACTAATGTATAATAATGTAGCCTACCATACACTACAGGTTGGTGCTATCTACCGACTCTATTCTCACCAAGTAGCCAAGTAGACTGGGTCGTAGCTTAAAATAGAGAAAGTGGTTAGCAATATGACACAATTAACATCAACATTTGATATCTAACTATTAACTACTAACAATGATTGCCATTGTCACACAACGATGTTGGATCCTTTATTTATTTTTGTATTTTGTTGGCCTAAAACAAGTCATATTTAAACATATTGAGTGTAAAAATACTTAAATCAGCCTAAAACCAAAACCTTGCAATTCCCATAGAAATAAAAAATCCCAAAGTGATCTCAATGTCCTATGGCCCTGTGTATGGAGTTTGCATGTACTCCCTGTGCATGTGTGGGTTTCCTCCAATTGCTGCTGTTTCTTCCCACAATCCAAAAACGTGCAGGTTAATTGGCAACTCTACTTTGCCTGTAAGTAGAGTTGGGAGGTGGAGGACAGCAGCATTTTATGCTTGACACACAGGAAGTCACTGCCGTTTGATTGGCTCCTGTTAAACCAGACTTTCCCCTCACAGGAGTGATGTCTCCTGTCTTAATGTAAAATGTTTTATCTGTTCAGTCATTGGGAATTCCTCCCCACAGACTCCTGCTTGCTGTGTATTTGAAAAATACAGATGAAAGCCCAGTTTTTTCTTCTCTTTTCAAATGCAAGAAAGTCTCTGACAACAAAAGTAAAAATTAATTCCACCAGATTAAAATAATGAGGCTTTTAGAGGACTTAAATAGCTTCACATGAGGCACATTTCTCTCTTATCTTTCACCTTCTTTGCCCTGCTGAGAAAATAGGAAGGAACTCTTTAAGCTTTGTTTATACTCACACGAGACACCATGCCACAAGCCTCCACAGATGGTGCGCAAGCTACGAGCATGCACAGAGGCGTTGATGCTCAGCGCATTGTTCGTTTCAGTATTCTCCGAAAATGCCAGGGGGTGTAGAAACAAAATATTCTGTGAAAGCAAGAAGTCAACAGGCCCTGTCTTACACCCGGCGTAAAGCGACGCACAGTGCAGCGCAAGTGTCATTGCTAGTTTCCGACAGACACACTTGTCATTTTCACACCCAGTGCCCACGTTGTGTAAGTAGCAAATGTACTTGCGCCCATCTGCGCGCCCATGGGCGTGTTGGCCTTAAAATTAGGTGTGGTCAGGCACATTGTTGGCGCACTGCTATCTTGAGGCAGCAGAAAGCGATTGCAACATTGACCAACAAAAACCTGGTCTAAATTTTGATATAAACTGTTGTTTGTTTGAAGTGTGTTGCTTGTTTTGTTTTTTTATGTGAAATTGTTAGGCAGTTTGTTTTAACATTTTACTGTTTTGTTTTAAGTCTGTTGTTTGTCTTTTATTTCAAACATTGTATGCTGCTGTCTTGGTCAGGACTGCCTTCTAAAAGAGATTCTGAATCTCAATGGGAATATTCTTGGTAAAATAAGGGTAAAATAAAGTCAATGACACAGTATTTTCTTATCATGAAACTGGAAGGAAAACTTAGCACTCTGGGCTTGAGTACCACACTCTTCCAAACAGACCCCAGACAGTTCGGATTGGCGGTCACACCTCCTCCACCCTAGTGCCCAACACAAGAGCCCCCCAGTGCTAAGCCCTCTCCTGTACATGAAGACAACTCTGTTGTGAAGTTTGTGGATGACACCACCATCATCAGCCGGATTACAATCAACGTGAGATTTCATATCGGGAGGAAACAATCTTGCAGAGTGGTGTACAGAGAACAACCTACTGCGCAATGTCAGCAAAACCAAGGAGCTGCTCGTTCATTTTTGGAAAAAGGAGGCAAAGACACATTCCTGTCACCATCAGTGGAGCTGAGGTGGAGCAGATGAACAGTTTTAGGTTCCTGCGAATCAGCATCAGAGAGAACCTGACATGGTCCTCTCACATCTCCACCCTGGTCAAGAAAGCTCAGAAACAGCTGTATGCTGTTGCATGCTGGGTCAGCAGGTTGAGGGTAGCGGACGCTAACAGACTCAACAAACTGATCCGTAAGGCCAGTGACGTTGTGGGGGTGGAGCTGGACTCTCTGTCGGTGGTGTCAGAGAGGAGGATGCTGGCCAAACTACATGCCATCTTGGACAGTGTCTCCCACCCGCTCCATGACGTGCTGGTCAAACAAAGGAGCGCCTTCAGCTGAAGACGTATCCCACCGAAAGTCATTCCTGCCTGTGGCCATCAAACTCTTTAACTCCTCCCTCTAAGTGTTAGTGTATATGACCTTAAGTCGATAAACTGGACATTGGACCATTAACATCACTGCACTATATACTATATTTGAAATAAATGTACAATATTCAGTGTTTAATACTGCTGTGCAATATACTTTGTTTTCAGATATTTATTTATTTATTCATCTGTGCAATATCCACCGTCTCATAACCTTAACTTGACAGTACTCATTATTGCACTATTACTATTACTTATATTATTACACCATGCATACTTATAAACCTATCAACCTCTAAATCCACTTTTGTACTTACACTTATTTAGCTTTTATACTTATACCCACTTTGTACTTAATTTATCTTAGCTGTATTATAGTGTATTATATTTTGGTTTGCTTAGAACTTCTATTCCTGTGTGCACTGACGTGACAGTGAGCAGCTGTAACAAAAGAGTTTCCCCTCGGGGATCAGTAAAGTGTTTCTGATTCTGATTGTGATAAGGAAACTTAAGAAGGCAACATTCCCATGCCAAGTTCTTATTAACTTTTACAGAGGAGCAAGAGAAAGCTTCCTGACTGGAAACATCACAAACTGGCATGGGATGTGCACGGCCCAGGACCGGAGGGCTCTGCAGCGGGCGATTAAAACCGCTCAGAAGATCACCAGTAGCAACCTACCGAGCATCAGTGATATCGGTGAGGTGAGGTGCCTGCACAGAGCCCAAAGGATACTAAAGGACAGCACCCCCCCAGCCACAGCCTGTTCACCCTGCTTCCATCTGTCAAGAGATACAGTAGTATCTGCTGTCGTACCACCAGACTACAGAGCAGCTTCTTCCCTCAGGCTGTGAGACTCCTAAATTTACCCTCAGCACTTCACAACGTAAAATAGTTTTTACTTACATAACGTAACTTAAAATAAGTTAAGCGTAACTTTGTCAACGTTGACTTTTGGTTTAACCCGGGACACGAATCCCAGTCTCCCGGGTGAAAGTGCTGTGTTTGACCTATCCATCCACCCCGTCCACCTCCCTATGCGGACTTTGATGCTCTTTATACCTCATCTGACTTCCTCCTTTGCTCCGTCATAATTACTGAGGCCACTAGAGGTCGCTAACGAATAATAAATGTAACTGCCTCGTGGCTCCCGATAACGTGGAATTATAGTGCATTACTTTTCGTAGGTATAACTACTAAAAGTGAATAATTACAGCCTGCACAGGAATGTGCAGTAGTACTCATCCTCCTCAGTTAAATATCAGTACATTTGCTCATATGCAGTCAAATGGAATTGTTGATGGGACAGAAGATTGTGAGACGGCGGAGGCAGAGAGTCCACCGGCCAAGGACTACATACCTGTCCCCCAGCGAAGACAAGTGTTGCTCTAAACTTTGCTTATCCCGCCAGGCTGTAACAGACATCTGTAATCTTCTGTCAGATGATTTGGAGACATGGACGCTGGAAGTAGGGGTGCTGAGGGGGCTGCAGCATCCCCTAAAACCAGGCATTATAAAAAAACATCAATTGATAAAAAAGTGTGATGCAGACTCACAGCAGCGCGCCTAGTTACAAAGTATTCAGAAGTGCATAACCTCGCCGTGACCCCTTGCTGACTATGACATATCTCGTGCTCGATGCAAGATACGTCATGATTTCAGTTTCGGAGTGTGCACCCTCGTGGACACTGCGTCGAGCATAAACCTAGCTTAAGGCTCCAGCTGAATTCTGCTATGTACATGTCTGCTCCTAAATAAGCAGAAAAAGAACCTTTTAAACATCCTGTGATAGATGTAAAATTGCCAGCCATAAAATTGCTAGTCATAAAATAATAATTACAGCTTTGGTTTTTTCTTGAACCCCAGGCTGCTTTGGCAGGGCCTTGCTAATTTGCACTGTCATCTCAATGGCACAGCAAGCCCTGGGCTGTAGGAAGAGGCACCGGTCTGATGGGGGATAATAGAACCCGCTGGGTGTTCTCTGCTGGAACTATCATCCCCCCTGCACATTCTCACACCTCCGCCACCATTCAGCTGCCATTTTTCTCTCATCACAAGCTGCTTCACCTCTGCAACTCCTCTCCACTCAGGAGCGGCACTAGAAAGAAATCCTCAGCTATCTGAGACGAGTGGGCCTTTTCTGAGCAATGGACTCAAAAGCTGACAGACTGTACATGTTGCTGTATTAACAAGGCTTTTTGAACATTTGAGGAGCATGTATGCTCTCTAATGTGTGTGGGCAGAAATTTTCCTGAGGCGACAGTCAAGTTTGATACATGTCTGATGTCTCTTCTTATTGCTGTTTTTGCCTTTGTGTGCTTTCTATGTTCAAGGAGTGTGTTGTCATACGGTACATGTTTGTGTGTCTAAAATGTGAATGAGTAGGGTGAAATTACCAGTTTAATAGATATACCTATATCCATTGAGTCTGCTAATCTCACATGACTCCGATTGTCCATTGTGGCATTGTACTTAAGCCATCAGTGCAGAACTGAAAGCTATGCTGTCTCTTGTTGCTACTGCTGACACCCCACCATCATCCTGTAGGCTCTGAGTCCACATTCCCCTTGGAGTTATTATCGTCACTCCCCAATCCCTGCTGTGCTGAACTTGGTCTATCTTTGAAGGGAGTGACTAGACCAAGCGAAATTTAAATCAGCTCTTTACATATTCTACATTCACAATACAATCTGTTTCAGGTGAGTTGGCTGACTGAAATAACATTGTACCTGCCAAATGTCTGACATCTGGGAACATGAAAACGTTGCTAAAAAGAAGTCTGACTGGCAACAAACACAAGCAATCAGAGAGGTTGTAAACAAACCTCCAGATTAATCAAGCTTATTTGAAAGAGAAAATAAAAGCAAACGATAAATACTGTCTATTAGTTAATAATACATCACACTTTACAGACCCACTTCCTGTTGTACCTTTGATCCTGTATTCTTCTCCGTGTCTCTCTACCACACAGGAGGCCATTATAACAGGTCTGCTGCCAGAGACTACCTACTCTGTGACTGTGGCTGCGTATACCACCAAGGGCGATGGAGCTCGCAGCAAAGCCAAGGTGGTCACCACCACAGGAGCAGGTGTGTGCTGTGTGTAGAATTATGTGTTGCATCTACCTGCTAGGCAACACATTTTTAAATGAATGTTTTGTCCTCATTATGTAAGTCAATCTTGTTTTTGACAACACCAAAATCACACATTCAGTGGTCAGCTGTGACAAAACAAAGTACATTTTGAAAGAAAGAATAACACATTCCATCTCTTCAAATGAAAGGTGAATTCATAAGCAATAAAACACAACCTTACTAAATTTAATACCCTCAGGGGTTTTGTTGCTACAGCCTTTCTTGTTATGGCATGGCCATGCTTCTGTTGGCTAATGTTAGCAAACTTCAGATAGAAATAGCTGTATAAGTGATTTTACCAACAACTCCACAACTCAAATTGGTGCTTTCTGATCTGACGCCCCTATCGCCAGGACAACATTGTTTGTCTGTACATTCCAAAATCATAACAAATCACTGTTGCCAATAGGATTTGTGTGACCACTCCCTGATCTGCCACCGCTATGGTTAAGGTTTGGTTAGATGTAGGCAGAAAACTACTTTCTAAGGGTTACGGAAAGCTCATGGTTTGGGTTAAAAACAACAACTTTGTTATGGTAGGGTTATGGTTAAAGGAAAACTGTTTTTTTCATTTTCATTATTCCAGCCATTGATTCTATTGATTATGATAACATTGTACTCTATTAATTGTTGAGATCTCAGAACATGGCAACATAGCAAAATAGGTCCAACATAGCAACAAGCACAAGCAGTCAAACTTATTAGCCAAACTTATTTTGAAGAGGAAATAAAGGTGAATGTAAAAAATTACAACTCAAACTGTCTGTTCTAAACTTCTACTATACTACTATACTACTGTATGTAGCCAATATCATAACCTTAATTATGAGATCTTTTAAAAATAGTTTCCATTTTCTCCACCCAACTGAGAAAATACTACAATTCGATTTTTTAAGTATTTCAAGAATTTGGTAATATAGGAGTTATTAAGTAATCAAGACATGGGAATGTTGGAGAATGTTTCCTGTCTTTCAGTGCCTGGTAAGCCCACTATGATGATCAGCACCACCATAGGGAACACTGCCCTGATCCAGTGGCAGCCCCCTAAGGAGATGGTGGGGGAGCATGTAGGATACCAGCTGCAGTACAAGAGAGCAGAGGAGGAAGCTTTCATTATCAAAGACTTCAGACAGACAGATGATCATTTCACAGTCACTGGCCTCCACAAGGGAGCCACCTACATCTTCAAACTGTGCGCCAAAAACCGAGCAGGCAACGGAGAGGAGTATGTGAAGGAGATCAGCACTCCTGAAGACATTCCCAGTAGCTACCCCCAGAATCTGAGTGTGGAAGGCCTGACCGCCACCTCCACCAAGCTGGCCTGGAACCCCCCTCCTCTGGCCGAGAGGAACGGGAAGATTGTAAAGTACGTGGTGGTGTATCGAGATATCAATAGCCAGCACAACAACACCAATAGTACCACAGAAACACAGATGACCGTCCAAGGTTTGCAACCTGACACAACCTACGACATCAGGGTCCAAGCTTTCACCAACAAAGGGGGAGGACCAATCAGCCCCAGCATTCAAAGCAGAACCATGTCCACCTCCATGTCAGGTGAGATCAGTAATGACCAATGACCAACATGAGCTCCTCTCATCCCCTTTAAAAGCAGCAACGGGTGACACAGGGGAGAGAGGTGGAGGTGTCTGAGAGAGTGACAAAAAAAAGTTAATCTCCATGAAACACCTGAAGTTTCTAAATCAAAACTACACAACATCCCAAATATTAAATTACATGCCCCAAATATGCTGTTAATGGTAGAATGAACAGGCAGCTGATGTATATTGGTGCTGCAGCTGCTGGAATATTGGCATGCTTGGTTATAATTGTCAAAACAATTAAGGCAAATCAATACATTTAAACTCCTAGCTCCTCCTCTGCATATTTAAAAGACTAATGTATTTCTTTAAATGAGATTAAACAAGTCCAAATGCAAAATATCAGTCCTTATTTATCCAGCAGAAAGAAAAAATTAAATCTTCATATCTTAAAACAAATGAAAAATAGGGTTTGGAGATTTGCTTGTTAGTGTTTAGAAAAACACACAAGGTCAGTCACCATTAAATCCTGGTGTCTTGTCAGAAGATTTAAGGTATCCACGCTACCATAAAGTATTCCGTTTTTTGGAGGGGTGTGAGTGTGATCCTCTACCATCAAGTTGGTTCTGAGCAGAAGGAAACACAAGTGAACATATTCCATTGCAAACTGGACCCCTGCAGAACTCTGCTCCCAAGATAAAAAAAAAAACCACAGACCCCCTTTAAAATCAGAGACTGTAGATGAAACACACATATCATTCCTGCTGCTGTGTGATGACTACAGGGAGTGCAGAATTATTAGGCAAGTTGTATTCTTGAGGATTAATTTTATTATTGAACAACAACCATGTTCTCAATGAACACAAAAAACTCATTAATATCAAAGCTGAATATTTTTGGAAGTAGTTTTTAGTTTTAGCTATTTTAGGGGGATATCTGTGTGTGCAGGTGACTATTACTGTGCATAATTATTAGGCAACTTAACAAAAAACAAATTTATACCCATTTCAATTATTTATTTTTACCAGTGAAACCAATATAACATCTCAACATTCACAAATATACATTTCTGACATTCAAAAACCAAACAAAAACAAATCAGTGACCAATATAGCCACCTTTCTTTGCAAGGACACTCAAAAGCCTGCCATCCATGGATTCTGTCAGTGTTTTGATCTGTTCACCATCAACATTGCGTGCAGCAGCAACCACAGCCTCCCAGACACTGTTCAGAGAGGTGTACTGTTTTCCCTCCTTGTAAATCGCACATTTGATGATGGACCACAGGTTCTCAATGGGGTTCAGATCAGGTGAACAAGGAGGCCATATCATTAGATTTTCTTCTTTTATACCCTTTCTTGCCAGCCACGCTGTGGAGTACTTGGACGCGTGTGATGGAGCATTGTCCTGCATGAAAATCATGTTTTTCTTGAAGGATGCAGACTTCTTCCTGTACCACTGCTTGAAGAAGGTGTCTTCCAGAAACTGGCAGTAGGACTGGGAGTTGAGCTTGACTCCATCCTCAACCCGAAAAGGCCCCACAAGCTCATCTTTGATGATACCAGCCCAAACCAGTACTCCACCTCCACCTTGCTGGCGCCTGAGTCGGACTGGAGCTCTCTGCCCTTTACCAATCCAGCCACGGGCCCATCCATCTGGCCCATCAAGACTCACTCTCATTTCATCAGTCCATAAAACCTTAGAAAAATCAGTCTTGAGATATTTCTTGGCCCAGTCTTGACGTTTCAGCTTGTGCGTCTTGTTCAGTGGTGGTCGACTTTCTGCCTTTCTTACCTTGGCCATGTCTCTGAGTATTGCACACCTTGTGCTTTTGGGCACTCCAGTGATGTTGCAGCTCTGAAATATGGCCAAACTGGTGGCAAGTGGCATCTTGGCAGCTGCACGCTTGACTTTTCTCAGTTCACGGGCAGTTATTTTGCGCCTTGGTTTTTCCACATGCTTCTTGCGACCCTGTTGACTATTTTGAATGAAACGCTTGATTGTTCGATGAGCACGCTTCAAAAGCTTGGCTATTTTAAGACTGCTGCATCCCTCTGCAATATATCTCACTATTTTTGACTTTTCTGAGCCTGTCAAGTCCTTCTTTTGACCCATTTTGCCAAAGGAAAGGAAGTTGCCTAATAATTATGCACACCTGATATAGGGTGTTGATGTCATTAGACCACACCCCTTCTCATTACAGAGATGCACATCACCTAATATGCTTAATTGGTAGTAGGCTTTCCAGCCTATACAGCTTGGAGTAAGACAACATGCATAACGAGGATGATGTGGTCAAAATACTCATTTGCCTAATAATTCTGCACTCCCTGTAGTGGTGTTTAATCAACTGCAGGGAAAAGATCTGACATTCTACAAGTTGTTGTGGGAAACTCACTCACCAAACAGATCAGTATTGATGTTTCTATGGAACTCCAGGTCACTGGATTACACTCATGAGAATGATATTATTGATAAGACTCTATCAATTTGCAGTAGATATAAAAGAAAATGTGTAGCAATTGGAAAGAGGCCAAACTTAGCATACATGAAAGGTGCCAACTAAAGCCAACAAATCCTGTGTCTGCGATAAGAGTCGGTCTGAGCAGGTTTAAACGCAAATGCAATTTTGTGCCAAAATGAGCACCAAAATTGCACTGTGCTACCCAATTAGCAGAAACACAGCCTCAGCTGCGCTTCTTCTCCCACCTCCGTACAAACGCAAGTGTTCATTTGGAACCAGGAAAACAGATGCAAAAAAACAGACTAGCACTGGCTTTGCTCTGGCAGGAAAATAGAGCTCATAGTCTTTCCAATGCAAACTTTACAAATAAAAAATAAATAAACCATACGTTTGTATCTTCATTCGTATTTTTGTTAACTTACCATTGTCTAACTACTAATGTAACTACAGTCTCCTCCACTCTTCTTGTGTTTGATATATGCTATGTCAGTGCCTTAACTAGCCCAATCAGGGATACAGTCTCAGATTCTTCCTAAAGAAAAGTTTAGGGAAACGGCTGCGCAACGCTCTTTATCAGATTGATTGATTGATTTGGATCTCTTTTAACTCATTGGCTAATCTTCCAAGAGTCCACATAAAAGGTGGGGAAGTTAACCAGACGTGCATTTGCCAAACTAACCAGTCAGTCCTCATCCTTGAAGACTTTTCTCTTGTAAAACCAAACAGTATGATTTGGTATCACACAACCACAGCATCACACAAGCACTTCCGTAAGCTTTTCTATAGAAGACATCTGGGACTGTTGCCCACACAGTGGATGAAAAAGTCTCAAATGTGGCTATGGCCAGGCCTGCCTGTGTGTGTTGGACAACTTGGTGCAGTCTGTAGAAATATTGTATTCAAACTTTATAACCTACTATGTGTGGTATGGCACTACTAATGCTAACTTGTATGGGTCTGTAGTTTCAGCCAACTCAACAAAGTGGTCCATTTCATGTGTCTCATTTTAAACAGTTTAACCAACAGGTGGCCAGTTCTTTTTTCTCACAGACCCAGGTTGGTAAAGGAGTGTAAAACAACTTTTTATGTCCAGTTAGTACTTATTATAAGGCATTTAAAGTTGCAAATTTAAGGCTGTTATAATTGGAATGGTATTGGTACTGAACAGAATATCTAAAAATTTCATGTATGAAAAAATTATACCCAGAATTTACATGTTATACAAAGTTAATTTATATTCTGGTTCTTTTTTTAAATTATTATATATATCTCAATTTGGTCTTTATTCCAAACTTGATTAGAGTTTTACAGATTCGGATCAATGCAACAGCAGCATTCTTACTTTCCTAGGCAAAAGATTCAGACACTAAAGGCAACACCAAAGGTGTTTCTTAACAGGACCAACCAGATCAAGTAAAATGCTGTATATTAATCAAGCTCCAGTTATATTTCAAGAAATCAAAATCAATCTTCAAAATTAGATAATGTTATCATCCTCACCATTTGCTACGTTCCTACTGTAAACATTACTCCACGCCATTCCGTGGCATCCTTAGTTATTTTGTCCCATTACATTCTCTTCTTATCTTGCACTGGACATTTTTCAGTGTGTGATTGCTAATTAAGGAATGTTCCAACAGAACCGTAGAATGAACAAATAATATATCAACATGCAAAATCTCACTTGTGAGACTGAACCAGAACAATACAGTTGAGGGCCATTAAATCAAACCAATGAGCTGAAAGATGCTAAAACGCTCTGTAGAGCTGAAAGGAACTGCACAGGTGATGATAATTATCTGTGGGTTCATCACTATGAGTGACCCCTTTCATATAGCACATATTTATTCGATCTATTATTTATAAGATATTGATTAGTGCAGCTTTAAGTAATTGATATTGGTCAACAAATGATCACAGAAAATAATACCTTGACTATATTGAGACGATACTGTGTCCAAGTAATACAGAGTCTCATTTCGATGAATATTAGTGCTTAGTTTTTTAATTGTTTTCTCATTTTATTTAACATTTTAGTTCTTGGTTTTGTGTATCAACTCTTTAGTTATAGCCGCAATTAAATTAACTACCTAATAATCATCTAGACCTTCCCTCAGTGTTCACCAAGAACTTTGGTGTGAAGGCTGTGATGAAAACCTCTGTCCTGCTGACCTGGGAAGTGCCAGAAACCTACAAATCTCAAGTGCCTCTCAAGGTAAGATCAGCCCACGCTTCCACTCAGACAGCAGCTGCAGCACTGAAACAGACATTACAGCTATTGAATCTAACAAATAAAATAGGTGTCTTACTTTTAATCTAGGACCAAGTAGTCAATGTTTGTGAATATCAATAAATATGGTTAGGCAGTAGAGACCAAAGAACAAAAACTAGGGTCTGATTTTATACATGGGTACCATCTCAAACTGCTTCCCAGGCAAAAATATGGACCACTATAGATGGAGACCGAAGAATAACCATAGAGACTGACCTATCATAAAAAAATATAAAAAGTGCACCTGAAATAGCACTGAATTTAAAAAAAACACATTCATGGTTTGTAGTTTCATGGTAGGTATAAAATTAATGTTATTGTAGGAACTGTATGCTGACACGAAGTGGTATCATTAACACAGTATAATGTAATTACTATAATAATAGAAGACATACACAATCACCAAACAAAATACACATTTTGTGAAACCTTTTGCTCTTTTGTCCTCCTTAAAAGAACAGCTGCTCCATAAATCATAAAGAAAATCAATTTGCTGTACTTTATGACTGGCTATTTGTTAAGGGGCCTGTCTGTCTTGTCACTCAGCCTTTGGCACTGTGTAGCTCTGATGATAAGCTAAAGTGCAAAAACAAAAGTTTGTGACCATGGATCAGCAACAAAAAAATAGTAAGCAAGTAAATCATGCTTTATTTATATAGCTCCTTGTAACATAAAGAGTTGTAGAGTGCTTCACAAAATCAAAAGCAGAGAACACAGGTTGCAGCAAGGTCCCAGAGTTTCACAGCACTGTAAAACAGATACAATAATACAACTAACTGAATTTTAGCTACAAATAACAATGTTACCATATAGTGCACAAATAAATACTAATGAAAGAGAGGTGATATATTTGGTCTCTTTTAGGAAGGCAGTTCAAGCCAAGTAGTCAAACTGCAAAGTCACAGCCATCTTTATTGAAGGAATGCTTGGAATGCTTTTTTAAAGAGTACAAGAGGAATCCCACAGGGATCAGTGCTAGGATCGATACTCTTTAGTCTATACATAAACGACCTTCCTGAATCATGTCCTGGGGCTAGTCTCCAGATGTATGTGGATGATACAGTCATATACGCTTAAGGAAAAACAGCTATTGCAGTTACAGACCAATTGTCAAAGCACCTGGAAGCAATAGCCTGGCTTGAAAACTCGTGTTTGACACTTAACGTCAAAAAAACAGCGTCCATATGTTTTTCCTCCGGAAGATGGCCGACACCAGCTGAACTAGATGTTAAGATCAATCAAGTTTCTGAGGTCAAATATCTCGGTCTAATGTCGGACCCTAACTTGAAATTTGACAAACTTGATAAAAAAAATTAGGTGGGGGTGTAGGTATGTATTTGTATATATATATATGTATATGAGTATGCTGGCAAGTCGTACTGCTGTTAACAAAAGCTTTGTTGTCTGTTAACATGTTTTTATGTTGTTAAAGGCCCTTCTGGGGACGGGCATTGGAAATTAGCAGTAGCTTTAATTGCTGTGATACATTGCATTACATAATTGTTATGCAATTCTCTATGTAGACTGTATCTGTCCCTATCAAATAAACATTAAATTAAATAAATAAATGAAATGAACGTGTTAATCAGTGAGCTTTAGAGGTGCTGGTTGGTGTATTTTTTCACGTTACCCAAGCCAGGCTAGCTGTCTCCCCGTGTTTCCAGTGTTTATGCTAAGTTAAGCTAATCGGCTGCTGACTCTAGCTTCAAATTTAGAGTACAGATATGAGAGTGGTATCAATCTTATCGCCTAACTCTTGACGAGAAAGGAAATAAGTTTATCTCCCACAATGCTGAACTAATCCTATAAGGTCAGAGGTTAATAAGTCAGTGACGAAACAATAGTCCAAGGAAGAGAGGGGGGAAGTCATTAATGTATCATTTTATGCTGATGATAGCAACTTTCATAATACATGTGGCAACTTTCATAATACATGTTTCCAAGGCATAATATTTAAATGTTATCGAATTTTATTACTTAATCCAGAATTAAATTTTTATCAAGGTAATTTAGACAAAGGACACAAAGGAGAAAGGTCTGTTCACTGTTAGGCTCCAAATAAATACTGCCCTGCAGTTACATATTTTTTGTCTTGCACCGGAATACTTTTGCCTCGATGTGCGCACTCTTGGTCCCTCTTCTGAAATTAAACTTTTTTTCTTACATTTTCTTATAATCAGTTCCAAGTATTTTTATAGGCAACCAGTGTAGTAAAGATCATGTAATCAATTAAACTGCATCAGTGTTAGTAACACTGAAACGTCATCCTGGCTTCAGATCCTGTACAACCAGCAGAGTGTGGAGGTTCAAGGCAACCTGAAGAGGAAGTTGATCACACAGCTGCAGCCAGATACTGATTATTCCTTTGTGCTAATGAGCCGGGGGAACAGTGCCGGTGGCCTCCAGCAGCAGGTTTCCATCCGAACAGCTCCAGACTTGCTGAAGATGAAACCAGCTCGATACCAACACGATGTGGAGGAGGGTGGTAAAGTGACCATCAGTCTGCCCAGGGTCCCTGCTGGAGCCCCCGTCAGGTCTGTGCTGTTTGTTTGTCTGAGGGGAAACAAAAATAGTGATTATTCACGATTTCAGAGATGGCTCTGAAATGTCTTCTCTTCCTCTGCACATATCAGTTTGATTTTAAGATTGTGGAAAGTAATTAAGGCTGGCTTTGTATGGAAGAAAATAATAGCTATAATAATTTGAATATGTGACTGTGAAATTTAACTACTGAATTCTTAATGTTAAAATGAAGGTACCACTAAATTTGAAGTATTGAGATATTTAGAGATACTCATCTCAAAATCATCTATCTGCATTTATGTGGTTTGATATCCCCTCTTTGACATTTCCATTAGGTAATTTCAAGTGGTACAATTTTAAAAGCAGTTTAGTTATATTATATTACTGGTTTATTATTACTGATGCATTAATTAATGTGTAAGCAGCATTGTAATGTTGTAGCTGGTATAAGGTAATTTTAACTATTTTATATACTGTTGAGTAGTTTAATCTTTAACACATTGTATATCTTTAAATGCATTTCTCTTGTGTGTGGGTAAGATCTAAATCTGCAAAGTAACTAGTAACTACTGTATAATTTTCAAGTAAATATAATGCAGTAGAGGGACAAAGCAGCATAAAATGGAAATACTCAAGTAAAGTACAAGTACCTCGTAATTGTTCTTAAAGCTGCATTTATTTTTTGTATTTTTTGGACACTTGGGGGCATCATATCATCATTACCTTATAAAGTTGACAGTAGAAACATTAGAAAATAGTTGTCTATTTACACATCCAGCAGACACTGAGCAACATTACCATCCATGTCTCTGGCCACATGATGAATGTAAGTCCAATATTCAAATTTATTTTGTCTCTGGTTTGGTCTCCACCAACTCCTGAGAAACATATCTGGTTCTTTAGCAGCTAAATGCTCCACTTTGTTCACCAGCTAGTCTTTAACTGTGTCTGTCTGCTGTTTGGTTGTGGCAGGTAGTGTACAATGGGTTTATCTGTACATTTTTCAAAGTACTGTACAATTTGGAGGTACCTGTACTTTATTTTAGTATTCACATTTTATGCTGTTTTATACTTCTACTCCACACCATTTCAGAAGACGATATTATACTTTTTACTCCACTACATGTATCAGCTATAGATCCCGGTTACTTTGCAGATTAAGATTTTGCAGACAAGGTACAAGGTTATTTATTTATTATTTTACAACACAAGGTTGTATAATGAAATGAAAGTTTGTAGTCCGGGATGTTGATGGAGCAGGTCTGTTTGAGTATGTTTACTTTTGATACTTTAAAGGAGCTCTAAGTGACATTCACTGCCACTAAATGTCGCAATAGAGCACCAGCATCTCAGACCAAAACAAACAGACATTATAGCCCATCAGTAATTTTACTTCGCAGATCGTCGTAAAGCACACTTCATTCAAACTGGACAGAAACAAAATAAAACTCACCAAAACCGTTCTTCTTTAGTCTTTCCACTTCTAACATTCCAACAATTACCAACGCTGGTTTGGTCCAAATAAACCCTAAATTCACCAATATATTCTGGCTCTATGCCTCAACCGGCAGCCATGAAATGGCCCGTTATTGCTGCAACGTAATCCTTGGGGACAAATGCGCACATTAAAGTAGCCAACGTCCACTAAAAATGCAACGTGACAACACTATGGAAAGGATCCCTGTAGAGATAGACCTTTTTGTTAAACAGTAAGATCCTTTTTGTTTAACCAGAAACAGCCGTTATATCGCTCTTGCTCGCCACCAGACTCTGTTGAAACAGTTGTGACCTCAGAGTGTGCTGCTACATTATTTGTCCCATGCTATTTTCTCCAGCACACATTCAGTGTATGAGCAGTTTGAAGACCATAAAAAGCCTCACCGCTCAGCAGCCCTGTGAGGTCAAGTCGAGTGGAGACACACAAAGATGCACACAGACAATGTTTTTTTGCGTTAAATCAATAGCTCATACACAAGCTTGTCCGCAGAGGGGCATATCAACAGCTATTACAAGCCAGGTTTATTTATACTTCTTGTTGTGTTCTAGCCAGTTCATAACCAGCCAATTATCAGCTGCAGCAGAGTTCTTTTTTGTCAGAGTAGTTTCAAGAGCAAACAAAACATTCAGTCCCACAAACCAACAATAACCACATGGCCAAATTAACAATAACCCCATTGCCGCTCCTGAGCTCTCTCCTGATACCAGAAAGCAATTTATTTAAGAGTTGAGCTTTAAAACCACAACTGATCAGCCAAGAGAATCCCAATGCAAAGGCTGCAATTCAGTAGGTTTTATTTTACCCAGCTCGGTCAAGAAGACAGGCATCATGAATTACTTGGATTTAATTGTGTTTCAAGTGTTTTCTGAGAAACCACAAGTAAGCTGTAATAAGAGAAGTGGGGCTGATGGAGAAAGAAAAAAAACTAATACCATCTCTATATGAATGCCTGGCCCAGACCTTTTCATCATTCCCAGTGCCGAACAGTGCCCAAGACACTTTGTCAAAAATTAGCAATAGATGACTGAAAAAACAGCATATAACTCACATTAAAGCTCTTGTGTGTTTTTGTGTGTATGTATACACAACATCTATATGTAATGCAGTTGTGTTTCTGTGTTTGATACAGATGGTACTACATAGTGGTTGTTCCTGTCACTCCAGCTTCTCTGAGAAGATGGGAGAACCCTGAAAACATGGACGTACATGAGGTGAGTGGACATGTACTTGTATTAGTCATGTAAAGAGGACAAAGTCTGTTCACACAGTCACTTTTTAAGAACTCACCACCCATTTAGGGAGGTGAGTCTCTAAAAGCTGCTTCCAAAAAGGTAAACCACTCCATTTTCAGGTTAAGACTTGGTTTTTGGTTAAGGGGGTTAGGGTTAAGTCATGTAGTGGTTATGGTTAAAGGTACCTTTTTCTTCCAAACAAACTCAGGTTTAAATTTAGTGCTTATCACCAAAACACACTGGAACCTCATGCAAGAACCATTTGTACAATCAGTACATATTTGAATCTTCTTGCATGGGTCTCATTGTGTGTATCCTTGAGGCCTAATTGAAAATATTGAATGCATTTTCTTTCTTAAAAGACATTTGCAAAGCAACTTATTTGGATAAAACATTTTTCTTTACATTCATGTTCACTAGCTAGCAGTTTTTTTGTTTTGGTTTTTTGCTGCATTTCCAAGAAATTGCTACCTTTCCTGCTGCATTAAAGCCACCAATTGTCAATCAGTGGAAGTGCATGATGCCAAGGAATGCATTCCACTTAACATTTGCATTACCGACCTCTGCAGTGGGCAGGATTGTGTGTAGTGACACTCACATGCTTTGTGCATACCTGTGCATTGTTGTGCGCATGCTGGTAGAGCATGTGATACAAAGAAAAGAGGGACCTACTCCTGAAAACAATAAGCCTTTTTCACAGAAGACATTTTGACTTGTCATAGTAGAAAAAGCACAGGTGTTGCTAATAACATTTGCGATGGCTCTATTCTATCAAAGTGTCCCTGTAAACCACAGCAGTGCGACGGTAAGCCAGCATACACAATACCAGGACACTGAAACTGAAGCAGCTAAATGGAATTCAACCATCATTCATTGTATTATCTACACCTGTGTTTTTCTACTGTGACATGTCAACATGTCTTCTGTGAAAAAGGCCCATGCACCATAGCACCACTTGTGGTCAAAACCTCCACTGGGTATCTTTAAGGTTTGATTAAGTCTCCAGGGAATTAATTAAACGTTAATGGCCCCCTATCAAATCAAGTGTGTCTGTGTTTATACCTCTAATCTTCAGAATCAGTCTAATTATTTTAATTTAGGGTTAGTTTTCGAAATATCACTGCCATTGTCTAATGCAGAAATGCTGTGATCATGAGGCAGCCTCTCAACACCTCTCATGTAGATTACAGAAGAACACAGTGCTACTTGTTTTAGCATTCTTTGGCTGTTTATTGCACTGCATGATTGTGCTGCCCTCTGTATATGTGCTGTATATAACTGTAATTATTCTTATATGAACAGTGTAGTCATTATCAATAGTAACTCGGTAGATTTCTAGCATCAAACTTCACATAATGTAATCCTCCCAAAAATAATGATTTGCGATTGTAGATCACAATAAAACAATCAACACATATCCATGATGCTACCAAAGGCATAAGGTGAATGCAGATGTCACTGGATTAGCTCAGATGCAATAAAATAACAGCTCACTTACTTCCTGATTACTGGTCAAATGACATAACTTCCTGTTACTGACATCCTGTGATTCTTAAAGTGACCACAACAAAATACAGAAACACAAAAATGACTTTAGAAAACAGAGACAAGACTTCTAACATATTAACTTAGTTGTAACAAAACACTCCCAGCTGGCGTCATTACATGTCACTCAACAAATCCATGACACTTCATCTACCACTTCAACAGGACTAAGAAAGATTGTAGTCACTCCTGGTTTAATGACCTTCACCTCGACCTGGCACACCTTACTGTCTTTGCTACGGAAGGTCTGTGTCACCAGTCCAAGAGGCCATTCATTTCTTAGTATTTGGCTGTTCTTGAGGAGAACAACACTTCCTGGCTTGACGTTTGGATGAATGGACTGCCCCTTCTTGCTTGCCTGTAGTGCTGAGAGGAATTGCTTCCGCCATCTGTCCCAGAAGGTGTTGGACAGGTGCTGAAATGATGCTTATAGAGGTCTGAAGCTCCAAACCCACCTGCAGGAGCAGAACAATGTTCACCTTTTGTGTGAGAAGACCACACATTCATCAGGGTCAGTTGTCACAGGAACAAGAGGTCTAGTATTGATAAGGGCTGCTACTTCTGCCTTGAAGGTCACCAGCACTTCATGGGTAAGTTTGTCTTCCAGCTGGAGGAACATGGAGTCCAGAACTCTCCTTGCAAGACCAATCATTATTTCCCATGTTTCACTGAAAAGGGAAGCATGTGGAGGATTAAAGGTCCAAAAGCAACCTTGGTCTGACAGGTAAGTCTTCACAGTTGTGCTGTCAAGGTATCTTCAAGTCCATACAGGCACCAACAAAGTTAGTACCACGGTCCAAACACATATGTTTGACTGACCCACGCACAGCAAGAAAACACCTTAGCGCTCTCTCTCTCTCTCTCTCTCTCTCTCTCTCTCTCTCTCTCTCTCTCTCTCTCTCAAAACCTAACACGGCAGCGGTGGATGGCTGCCCCCATATTGAGTCTGGTTCTGTCCAAGGTTTCTGCCACTTAAAGGAAGTTTTTTCTTGCCACTGTCGCCAAATGCTTGCTCATGGTGGGATTTGTTGGGTCTCTGTAATTAATATTATAAAGAGTACAGTCTAGACCTGTTCTATAGGAAAAGTGCAATGAGATAGTTTCTGTTATGAATTGGTGCTATATAAATATAAAATAAATAAATTGACTTCACACATGTAAAGATTATAGCCCATCATTTATTGTTTGTAAGGCTTCCTCTGGTCCGACATGAGCGGACACTCCAAGGGCCAAACACCAACATTTGAAAAGGGAGGGTCTGTTGAAAGACAATATCCTGGAAGGCGGGCCATTTGGCTGGCAATTTTTTGGATGTTAAGTGGAGCTCTAAGCGGTCTGCAAGTTATACATTGGTGGATGATGCTGCTCACTTTTCTCTAAGCAAATCAAAATATAATACACTATAATATAGGCAAGAAAAATTAAGTACAAATTGGATATTAGTATAAAATTAAAATAAGTGTAAAGAACAAAGTGGATTTACTGGTTGATGATAAGTATGTATGGTATAATAATACAATGTAATAATATAAGTAATAAGTAATAGTGCATATACTGTCAAGTTAAGTGTTGCTTATTGAGATGATTATGAGACGGTGGATATTGCACAGCAGTAATAGAAGTATGAATAAATATCAATAAATATGGAGTATTAAACAGAGAATATTGCACAATTATTACAAGTATTGCAGTGATGTTAATGGGCCAATGTCCAGTTTAATGACTTAGGGTCATATACACTAATACTTAGAGGGAGGAGTTAAAGAGTTTGATGGCCACAGGCAGGAATTACTTCCTGTGGCGCTCTGTGGTGCTTTTTGGGGGGATGAGTCTTCCGCTGAAGGTACTCCTTTGTTTGACCAGCACGTCATGGAGTGGGTGGGAGACACTGTCCAAGATGGCATGTAGTTTGGCCAGCATCCTCCTCTCTGACACCACCGACAGAGAGTCCAGCTCCACCCCCACAATGTCACTGGCCTTACGGATCAGTTTGTTGAGCCTGTTAGTGTCCACTACCCTCAACCTGCTGCCCCAGCATGCAACAGCATACAGGATAGCACTGGCCACCACAGACTCAAAAAAACATGATCCTCACCGTGCTCGCCGGCATGTCCAGGTGGGTGTAGATGCATTTCAGCAGGAAGATGATGGCATCAACTCCCAGCCGGGGCTGGTAGGCAAACTGAAGGGGGTCCAGGAGGGGTCTGACCATGGGCCGCAGCTGTTCCAGCACCAGTCTCTCCAGGGTCTTCAGTATGTAGGAGGTCAATGCCATCGGTCTGTAGTCCTTGGAGCCACTGGGACGTGCCATCTTCCGCACAGGAACGAGGCAAGATGTCTTCCACAGAACAGGGACCCTTTGAAGACTCAGACTCAGGGTGAAGACATGGTGAAGGACTCCACATAGCTGGGGGGCACAGACTTTTAGCACCAAACGCAAACGATGGCAAACGCCATCGGGGCCTGCAGCCTTGTCTGAGTGGAGTTTCATCAGCTGTCCTCTCACCTGGTCCACAGTCAGGCACACAGCAGAGGTTACAGGCGGGGGAGAGGGGAGTCGTCAGTCTGGAGAGGGCCATTAGCCTGAGAGCCAGTTGAGGGGAGAGTAGGACTCTCCAAGGAAGATGGAGGAGGGGGGAGCAGTGGACTCAGAGGAGTCTGAGGGCAGACAGCAGCTGAGTTAGAGGGGGGATGAGCAGGAGCCGGTGTGTCGAATCTGTTAAAGAACAGATTAAGTTTGTTGGCCCTGTCCAAGCTGCCTTCAACTACTCTGCTGCCAATCGGTCTGAAGCCAGTGATGTTCTTCACGCCGCTCCAGACCTCTCTCATGTTGTTCTGCCGGAGTTTCCACTGCAGCTTCCTCCTGTACTTCTCCTTGGCCTCCCTGATCCTCACCTTCAGGTCAGCCTGGATTGCCCTCACCTCCTCCCTGTTACCATCAATAAAGGCACTCCTCTTGGCATTCAGGATGTCATTGATGTCCTTTGTTACCCATGTGTTTGTTATTTGGACAACAATGGACCATCTTAGTTGGCAGTGCAGTCCACACAGACGTTAATGTAGCCAGTAATGCACTCAGTGAGCCCGTCAATGTCCTCTCCATGAGGCTCACAGAGTGCATCCCAGTTTGTCACCTCAAAACATCCCTGAAGTTTCTCATAGGCCTCCTCTGACCATCTCCTCACTGTCCTTGTGGTCGCAGGCTGCCTTTTAACCAGAGGCACATAGCAGGGTTTGAGGTGAACCAGGTTGTGGTCTGACCTACCTAAGGGGGGTAGGGGGGAAGAGCTGTATGCGTCCTTAACGTTAGCATACAGCAGGTCCAGTGTCCTCTCCTCTCTAGTAGGACAACTCACATACTGGGTGAAATTAGTCAGTGTTGTTGAAACACTGACATGGTTGAAGGCACCCGAGATTAATATGAGTGCACTCGGGTGTTGAGTCTGGAGTTGTGCTATGGTATGGTAAATGGCGTTGCACACAGATGCCAGGTTAGCAGAGGGGGGGATGTAAACAGCCGCAACAATGGCATGTGATAGTAACGTGACCAGGGTTACACCATCTGTTGTTGACCAGAACAGCAGGTTTGCCGCCTTTCCGCTTACCGCTCCCGGTGTGATCCCTGTCGGCCCGAACAGTCTGAAAGCCGTCGATAGAAACGTTATGATCCGGGATATCCTGATGTAGCCATGTCTCTGAAAAGCACATCAAACTACACTCTCGGAACTCCATCTGACTCCGGGCTAACACTGTTAGCTCATCCATTTTTCACGTTGCCCATGACGAGAGAAGGCAGACACAGCTTAAATCTCTTGTTCTTAAGTCTCTTTTGTCTGGATCCCTCTCTCTTGCCTCGCTGCTTTGCTGCTTTGCTGCTTTGCTGCTTTGCTGCTTACACCTCTGCATCCTCGGTTTGTCCTCCTCCAGATCTCAGTGGGGACATCGGTTATCCTGGGCACCATGCCGCTCGGCTTCAGCGTGATCAGCTGTTCCATGGTGTAAACAATGTGGCCAAACAGCTGTTCTGCAGTGGTGCCCTGACTGAGTAGCAGGGGAAGAAGTTTCAGAGCGAAAAAAATACCAAACCACTCACTACTCTCATTTTGGTAAAGAGCATAGTTTAAATTACACTTACACAAAAGTTTTATAAGAAAAAGGAAAGCTAAAAGTTGGAAAAAGTAAGACGACGAGACGGAGTAACGGCAACAGGCAGAATGCACATTGGCGCATGGTCACATCAGGCGGCTGGTAGTTCCTTCAAACTTTGCTATATTTTTGTCTTAAATTGTTATTGTTTTTCAGCTTTATTGCTGAAACATCATTGAAAGATGTCTGATTGGATTTGATTTAAAGTCCTAAGCCAAAATTGTTCAAAGCGACTGGATCAGGAGATTTTGACTATGGCAAAGGCTGCGCATGTAGATGCTGTGGCCTGAATGCTAGCTCCTTTAAACTCGCTACATTTCTGTTTTAATTTGTTATTTTATTTTTTTCCGGCTTTATTGCTGAAACACGTATTACCTATTCATCAGAAAAGGAAGCCAGGGTTTGGATTAAAGAGCAGTGGACCTTGAGAAGATCCACCCAGCCATATCAACCGGACCAGACATCACGGCGGGTGCTGTGTGATCGCCCCAGGAGGAGCGGAAGAGCCGGGATAGGAGCCATGCTGGCCCAGTTTGGACTTAAGGCTGCTCCTGGCTAATGTCCGGTCTGGACGAAATGGGACTCTGGGGAAATGATGAGGGGAGGCGGACTCTTTGTTTACATTGAAGGTGCTTGGTGCTCAAGCGCAGTCAAAATGGATGGACACTGTTTCCAGATGTTGGACATTTTATGTGAAGATAATAACCATATTATTATCTTCCGTATCTTGTTGCTGTTGTCTTGGATTTCCCCAGATACAAATTCAAAAAATGCACTGAATTATTTCCTGGGTGTATACGTGTATGTATAAATGTAAATAACTGTAGGATGTATATATTGTATATGTGTATCATGAAGGGACTACTAACTTAATTTCGCAAATATTTAAGCAATATTACACGAGAGGCTGTGCATTAAGTCATTACTGGCACGACAGTGATGTGGTCAGGACCAAGGCACTTGCGCTGAGGGTGTGTGTAATTATTTTTGTTGGTTGCCAAAATTTGAAAGAAAGTTTGTTTTATGAATTGGGGAACCATATCAGCTAAGCACTCATATGGATCACTTTGGAGTGCAGTGACAAACAACTGGAAATGGCATTTTGGTATGAGGACTTGTTTAGTTGAAGAACTGTAATACTCAACATGGGAAGGAATTAGAATTGAAACTGGATCAGAATTAAAAGTCACAGAATTTGGATGGGATTGATGACAACAAAAGTCATTTGGGAAGAGAAATAAATAAAATCAAATTAAATTAAAAATAATGAAAGTAATGTGTGAAGAACATTTCACTGTCCTCTGACCTCCATGTGGAGGGAGGCACTGGAAAAAAACCTCTCTTAAAGAAATCAATTTTGTTATATCCCATTGTCGTGCCACCTCATGACATGCCCATTCCAAAGTCTCCTGTTGTGTTATCCCACTGGCAGCTCCTGGAAGCTGGTGCTGACAGCAGTCTGCAGAGAAAAAGAGACAGAGCCAGGATTTCCTGCAGCCCTACATCGCTGCCAAGTTGGACGCTCTGCCTGAGATCTTCACTCTGGGGGATGAGAAGAAATACAATGGCTACTACAACAAACCCCTCCCTGGCCAGCAGCAGTATCGCTGCTTTGTTCTGGCTGACCTGACGGATCACGAGTCTGTGAGTGACCTTTATGTATTTATAAGGACATGAGCATGTATAGCACTTTTAATACATTTTAACGCTTCAATGGCTGGGCTCAGGGTGCTGGCCTTAATACCTTCATTGCATGTTTTAAAAAGAGAACAACCCTTCCCCACCAATGGTATATGTACAGTACTTACACTACCTTGTGCAGAGGATGGTGCATTTTTGACCAATCACACAACTCTTTGGCCAGTTGCTATGCAATCATCAGTCAGTGTTATAGCAGGTAGGTGGCTGTAGCAAAAAGGTGACGAGGTTGGTAACATACTCCAGTGTTCAATTTGTTCAGTTTGTGAATTGTGAATTTTTCAGCCAGTTCTGGTAAATTGTCTGTTGACAGAGGCATAAATGGTTTGTTGACTATAGTCTATGACTATACACTGTACTGTATATTGATTTATTCCATTCTGTAGCTTACACTGTCAAACCTGCAGAGAGGTGTGCTCCACTACAATAAATGTCCTGATGAACATTAGCCAGCAAACAAGACAAAGAAAAAGGAGCCCTTTAGAATGAACAGCATGCAGCATAGACTTTATTTCATGAGCTGAAATTTCAACAGAACCTTCTTCACAGCTTAAAGGAAAATAATGTTTACATAATATTTATTGCTTCCAGAGCAACCTGATGTACAATACAAATAATATAGAAATAAATAAGTACATTAAACAAAAATTATTAATATATTTATACAAACAACTGGAATGGGGTATTATACCTCATAATAGATTGCACTTACATTTTTTTCTACTTGCTATTTTATTGCCTTTTCATATGGTCAAATTTTATATGTATATACTTAAAATGTTTAGTACTCATCCATACTATTTCAACATTAACCCTGTTAATGTTTGCTCTTCATTTCAATATGCTCACCCCCACCCCCCTATTTTTATGTGAGTCTATGTATTCTAGCAGGGGAGGGAAGTGTACCGGTGACAACCTGGTGCTCACACTGAATGTAAACACCGAACCCCCAATCAGTTTGGTCCATTGAAAACTCAAATAAAGGTTTATTCAAACAGGATCATCATCAAAAATAATGCCAAAAAAGAGAAAGGCAATTAATCAGGCGTCATGACTGCCCTCAAACTGAACGTCAAACAAAAACCGATCTAACAGAAATTCAAATTCTGAAATTAGTCAGGGATGACCAATTCAGGGTTAAAACCTGGCTTGTGAAACTTCAGCATGTTCTGTGGTGGTAAGGCCACAGTCTGTATTGTTGTTGTACTGGATTGCATTATATATGAAGTGGTTGCTTGATCAGTAGTACTTTGGCAGAACCATGCTCTGGTAATAGTACAAATGGATTCTCAGAGGGGGTCTGACTAATCTAGCACCGATTGTTTTATGTCATGTACTCCTTCTACATTCCTATAGCATTTAAATACACAGGCTCTCTCTACAACGTGAGAGAGAAGCAAAGTTGAGTATTACAGTACGACATGCCAGGCACGTCGCAGTGATGCGTCTGGAGGTATATCTCTCAGGCAGTGAAGCCACGATCCCTGCTGTCACTCACAGGCACCTTACTTCCGGAGCATAGCATCTTCAGACTGCCTCTCTAATTTCAAGTGCTTTTGTTCTTCAGATCAGTCATTTGCCCTTGTGGCATCATCATTTTAAAGTGTTAAGATCTGAGGGTGAGTTTTTGGTCCAGAAAAACAGATGTGACTTCTGGCTTACTACCTTTAAACAGTCATAGGGTTTATAGAACTCCAGCAGCTACCACTGCAACTAAACTGTGTTGCAGTTATAGAACCAACCTTTTCATAAACACATTAATCCTATTACTGTCATCAGCAACAACAGCAGAAACCAGTGCACTTTCCACAAAGCTCTGATAGAAAACATGTAAAAGCTTCCTACTGACCTCCAACAACTTTAATTTCCTGTGGAAAAAAATAACTTGAATTTTCTGACCAGTTCAGTTTCATATTAACATGAAGACCCAGATATTTGATGAAGATGAAATATAAATATATTAAAAGATTTTTGATGAAAATTTGTGATACTTCCTTTCCAACTGCAGCTGACTGTTGGCACACTGGGCAGTGTACATTTCTGCCAGATTTTGCTAGATTTAGGGGGTATGGACTTGGGCTAAGAATCATCAACTTTAGACCAGTGTTGGTCTGTGAAACTGGTCCAAGTATACTTTGGCTGATTCCAGCAGGTCGTTTATCATTCCGTGCCAGATTTAGGCCACTGGCTGAGCATTTTGTGCTATCTTGGCAAGAAGTTAGTCAGAAATACTGGAGTCACCTGAGCTTTGTTCAGAGTTAGGACAGTCTGCAACCTGGCAAACCCGACGAGAATTTATTGGTCTCAGAATTGCTTCTAAAACTACAATGCCTCATTTTGTATTTCTACACATATTAACACGTTATATAGATTACATAAATACTGACCTTTTCATTTAACTATGGATAAGACAGCAAATTCATTTATTTCTTTAAGGTGGGTCAGTTTGGGACGTGTAAGAAATGTTGAGGTAAAACTTTGAGGGAAAGTGAGGAAACCAAAAGGAAAAATTTTATACATTTTTGACTAAATCACCCCTGGATTGTTAATATGGATCAGTTCTAGTTAATTCAATTAAACTAACATTCAAACAGGACGGTGTAGTCCCTCGTTCGTCCAGGAGTGTTCCATCGTAGAAAAGGTTTCAGTCGTAGTCATCTGGACACTGTTTTCAGAATCAAGACGTTTCGGCTCCCATCCGGAAGTCATTCTCAATTGTGGAAAATGTTCTGAGAACTCAGAAATTTCAAAAAAAAATTCTGAGTTCTCAAACCATTTATCACTTCCGGATGGGAGCCGAAACGTCTTGATTCTGAAAACAGTGTCCAGATGACTACGACTGAAACCTTTTCTATAACATTCAAACACATAACACTGCAATAACGTGCAGCCCCGTAAAAAATAGGAACCTAATCACATTCATTGAAAACAGGGGAAGTAAGCTTAGCTTTTATTGCTACTGCAAAGCTGCTGGCAGGGTAGAGGTGAGAGGAGAAAAGGAGAGTAGGAAGGAAAAGAAAGAAGAGTGGGGGGGCAGGAGACTGTAGCAAAAGGGCACTGCGGCTTTCTGTGGCCCCCACTGCTGGTAAACAGACTGGGACGTGTGAAATTGGATAAAAGAAAAAGGCCATACAAACAGTGTGATCACTTACAGCAGAGGAGGGAGGGAGTATAGCGAGCAGTGAACGGCAGCTTCCTCTGAATGCAGAGCCCTGTGGGAGTGACAGAGAGGTGTGGAGAGAGAAAAGAGAGGGAGCTTAATGGGGGGGGTCACTTGAGGGAAATGCACAGACGTACTTGAGAAGGAGAGAAATGCTGCAATCATTGGAGAGAGAATGGCTTGGATGCTGGAATGAGTTTCTGATGTAGGAGGGAGAGAAATGCTGAACTTTGAGGAGAAAAGACAAAGAGGAAGAAAGAAGGATGGCAGTGCAGAGAGGACTTGGGATTGTGGGAAACACACTTGTCACAGATAGATGAGCTGTGAGCGGAAGGCTCTGGTTGAGTTGGAAATCTGAGTTCTGGGAAATAACAGAGCTGTCAAAATACATTAGAATCACACATTGTTTCTGCTTATTTTGTCACTCGCTTGCTCTTTTTGGGGGGAGATTATGGACAATGGAAACATCCTCCCACTGCTATTAAAGTGCCTTTTTCTTTGCACACTCCGCCTCCTCTCTTCAGCTCTCAGATGTAGGAGCAGCACATTTTTCACCCCTGAAGCGTTACTATCAGGTAGTGCCACTACGATTGATCACTTCCAAACTCCCCCCCTGAGATTATCTAAATATCCTTTAGAATATGCTTCATATGTCTCTAAAAGCCGTTAAAACTGTCATTTTCCAAAAAAAAAAGAGTTTTCTGAGCTGTAGGCAGGACTACGTACTAGAGAGAAAAGAAGGCTGAAAGAGCTGCGGAGCCTGATGAGCTGAACATGTTATCAAGCTTCGTAGCTTTTAGCTGTTAAGGTTTCTTCTTTAGACTATTTGTAACAGAGTTGGAAAAGTTGGCTGGGCTCAGTCTTAAAGAATTGTTGCAGTTTGCACTTTAACCTGGGTGTACTTGGCTACATTCTGCTTCAGCTAACTAAACCTAAATTTAAGAAGTATGTGTAGCAGTATTTTGCAATGAGATGAATTACAATTTCATGGTAATGTTTTAGGTTATAAAATGTTGTGAACCCTTGTCACGGGGGGGAATTCGGGGGGCAGGGGAAGGACCCAAACGCAGACAGTCGAGGCAGAATGTGATAATTCAGTGATTTATTGCTGAAGTGAAGGTATATACTGTATATAAGCTTACAGGCAGGCACTGGTAGGCAGACAGGCAGGTTCAGATTCAATTCCAGATAGCAGCACACAGGGTAACAGAAGTTTGAAAGCAGAACATGAGCAAAATTACACTTTGATAAACTGGCAAAGGATCAAGCAATCTGGGCCGGTATATATATGAGTGGCTGATGAGGGAGTAAGGTGCAGGTGGGGAAATGGGCGTGAGGGGAATGAGGTGATTGCAGGGAAGATGGAGTGGCAGGATCTGGACTGAAAGGAGAAAAGTCAGAGGGCATCTGGTGGACAGGTGGCTGGAGAGAGAGACAGAGAGGCAGAATGGTGGACATGTAGCATGTGTGACTTTAATGCAGGAGACTGGAGACACAGACTTGTGATTATTGTTTACCTTATCATTAACTATAACTACAAATTTGAGGACCCTATGGTCCCTCCTCTCACTTTGGACAAAAGCAAAATGAATGTAATGTAGGTATAATGTAAAACAGGAACCCGCTCATCGAAATGTTGCTCCAGAGCACTGCTTGAGGTAAAAAAAAATAATCCAAAGAACACCTCTAAAATGTTTGCTTACTGACGAACACCCTCCTCTTGTTGATGAAAAACCATTTAATCAAGTCAAGTTCCACTTGACCTCAAGCTTCATGTTTCCAGTGCACCACTAACTACAAGAAGGAAAAAAAATGAAGCAAAGCTCTCCAGGTGGCATGCAAAACAGAAAAGAGGAGGAGAAAGTTAAAGCTTTGTTGACAACTTTTTAAATAGAAAGAATGCATGTCTGCTAATGCACTACATAAACATCTGTCTTAAGCCATTTAGTCTCAAATTCAGTATCAAGACTTATTTCGGCCTGTGCCTGTGGGGTGAGATGATTTACTTGTTGCCCCCTCCCATTATATTATAATGTTGTATTATACACCACAGTGCTCTATTTATTTGGTGATGGAGGAAACAGGACAGGACAGATCTATCACAAAAGGCACTACAACACCAAACCATGAACCCCAAGGAAATAAGACATTTGGTTGTCATGTGGTTCTTGGAGAGCGGCTGTAGGAAGTGGTGCAGTGATATCAGAGGAAGCAGAGACAGTTTGGCTGTGGGAGGATAAGCCTGGAGCAAGCCAGCTGCCAACTGGTACACACTGACTGTTCTGATGTGGATGCACACACTAGCTACACGTGTACAGTATACAGTCATTATGAAGAATAGTGGATAAGGGAAATGCAGAATTAGCTTTCTAATAGGATGTGTTCATATGTGCATCATTTTTATAAAAAAAACACACAAAAAAGCAGCATGACCACACAAGTACAGACCTCTAATAACTGACACACCAGCCTCACACACCTTTCATCACACTTTGTATAGTCACATTCACATGTGCTGTTCCAAAAAAGTCGTGTCTGAGCCCAGCAAGAACATGTATGCTCATTTAAGATCCTTACACCACGTGGTGTGAAAAATCTCCTTACCTTTGTACTTGGTTTAAGAAATTTAACAAAAATGTTTAATTTTGATATATTTATATACATGTATATCAAAACATAAAGGTTTATGTTTCAAACATTCAAAACAGCTACACTTTTCATACACAGTGGCAGTTTAAGCTACAAACTAACTCACTGCGGTGTAGCCGGTTTTGGTGGCCCTCTGCAGCACCACAATGGTGAAAGTGCTGTTGGACGGGTAAATAAATAGTGGGCTGGTGTATTACATATATACAGTACACTGAACTATAAGCATGCAACCTTTTCATGTTTATTTCGGCTTTTACTAAATTCCTAAATATTGCTGAATTAAAGGGGATGAAACTGCCACCGATCTGGCAACACTGCTCACTGTTGCAGTAGCAGTAGGGTCTGACATGCTAGCTAACATGTAGTGCATGAACAGTAATCATTGATCGATTTCTAATCAAACAAAGTCGCAAACCAGATGGAGAGAAATAAGGCAGTGTGAAAAGTGAAGAAAATGAAGAGTCAGAGCATGCAGCAACTAAACCAACGAAACGAAGACGCTGCAGTGGGGACTAGCAGGCAGACTGCAGGTGGTCAGACTAAAAAAAGAAAGGTATGAGCCATACAAGATGAGCATAGGAAATTTCAAGAAAAATGGACAGATGATTGTTTATTCGTCCTCCACGGATCCAACCCGTTGTGTATAATATGCAACCAATCCCGGAGTGCGATGTATAAAGCACATGACCAAAACTGCGTGACTTTTGGTGTTTCATGGTGAAAGTGGCTCTCTTATTGACTATGTCCTGCCAGTCTGGCTCCCATGGAAAAAACAGTGAAGACCATTGTCCTAAACAGATTTTTTCCATCTGTGTTTCCAGTCTGCTTTCACCAACATCTGTGGGAGCATCACATTCAGATGGTGAAAGAAATTCTCACAGTAATGTTAAACAAAGTTCCAGAAAGCGTTGCACTAAAAAGTATGATTTGTTTTGTATGTTAATAAGTAAGTAAATTTGCTCAAACGTTTTGAAATGATTTGAAGATGAACAGCGGTAGTATGTGTCAGGGCTGGATACCAGAGGAGAAAAGTGATGTTAGCTTCATGGAGAGTTACTTGGGAAAGATGATATCAATGATGGCAGGATGATGGTGAGTGTGAGAGCACCCGGGGTGGTGAACTGAATAATCTGTATGGATTTTTGGAGCAAAGTATGGATTTTTTACATCACCACCTTCTCTCTGGATCATGTTGTCTGCTCTGCTCTAATCTACACAATCTTTTTTCTCATCTTAATACTTCTTTGTCATCTTAACCCGCCGACTTAACCCACCACCCCCACCCAAAGGAAAAGTGATAATAGTAAACATACATACATAAATATGTATCTTTCAACATCTACATAAGTGCAGACAAACCTACCTACTGTAATGTTATATGAAACAGGTTTATATTAGAAACAGGCCATTTCTAATTTCCCTTGTTTTTATACAGTAGGTATATTTTTATCATACTTTAATTCAATTCAATTCAGTTTTATTTATACAGCGCCAATTCATAACAGAAGTTATCTCATTACACTTTTCCTATAGAGCAGGTCTAGACCGTACTCTTTATAATATTAATTACAGACCCAACAAATCCCACCATGAGCAAGCACTTGGCGACAGTGGCAAGAAAAACTTCCTTTAAGAGGCAAAGAAGAAAGGTGCATCATGGGAAGTCTCCTGGCACTCTAGGCCTATAGCAGCATAACTAAGGGATGGTTCAGGGCTCACCTGAGCCAGCCCTAACTATAAGCTTTATCACAGAGGAAAGTCTTAAGCCTACTCTTAAATGTGGAGATGGTGTCTGCCTCCCGAACCCACATTGGGATTGGAGAGATATGATCTCTTTTCCTAGTTCCTGTCAGTACACGTGCCGCAGCATTCTGGATCAACTGGGCAGCCTTACCTTTAGCAAGAAGCTTCCCTGTTTTCAGATCCGTTCTTGTTTTAATGTGCAGTTAATGCAAACTCAACACGTCCTCCATGTTTACCTGTTGTCTTGATACATTCAGTATAATGTAGATTTCCACCAATCCATCTGTTCAACAAGAGTCATGCCATACTCACCACTAAGCTGCTCTTTTCTTAAAGAAATGCTGTTTTCATTCACTAATTATTTTCAATTGCTTCCACGGTGCTGTTTTTTTAAAGGCCTTCCAGCGGCTCATGCGGCTTGTCCTGATAAGCTTTTAATTTGAAACATATACAGGAAGTCTCGAGGTTCATTAACTTTAATTACCTTAAATTGATTGCAAAAGAAAAGGAGAAGCAATTGGAATGAACTACTGAATGAACACAGTATTTCTGAAATCCAGAGAAGCAGAGTGTGAGTATGACATCACTGTTGCTGCACTGGTCGAATTAGTGGAACGATGCACTTAATGCTGAATTTAGTATGTCGGCGTTGTTAACAGCTTAACAACTGTAAATTAACTTGCAAATATTTCCATATTTACAGAGTGAAATACAGAGCCTGTCTTGTCATTCGTGGGGTTGTTGAATCAATTTGGTACATATGACGCATAAGCAGGTGTCAGTCCTCAGGTGTAACATACCAAGCTTTCAGCACTAACAGACTCATCTCGCCTCTCATCTCATCTCGCCTTTACAGGGTTTTATTTTCATTCATTCATTTGTTTGACAGGGGCGATACATATTCTCGTTATATTTAAATATAATGCAACTGATGCGATGTATATAGGACTTCTAGCCATAGCTAATTTGCAGCCCTTGTCCCTTTGTAACGGGTTTGTGTACTGCCATAGCAACCATTGCCATGTGGCTTTGTTTCCGTGGTCTTCCCAGTTTATTTGCTTCTAATAGAAACGCACACACCATCTTAGCATCTGGATATCCATGAGGAAAGTCATGTAGCTGTTATTTCATTTTATGTGTAACTTCAAAAGGCTTTGCACAGTACACCGCATGTATTCATATGTATATAAATGAAAAAATGATTCTAAATCAAGTTTCCTGTACCTTTACATTACAGTTTCAGCTAGAATACATTAATTACATAATGTAAATGGATTTTCAAGGAATGGAATGCTATGGAAGCTACAGACAGATGAAAGCGCTTGATTTGATTATTCAGAAAGATTAGGCTACTGAATCTATCTGGAGAGTAAAGTAAACCTATACACCTATCAAAATGTACTCGATTTATGGTATGTATGTGTAGCTTTTGATGTGTTTGGAAGGGTCTAAGACCATGGCATGTCAGAATGCATTTGTTTCATTTCACCATTCCACAACATGACAAATATTCAACAAGTTTCTTACAACCACAAAGTTCATGTATAATTCATTTGTAGCTGTCAGCCCTGATATCGCAAGCCCCCACAATGAATGTTAGAGTGAAAAAGTGTGTGAAAAATGTGTTGAAATTAATTAATCAATAAGAAGCAAAGCCGGTCATGGGGTGACATTGTTTAACAAGCAGCATTCTTCAATTGTGTTTACAGCTTTCACCCAGAGGAGCTGCTGTAGCCCCGTCAGGCGTACAGGAATATTTATAGTCTCATTCACTAACACAGGCCAACTTGCTGCACTTGTCTCACAGAACACAAAGTGACAAGCAGGACAGTTACTTAAAGTGAATTACGCCTTGCAAATTGCTCCATGTAACTCCCATTTAATGTTTATTATGTTGCCAATATCCAGCTGCTTACAAATCTACATTGCAACTAACTAATCAGGATGGATAGATTTTTCATGGGCAATAACTGAAATGGTTTGGGGTTTTTAAGTTAATGATGCAATGATATTTTCCATATCTTCTAGAGTTTTCCAAGGAAATAAGACCCTTCCTCCAACAAATGTAGTGCTCATCTACATTTGTTGACTGATAGCCAGGTGTTTTATGCACTGCACTCATTTTACATGTCACCGTCAATTTGTGACAGAACAATATGTTGTGTGGCTCTGGAGTTGGTCAAGTTTGTGACATCACTTGAGAAACCTTGGCATGGACTCCACAGAGACCACACATTAATAACAGAAAGTCTGCATCACAAACTGGGGTGTTGAGTTTGAAATATGTGGGCATTTACTAGCAGGGAGGGTCTAACAGATTGATGCTATTGGTTGCATTAAGGGAAATGTGGGATTCAGCAGTCTTAGGGAACTAAAGCATGTGTCAGGTTTGATTTTGACCATTCTTTTGTTAACCTGTCTTTCATGAGTCCCCCAACTTAATGGAAGTGAAACATTAAATTACTGGAGTACTCCTTTGAGCAGCAACAGATGGTAGCAAAATGGATATTTATTCTTTTCAGGTAAACATTTTTGCGATAATTGACAGGAACAGACTTCTGTTCATATTTAGGCAAATTTTGTGTTGATTACTGACTGGAGGTCATACTTTTCCCATCTTTATATTCCACTACGTTACTGCTGGAAAGCAATAAACAACAAACTAAATATTTAATTGTGATGACATTTCCATCGCCTACCAAATTGCTGGTGCTGCAGCATCAACTAACATAAGATCACTAATTTACACAAAATATAGCAAAATGATGAAACAGTAAGACAAAAGTGCCAACAAACAAGCAGACCAACAACAACATCTGCCCAACACGAATCTACCCTGCAGAGATCGGAAATACAGTCGCAGAGTTGAAAATAAACTACACTGGTTGTGTTCATCGCAGCGGGAGAATATGTCACTCAATGCAACAGCATGGCTTTTTTAATGTGTTCTGATTTGTAATAAACTGGAATTATCCTTTAAGTGTAGTGTATACAGACATACACAAATATTACACTAAAAAGGTCTATATAATTTGTAAAACTGGAGAAAAAGCTGACGATAGACTTGAATCTCGACACCACTCTGTAACAGAGAAGCAGCTCAGCCTGCTCGGGGAAACAGCCAGGGCCGGCCTCAGGGCTCCGCTGCTGTCCAGAAGGCGTAATCAAGTTGTCTGCAGTACTGGATTTGTCGCTGATGTGTATCCTCCTGTGCTTCTTCCCCCTTCCCCGGCCACAGTGGGGACGCTTCACAACATCCAACACAGCAGCCTGCCTCTTTCTGTCTCACCTCCGATTCACTGTCCTCCTCTGCACACTGTGTAGTGTATGCAGGACTTGAAGCTCCTCCATACTCCCATATGGAATCCTGCCTCACTGAACACACAGTGTCCAAATTTAACCTCGTGGGTCACCTGTCAAGGACTGGTAAACTGAAAAAAGTATAGCTGCCAAATGTGTTTTTGTCCAAGAAATAAGACATTTTTCATCAAAATATATCACTATCCCTGTTTTCACTGTAGAGTATGACACATAAAACAAAACAAGTAGATTAAGCCATTTCATTTTTTAAAAACTGGGCATACACTAATGAGCAGGACAGTTCATTTTGGCACCTGATTTTGATTTAGTTTTGGTATTATTTTTATTTGTCTTTTAGACAAAAATGTATATTCGTTTTGCTCACGTTTTCAGCATTTGATTTCGTTAGGGAATTGTTTGTCTTCTTGCCATGCATTCTTAATTCTTATGTCTTCAAAGCATTCTGCGGCTACAGCTGTCACCACCTTGTGAGTGTTGATGCCATCTTTGATGTGTACAGTTACCATGGTTACAGGTGTTCGATGTGTTCTCATTTATCGCAAGGTTAGCAAAACAGGCCCCGCTACCTGTTCACACCACATTGTGATGTAACTGACTGTCCTCAGTAAATCCAGCTGTCATCCCCAGACTCTGCTGTCTTCATCACTGTTCATGATCGCAGCTACCTGTGCTGTCCACTGCAGAGCAGCGCGTCATTCAGATAGATTCACTCACTTGTTCACTAAGATACTGTTCACTGTCTGGGTTTCACTTCCGAGGAGCAGCTAAAATGTCTGACAACATTAATGCAAAACTATTCCTTTGGTTTATATGGGTGACAGCACATTAATCCCACATTAATCATAATGTGCCTATAAACACCAACAAGAAACCAACTGACAGTAACGTAAATGTTACATCCACATCCATGGCCCTTTATAATGTTATGTTAATGTTAGCTTAGCTTTTTGTAAATGTCCGGATGTTGGTCCGCATGTTTTCAGTGTGTCCCGGCTGTTTTGGTGCTGCTTCTAGCACTACGGAGCACTTTTTTTATGAGTGGGTCCCTGTTTTGTTTGTCTTGTGCACGTGCATGATGATGCACATGCATTCTCACACAGGTTATGCGACAGTCCTGCCAAAGGTTTAATGCTATTCCACTGATCTACAGGTGGCGGTAATGTGCCAAGAAACACAGCAATGCTCCAATGCTCCAAGGCAAAGAAGACTGCAAGCTAGTAAACACAGATACACCACTGCAGGACTTAAAATACTTTAAAAAAGCGGCTTTGCAAATGCTTTGTGGGGAAGGAAACATGCTTGAGAAAGACTGAATGTAAACAGAAACTCCAAAAAACTCCACAGGGCCCCTTCAATGATACTCTTTGGCTCTTGGAACATTCTACAAATACTGGCTTTAATGTAGCTTCATTACTTTAACAGGAAATGTTCCTCTTAGCTGAATAGGCGCTTGTAGGAGCTGTATTGTGTGGAGCTCCTCCACCCTCCTCTGACATTGTAGCCATGATACGGGCTGAAGTGGCAATGAACGGGTGAAAGCGATCACACAACCACCAGTGGGAGCCCTTAGTTTTTCCCTTTAAGAGTAGCGACTTGTGGGTCATGTTGCAGTGAGATAGTGTGGCTTGTAAATAAAGTTAAAATCTAATCTGGACACCTCGACTATCTGCAAAGGACACAGAGAGACAGACTGATCCTTTGATTTTTAAGTTACTGTGTGGTAGAAACCCAGTAAAACTGAGAGATAAACCAGCTATCATCCATCTCACGGTGTGTGTGTGTGTGTGTGTGTGTGTGTCTGTGTGTGTGTGTGTTTGTGCCTAAACCTTGCCAAACCTAGAAAATGGTTTTTTGTGAAACATTTTTTGTTGAATCTCAACTAATAAGCTGTTGAAATGTTACAAATACTAATTATTATTTATAAACTATCTGTAGGCAGACTGTCCAAATAAAGTGTAACCCACTACAGTTATATTTACTTTAGTATTATGTCCTTATCTACTGTTGCGTTGTGTGTAACTCAGTGACTGAACTAACTCTGGATGGTCCTCTGGTCCTTTGCAGCAGAGGACGTTTGCGGCCAGCCCGTTCTCTGAGCCCATCATGGTGAAGCTCCACAGTGGGATGACCCGACAAACGGAGGACCCAGAGATGCTGTGGGTTATGGGTCCAGTGCTGGCTGTCATTCTCATCATCATCATAGTTATTGCTATTCTACTCTTTAAGAGGTACGTTATGATAAATTCTTGGTATTTTTGGAGTGAAGCCTCTGATAGCCAATGTTTTTTTGCATTACAGTACCATTACTGTTTTCATGCAGAGTTTTCAATGTTAATTCCCCATATAAACCCTGGATATGACAAGGGACTGTAGGAAAAATATTAAGGTGGGGAGGGGGGCTGGACCTTCTATTGCACCTTTTGAAAACACAAAGCCCTCCCCAGTGTTATTAATATTTTCTCTCCTTGACTTGAACAAACTGCAACATGCCCTCTAATATTGTGTAAAGTGAAAGTGGGGGCAACTGTTGGCTCGTGGAAAATGACACATTGGTCCTACTGTTACCAGTTAATTGTGATGTGAAAATGAAAGCGCTACTACAGAGACAGGATTGTTGTTCTATATAGCTCATATAGCCAAATGCACCTAATGACCCTTAGTGCACACAAAAGCCAAAAGCCTTTTTGATTCAACTGTTTCACTTAACCCCAATAAAACTGCACAAGGCAGAAATACAACATAAATCTGGCCCTCCGAAAAGTCTATCAGCTGTAAAATGTTTGTCTCATTGTAAGTGAAATACCATTTAACAGTTGTGTTAGAATACAAATGTTCCTTTTGTGTCATCTGTTATAAAGGACAGGAACCCTTTCAGTGTACCTTGAAGGCAGTGCATGTTCATTGTGTTCCTCCTCATATCATCTAGCTGAGTGATCATTTTAGCACAGTCCAGAGAGAGACCTGGAGCATTTTCTTCAGCACAGCAGATGACAAGAATCAGGCACCAAGAAATGGTCGGAGTGGAGTGTTTCAGAGCAGAGACAGACATTCGTCTTGGCTGAGCTGGCTTGAAGGCAAAGGTCCTCCATGGCATGTGGGAGAAAGGCACTGTGGGTTGCCCTGTAGCCCTGCTCTTCCAGGCTAACAGTTGGCTCTGCTTCCTGTACTTGGGTCAAACATCTGGAGCTGCTGACCGGGCTGACGGGGGCTTCCATATGGCTACTGCTCTGCTCAAACACTCTTTTTGTCTTTTTCTCATGCCTCCTTTTGCTCTTGTTCTCTCTTGATGTGTCTGAATTTGATAAGTAATATCTGTATCTCCAACTGAAATCACTTGCCCTTCCAAGACCCAAGTTGATGTTTGGCATCTTTCATTCTTATAAATCAAATATGTATTACATTATTGCCCAACATGTTCCTAAAGATATAATAGCCTTGTAGATTGCTGGATGTGTTTTCCTACCTTCCAGGCAGCCACTGGTTTCCATTTGTTTCAGTACACTTTGAAAATCAACTTTCAGGGCTTGAGTTGGGTAATCCATCACAAGGAATGTAAAATAAAGGTCTGCTGTTGACTAATGTGTCAATAGGCTGCTGAATATTGTTTCACTGACAAACTCTGTTGAGGGATGAACAAACCCAGAAGGCACAATAAGTAAAATTGACGTAGTGGGCAGGGGGACTAATTTAATGTATTAATATCCCATAATGTATTACAACCCAATCCCCAGAATAAAATGTATCAATTGTATATTTCTGCAAACCACAGATACATCAAACATTAAATCTCTCCATTTCAAACGCTGTGGTTAAAGTCTGGTTAGGTTTAGGCACAAAAACCACTTGGTTAGGGTGGTCGCCAAAACCAGCTGGTTCTCTCGCCATAAAAACGGCCGAAAATGTCCCAACGCCTCACTAAAAAGACGAACGTTTTTCCAAATTTGGAGATATGTGGTTTTCACAGAACAGCAACAGTAAGATAATCATAAACTCTACTTCATGCAAGCAGCATTGTGAAGACTTAAAGGATAGGTTTGGGATTTTAGAGTTATAGGTCACTGTAATCATCCCTCTTTTCCATACTGGCGATTCCATACTAAAGTTCAGCTGAAGCTAGTCTGAGTTAGACAAATCAGTCTGTGTTTATTTGATACAAATGGCCAATGCAGCTAGCAGTACAGATGTTAGCTCCAGCAAGCTCACTACACACTCTAATCTAACTGTGTGTGTGTGTGTGTGTGTGTGTGTGTGTGTGTGTGAGAGAGAGAGAGACACGCTTGAGACTGAGTACAAAACTCTTATAGTTGTTATAACTCTTATTTTCTAGACCCTCTCATGTTTTGTCCTCTCTCTGTGCGTAATAAGGACAGTCAGAAAATGGTGTCCATGTTTTTCAGGGATATTCACAAAGAAACAGCCGATGGGCAGATACATTCCAATGATTTCCTCTGAGAGATCTGGCTTGTCCCTGTCCACATGGACAGAAATACGTCACTAGAGTTCAGAGGGACACGTGTGGAGCACATTTTACCATCCCTCCGCTGCGGCTCAGCAAGAACACTATCTGAGGGAACACAAGGAGGGAATTTAGATCTTAAAAGACTAACTTTGCAAAATGCCCACTCGATTTGTCTAACTCAGACTCCTGAAGCCTCATATTAACTTCAGCTGAATTTAAAAATGCATCGGACTGAGGATTGTTCCCATATTCCCCCATCTGTCACAGTGGAGTTTGGACAGGAGGTACGATAACATTGATACACAACTCAAATATGGGAATGTAAGTATTGTATTCAGAAACCACGTCTTACAGATCTTATTTCTTTTTTCCCTCCTCCCCTACCCTGCGAAATTTGAATATATGAAGAGATAAACACTATTTATTATAGCGTGCAAAGCAGCAATCCAACAGGATTCCCTCCAAATATGACCTGGGTGCATTAAAATAGGGTGTAAAGTGCAATGTAGGAGCTGTGAGGGAAAATCCTGTGATATTTGTGTTTCCCTTTCTGCCCCTTAGAATAGAAGTGTCTTATGTGTCCACCATGATATAACCATGTTTAAGTTGTTGGGTAACTGAATATAAGTAAACTCATTGGAAAGGAGTTTAGTCTGGAGGGCGGTTGAAACCCCTTCCTGTGGATGTGTATAATCTGCATTGACAGAGTTATTAGCAACAATTGTGACATTACCTATGTCCAAAGAAACGTTTTTAAAGGTTGGTCTTCCAGTCAGACCTGCCAAATTAACCGTACATTTAGTAACTCCTACAGCCAGCTTGCTGCCATCATTACAGATACAAACTGTCCCTTCTGACTCAACAAATTCATACGGAGCTTCTGTGGTGGTGCATGTGAAAATGTCACGAGCAAGTACAGATAGGTCGAATAACAACTTGGGAGAAATCATGTGCTTCCTGTTGTTATGTTCCAGTTAATGTGTGTTTGTTGTGGAGTGTTATACAGTGTTGTGCATGAACGCGCTAAAAGAGCACTGAACACTGAACACGCTCATGTTTTCAGTGAACGGTGAACTGAACGTATCCGTTTGAACGTGAGCGTCTTTAAGTCCTGCGAGATGCTCTCGCTCTGTGTTTGACGTAGGGGTGGGCGATACCGCAAAATTTAGTTTCGATCCGATACCAAGTAATACAGGGCCAGAATCACTGATATCAATACGATACTTTTTATTATTAAAAGCGGCTTACGTGCTTTCGTGGGTCACAGAATTTGATGGATCACAGATTTTTGAAACGACACATGAGCTGAAGCATCCGACCGGTCTTGGGAAATATCTGCGAGTGAATGATGATCACAAGAAATCATTAACAAAGGGTAAGACGAGCCAACAGCCGCAAAGCACACAAGTCAAACTCACAGCCTTTTGTAAAGGAAAAAAACGTGAACTAGTTCCTTTTTTGGTTCTATGGATTTAGTTCAAAATTCAAAATTGGGAACTATGAACATGAACTAGTTCATTTTAATCTGTGTGAATGGAACTTTGAGCTAGCTCTTGTGAAGTGTGAACTTGCACAGCACTAGTGCTATAAGAACTGAGTCTGGCCTCTCCTCAGTCATGTTGGTATAAGGCTGATGATGGCTCATGCTCGCAAGCATTAAAAGACCGGCTGAAGAATTTAAATTGTGTCGTCTGGTATTGGAGTACCAACTCTCATCTGCACTAGACAAGAACTGATTTCTCAGTGCACACGACAGAGCTGATGTGTACTATATTTCCTGTAGGGTTACAGCACAAAAACCTGGCTCAGTGTCCTCACACCCACACCCACACCAGAGGTTACAGGAATAAATCAGATGTCAAGTAAATTGATATGAAACAACATATTAAAAAAAAATAATTTAGGAGAGGAGAGTAGCCTCCTAGCTCTCAATGTCTTCCTGTTTCCGTGTGTTTTGCTAAATCTCTTTCACATTGGGTGGAAAAGAAGTAAGAGACCTGTCCCAAGCTCACTCTGCTTCCATAAACTCATGTGAAGCGTTGAAGTCAGGTGAACTTTTTAAAGTTTAAACTCTAGGATTTTCAGGAGCATTCAGAGCTGCTTTGCTCTTTGAAAAAAAACAGCCAATTTGTTGATAGGAGAACAGGCAGAGGAACAGAAATCAATAAAGCGATTTCACATGCTCATCTCTAACTAAGGTCAGGACCAGAGTCACGAAGCCAGGTTTATTCCAGGTCACTGTGTTTGTATAAAAATATGTAAATCAGTTTAAATAAATTAATAGCACTGCCTTATCTGTTCATGAACTTCACTACAATTCATTTGAAGATATAGACGTATCAATCTGATAAATGTGGCACTTTTATTACTTTTAATATAATGTTTAAAGAAGACGTGTGTAAGCTGAAATTCTCAGGAGCAGGAAGGAGAAGCTGCTTAGCTGGCTTTGGATCAAATAAGAAGCACCCGGAGGAGTAGGAGCAGTAGGGTGCTGTAGTGTGCTCTGTCAGGGTCACTTCCTGTTCACTGTGACACTGGGTGGTATTCCCGCTGCTGACAACTTGTAAATTAATCCTTTCTTTCTCTGCTCCCTTGTTTTCTGTCTGCCTGCTTTCTGTGGACCCAGCAAACAAGAAAGGTTAGTGCCTCTGTCTGTTGTTACACCACCTCACCACCCCCACTCCTCCCCCCCTCCCCACTCAGCCTGCCTCTGAGAATCCTCCCCTGCTTTTCATTTTACTTTTAATTCTCAGGAAAGAATACAGAATAATTGGCCTCTCTGACATGAACTTGTGTGAATCTCTGGCATGAACTAATATTCATCAGTTTTCATTTATTCATTCCATTTCTCTCACTCACTGCGGAGGACGAGGCGCGAGCAGCTCTCTTCCACATCACAACTGTACAGTGCCAGAAACAGGTTGTGATAACAAAAAGGAAATGTCAGAAATCAGGAGAAATATGGGAGAAACGTTACCCAGGGAGGACACCGGGAGAGGGTGATGACAAATGGGAGTGTCCCGGGAAAATCAGAAGGGTTGGCAACTATGTTTATGTTACACTTTCAGAATCGCACTGCCATGCCAGCTTCTCTGAGCTGTCTTCAAGCTGTTTTTTCTCAGACATATCAGTTTCAACTAACAGTACTGCAAGCACGTGTGTCTTGTGTGTAGGGGTGTGTGAGTACGTTTTAGCATGTTTGTTTCTTTGTGTGTTTTCTGCTGTTCAGCTCTGAGTGCAGAGTTCACAAATCCTGCTTATCTTCTCCTCAGAATAGTCCTCCCTCAGTGCTTTCTTCACTTCTCACACACACCTACAGCTTCACCTGCAAAACAAACTCCAGACCTGAAAAATCCAATCCTGATATCACCGAGAAGCAATAATTGACATCACCTTTTCTCTCCTCTGTTTGTGTTACCTGTCTGACCTGCATAATACATATTGACTGTCTTCATCACTAATACAGTCAGAATCAGTCAATTGTAGTGTTTTTGGTTTGTTTTTTAGAAAAACTGATGCCTGAACTGCATTATCTACTGATAAAAAGTTACTTTTGTTGCCATAACAACCAGCTGCAGTCACTGTTATAACTATAGTAAAACTTTCACTCAACAGAAACTCTTAAATAGAGAGACTGGGAAAATGTTTAATAACTCCTTCTCTCTCTAATCAAATTGCTAATTTGTGCGCCTATTTATTTTAAATTTTTTTCTCAGTTACTTTTTTTTCATACTTTATTGAAACATTAATTAAATTAATTGACAATTCAATTAAATTCAGTTTTATTTATATATCAGAATCAGAATCAGAAATACTTTATTGATCCCCGAGGGGAAACTCTTTTGCTACAGCAGCTCACTATCACGTCAGTGCACACAGGAATAGAAGTACTAAGCAAAAAATATAATACAGGTCAGAAAATAGTACCAAGTGGGTATAAGTATAAAATAAAATAAGTGTGAAGTACAAAGTGGGTTTACCGGTTGTTGATGATAATAATAATACGGTATAAAGTAATAGTGCATGAGCTGCGTGTAGCTTATTAAGATTATAATGAGACAGAGAATATTGCACAGCAGTAATAGAGGTATGAATAAATATCAAAATCAATAAATAGGGAATTTTAAACTGAAAAGAGTATATTGCACAGCAGTGTTAACACAGAATATTGCACTATTATTTCAAGTATTGCAGTGATGTTAATGGTCCAATGTCCAGTTTAATGACTTAGGGTCATATAGACTGACACTTATAGGGAGGAGTTAAAGAGTTTGATGACCACAGGCAGGAATGACTTCCTGTGGCGCTCTGTGATGCATTTTGGGGAGATGAGTCTTTCGCTGAAGGTACTCATTTGTTTGACCAGCATGTCATGGAGCCGGTGGGAGACACTGTCCAAGATGGCATGTAGTTTGCCAGCATTCTCCTCTCTGACACCATCAAAAGAGAGTCCAGCTCCACCCCCACAATGTCACCGGCCTTACAGATCAGTTTGTTGAGTCTGTTAGCGTCCGCTACCCTCAGCCTGCTGCCCCAGCATGCAACAGCATACAGGATAGCACTGGCCACCACAGACTCATAAAACACCTTCAGCATTGTCCGGCAGATGTTGAAGGACCTCAGCCTCCTCAGAAAATAGAGGCAGCTCTGGCCCTTCCAGTAAACAGCTTGAGTGTTCTTAGCCCTGTTTATTGTCCATGTGTACTCCCAGGTATTTGTAGTCCTCAACAATGTCCACACTGACCCCCTGGATGGAAACCGGGGTCACTGGTGCCTTGGCCCTTCATAGGTCTACAATCAGCTCCTTAGACTTTGTCGCATCGAGCTGCAGATGGTTCTGCTCACACAATGAGACAAAGTTACCCACCACAGCCCTGTACTCAGACTCATCACCACCGCTGATACATCCCACCACAGCAGAGTCATCAGAAAACCTCTGAAGGTGGCAGGACTCTGTGTGGTAGCTGAAGTCCGTGGTGTAGATGGTGAAAAGGAAGGGAGAGAGGACAGTCCCCTGAGGGGCCCCAGTGTTGCTGACCATGCTGTCCAACACACAGTGCTGCAGGCGCACATGCTGTGGTCTGCCAGTCAGGTAGTCGACAATCCAGGATAGCACCAATTCATAACAGAAGTTATCTCATTGCACTTTTCCTATAGAGCAGGTCTAGACCGAACTTTTTATAATATTATTTACAGAGACCCAACAAATCCCACCAGGAACAAGCATTTGGCGAAAGGGAGGCACAATGCAAATACCACCTAGAATTTTGTTTTTAAATAGTAGAATTGTAATTGTAGTATTAATATTAATAAATTAGTAATAATAGGAATGACAGCTATAGGAAGAATAATGTCAGCATCAGTAACAGAGCCAATAACAACAACTGTAGTAGCAGTTGTCAAGCAGGAACACGGGGGCTGCAGGTGGCCCACAACCACAGATCCAGACTCTGCAGCTCTGGAGGCAGAAATACCTGCTGAAAGCGACAGAATGTCCATACTGGGTTCGTAACCCCTAATTAATCATGTTTTAACTTTTATAGGTGGTATAGGAGAACTCTAATATAAAAAATATTAATTGTAATATAGTTGAAAAGACAAAAATATTAGTCAATTTAAAAAATTTAAAAAGAAGAAAAATAAATAAATAAAAATGTGTTCTTAATACAGTGAAGCCCAATAAGCATTTACATTAATGCATGAGGAAAGACAGGAGAGATATACTATGCTACAGACACACAGAACAAATAATTAAATGTATATTAGAATAGGGTAACATATAGCTTAAAATAAATAAAATAAAACGAAATAGTAAGTTATTTATATACATATAAACACACGTAAACACCCAGGAAATAATTCTGCAGTGCATTTTTTGAATTTGCGTCTGGTGGAATGTTAACAGCAGATAGAGATAGTGATGATAATATGGTTTTAATCTTCACATAAAAAGCTCGACATTTGGGAAACATTGTCCGTCCACTTTGCCTGCATTTGAGCACCAAGCATCATCAATGTAAACCAGCACCGTAATGCAAACAAGTGAGGGCCCCCCCTGCAGCTAATCCTGAGTGGGCTCCTTCCCTGCAGCACAGAGCAGGTGAATTTTAACATCTTTCATAGTGAGAATACTTAATCATTTCAAATGCACGAGATTCAGCAGACCACGGTTTGGACCACTGTAGAACACTGGACACCGATTATGGAGTTAATTGTATTGAGTACATTTTAAACAGTTGGAGCTTTTTAAAGTGTCACAACCACTGTCAAGGTGAGACAGCCATTGCGGGAGGTAAATGGTAAATGGACTGTACTTGCATAGCACCTTTCTAGCCCTCCCAACTACTCAAAGCGCTTCACACTCTACATATCACATTCACACACATGCATACACTGATGGCAGGTGCCAACTGCTCATCAGTACAAAGAACTAATCAGTCACACACACCGAAGGCACAGCCCTCGGGAGTACTCCAGGTGATTGTTGTCTGTACAGTTCAAACAGGAACTGCTAGTAGCCAAAGCAGCAAAACGGTTCATGATACAGATGTGCCAAAATGTAAACTTTATTTATTTATTTTTTTTAATTGTATTATGCAATAGGGCCCCATGATCTATTATGGCCTGTTTTTTGTGAATAGCTCCCTCATTTTTCATTTTAGACTTCAGACCAACTTACATTCAGCTGGGCCTCCTGCCATTATATACACAAAACTCCTTTAAAGAAAATCATGAAATTTTTCCATTAACTTCCTGTTCCATTTTCATTATTGATGCCGAGGGCGACTGTGGCTTAGTGGAGAGTGGGTCTTCCACCAATTGGAAGGTTGACGGTCCCCCACTGAACCTGAGGGCTGTACCTTCAGTGTGTGAATGAGTTACTCTCTTTGAACTGATGAGCAGTTGGCACCTGCCATCAGTTTGTGAATGTGATATGTAGTGTGTGAAGCGCTTTGAGTAGTCGGAAAAGACTAGAAAGGCGCTATATAAGTACAGTCTATTTACCATTTCCACCAGGACGATTAACAGTTACACAGCTTTTATTTAGACTCTGAATATTCTGTAAATACATAGGGTAGCAGCAATTTTATTAACATTCTCCACCATTAACATGTAGTTAAAATATAGCTCAGTTTTACACTAAGCCGTTTCTTTTGATTACAGTGCACAAATGGGAAATAACCTGAATTCAGGTAGCAAGAGGTAAAATAAGAACGAATACATAAAGTGACTGAAAGTAAGTTCGAGAAAACAAAGGGCAACCACTTTATACATGAAATTTCTATTACACACACAACTAATAACTACTAGACACACAAATCAATGGATAAATGCAGCCATGAATGTTTTGAATACAGTGATGAATAGGCTAAATGATAAGTGATTGAGGACCAGTGTAATCAGATAAATGGATAACTTCGGCATTGACCAGTGAAATCACCTTTATGCATCCTTCAGCATTTGGGAAGCATGAGTGAAATATTTACCATTCCATATCATGAGTATTGAAGGGAGATCCTTCCTGATCTAATGCTAAATTATCTTTACTAATAGCATCAACCCCAAAATCACAGGAAAACTATTTTGTTTCACCTGGTGGTTCAGGTTGCCAGTGAAATTGCGCTGGAAGGGAGGATGGAGCCGCCAGTCGATTCTCCTGTATGCGCTTGGTCCCATGTGCGGTTTGGCCAGCTGATTGCTCTTGTGGAGCTCCCAACAGTTCGGGCTTCTTTGGCCATTGTTGTTCCGGCATGGCAACTTGGCTTGAGTTGGTTAATTGTCTCTCTCGCGCACCCACTTGGCTGGGTGTGCTGGAGCCGCAGTGGCTTTCAGAGTTTGGTAAACTCAAAGTTTGTTCCAGTTCTAACCTTTGTTGTGTTAAAACAAGGAGCAGGTTTCTTGTAAAAGGTCCTTCTTTCAGAGTCGAGCTGGGCTGCAGACAAAGGGCCGGCAGGCCGCCATCTGGGCAAGAGACTGAGCTTTAGGTTGAGGGTCTGCAAAGTCTTGAAGAGAAGAGCCGAGGCAAGAGACTTCCTCATGTTTTGGTGATCTTCTGTAAAAAGGGGGAATGGCGATGTGATGTCATCAGCGTGAAACTGTACTCCACCCATCCCTGGTCTATTCTGTCTTAATTACTTTCTTTGTTCTAATTTCTTTCCTAAAGAATGAATAAAGTTTGTTACCACTTTTATTCTCCCATGTTATAAGTAATACACATACATGTGTATATACATATCCACACACACTTATAACAGAAAATGAGAAAGTAAAATAAAAAAGAAATAAAATCAATACATGTCAGTATAAAATTATGTCCATATTCTTTGGATCACAGGAATGTCTTTTGTTTGTCTCTGAGAGGCATACAGAAGAAGGGGGAAGAACCAAACCCCGAGCAGTCACACATGCAGGGCAATTGTCACTTAACTTCCCTTGATATCATCTCTTGAGTCCTGGCAAGGTTTCTTTATGCTCAGAAGAAAGTGAAGACAGGATGTTTGGGGGAAGTTTTATGTTTGAGCTCTCACAAAGCTTGTTTATGACTCTCAGGTCATGGAAACAAGCGGTTCAGGAGAGGGCATCAGTTTCTGTAGAGTATCATCATCAATTTTCCTACAAATAAAGATATTTTTGTGGCATAAACATTTACAGATAGTAGCTTTGCGTTACACCCCTACTTAAAGGTCACTAAGAACATTGCCTATCATCCAAAGACTTCGTATTTTTAACATTCTTCCCTTAATAAATTTTATGAGCCTCTCAGTGACTGAAACATCCAAGGTCCAGGACCATGATAAATATTATGGCAGTCCTGGATCAGGGCTATGTTGTTACATACTGTACTACTACTACTGCAGAAATAAGATGACTTTGAGCCTTTCAATAACCTGATCAAGTCCTCAATTTAGGACTAAAAAGACAAGTAATTTTTGCTCTTGGTAAGCATTATATATATACATATATATACATATATATATATATATATATATATATATATATATATATATATATATATATATATATATATAATATATATATAAATATATATACACACACAAGTTATTAGTATGCTGGCAAAGAATTATAGAGATCAATTTAATTAAAACACAGTAAGACTGAAGATGTTGCATTATTCCTTATGGAACAGCATCATATTTTGTTCTTCTATCCACCCTTCAGCCATCAATGTACTGTAGTTTCTCCTTATAGTAAGTAAGTAAAATTTTATTTATATAGCATCTTTAAAAACCTAGGTTCCAAAATGCTTTACAACAGAATAAAAAGTTAAAAGAAAAGAACACACAAAACAGAATAGGGTACATGACTCAAACACAAAAACACTTCAGCTTCAACATCCAAGGGAGTTTGCTGACTTGACTCCCAGGAGGAGGCTGTTCCACAGCCTTGAACCCAGGACAGCAAACGCACAGTCCCCTCATGTGTTCACCTGTTTATAACGATGGATAAAGTCTCATGATAAAAGCATTTCCATTATAAAAATGAAGCAGATGTTGGAGTTAAAACAGGCAAACAGGTAGCTATAAGGAGAACATTTTCCCCTTACAGATATTGTAATTGTTTTCACTATGACAGCTCTTCACTTGTTATGGATTATCCCCTGTTGTCAGTCCCAATCTGGGCCAATAAAACCATTTGTTTTACATTATTTTCCACTTTGTGTCAAAGAAAATTTCATTTTAAAACTTTCCCTAATTAGTACTAACTTTTAGTCATCGTGGCCTCTCCTAACTGGGTCGCATAATTACCTTCTCTCATCACGCCACTTCTTTCCCCCAGGAAACGAACATCTCCAGCCAAGGACGAGCACATGGCGGGTGTCAAGGACTCACTGCTGGCCCACTCCTCAGACCCTGTGGAGATGAGGAGACTCAACTATCAGACACAAGGCATGGAAAACACACAAACACACACACACACACACATAAACAACACGTATAAGCTTATATTTATTCATACTAACCCACACATACATATACAGTCATGCCTGCAAGTTGACTCTTACTGAGGTCCAAATTATCTTTCTGTTGTACCCTATAAATGTGCACAGTTTGAGGCTGTAATAACACTGACAGATATCTGCTTAGTGTTTGTCTCTGGCCCTAACAGCACATACTGTACAGAAATTCTCAAATAGTTATTGTACCTCAACTGCAGTAACTACAGAGAGAACCAGGCCTTTATTTGAAACATGCTTCTATAGAGTGGTGAAATGGGAGGAGCAATTTTAGACGCCCCTGATCCCAGAAGTAACCCATTCATTTTTTCCAGAGGCAATGTTATATGACTCACAATTGGAGCACTTCTACAGCTTAGATTTGCATAAAACTCCTAGTTGAATCATCAGTACAAAAGATTAACAACTGCAATGGAAAATAGCTGGTTCTTTGATTAAAAAAAAGGCTTTTTAATCAAAGAACCAGATATTTTCCAATTTAGTTGTTAATCCTTCTGATTTCTCAGACACAAAGCTGAATTAACTAAAACTGGTGGTCATAGCATAAACCTATATGTTTGTTACATTAAAACATTTGAAATGGGAATACAAATTTGGGAAAAACATTTCCAGAACCAGCAGTCCCTCCCACTTCGTAACACTTTTAGATAAAGGCCATTTTAAGTATCATATTTTGTTTTGTTCTTGATGCTATTTACTGTTAATGCAAAATACAGTAAATGTATTATTAAGGTTAGGGAACCTTTGTAGTTATGGTTACAATAATAAAAACGTGGTTCAGGTTAGGGGACGATTGTGGTCATGCTTTAAAAAAAACGTTGACTGGAAATGGAAAATGAACAGCGGTGTCTCGTGTTGAAGTCAGATGTTTTGTTGATCCATCCACCCACCCCCACCTCTTCCCTATGTACACTTTTTGGCCCTGTAACGTCACCTGACTTCCTCCATTGATCCCATGACTTTTTGTATTACAAACCCTGCAATGTGTTTCCTTTTTTATATTCTGTCTGTAACTCTCTGTTTTACTTTGTCTCTCTGTCCTCAGTCACTCTCCTGTCTATTTCACTTATTGTTACTTTTTCATCTCTCCTACACCCATCCAACTACTTCTTCATTTTTCATATCTCATCATTTATTACACCAATATAAATTCATCAACTCATTTGGCTGCCAACCTCAGTGAAAATTCACTGGGTGGCCTAGACGTCTCTGGAACTTAGTTTATTCACAACAAACACAAATAAACTGACTCATGCTATGGAGGTCAAAACTGAACTGTGAAAGACACTTTACTGTACTTCAGTATTTCCGTTTTATGCTTCTTTATTCCACTACTATTAAGGTAAATACTTCACTCCACAACATTTATTTGACAGTTATGGTTAATACCAAGTAAGTACTAATTAGTTACGTTATTTTACTTATGTAGAATTTCAAATGCACAACTTTTACGGTTGTGAATTTAATGTAGTACATGTTCAACTGAAAAGCATTTTTGGTAATATTTGAAAATAGTTGTGCTGGAATGTTTAGCCAAAAGTAAAATACAATATATTTTATTGTCATTTCCATGTGAAGTAATAGTAACAGAATAAAAAATCTAAATACAAGATGTTGTATAAAAGACTTCATTACCCATAATTATTGAGACCAGTAAGGATGAAAAGACTGGAAAGACCACATTGAATTAGTCTGCAAAAACACAAAACAAAGAATTTATTTTCTCCACGGCCTTAGGTCTTTTGGGGCAAGTAGACAAATTATTCTTTTGTTGTTTAACTTCAGTGATTATGAGTGTTCTACAGTATTGTAATACTACAAGTGTTTTAAAGTCAAAACTGCTCCACTAAATGAAAATCTGCTCAAAGATTGTAGGCCAACCACTGGAGAAACTCTATCAATCTACCATAATAAATATTAAGGCTGGCAACATTGTCTCTGACCCCAACCATGTCCTGAACAGTGAACACTAATTGTTACCATCAAACCAGAGATACAGGGTTCCACGATTTAATAAGGTTAGACTGAGTTCTGGTGATGATGTCGCACTGAGAGGGTTGAAGACAGCTCCCAGCCTAAACCTCCCTAAAGTTACAGTGTACCTTTAATTTGTAGGCAAAATAAGTACACGGAACAGTAAGTAGTAACATGTCCAGTAAAGAAATGTCGTCGGATGGGACTGAAAAACAAAGACACCAGGGAGGTACTCGCAGGTAAGCTAACAGCGAAGCCGCTAATGTCACCTTGCCCATGAGCTTGATAACAGACGTTGCTAATTTGGCAACGGAAATCACCAGAAAAGTCGCCACTATGATGCAAGAGAAAGTGTCCGAGTTTTCCAACAAGCTCGATTTCACCCATAGACTGTATAAAACATGGACGTAGTGTCCGTGACGTCACCCATAGGTTTCTGAAAAGCCGGTTTTGAAGCTCAGAGTGGGCGGTGCCGGCCGTCGCCATGTCAGCAGCGCGTCACTGCCCAACTCCCGGATAACCGAAAATGGGCAGAGAGGTGGAGCTGAGGTGCCTGCTTGCTGAAATACGCCCTCCTAGCTCAAAGTTACCAAGCTAGCTAAGGCTAAGAAGCTGTGGTGGTGGTTGTGGTTGGCATCCAGTCATCCCAGCTTACTCTTGAGGTAAGCTGACCTGAAACTATACAACAAAACTTATTGAGATTATATTACACAAGATTTAAAATGCCTCAGCGTTTTTTAAATATATAATTATGGTAATTTGCACCACTAGATTTTGTTGAGACTTGCAGAAATTTAGCCAGTGTTACCGTGAATTAGCGTTATGTTTACTTAATACATTTCTAACGAACAATTTGAAGCAAATCCACTAACCTGAATTTAGATTTTCATATAACTTTAGTTGCCAGTAATTTATTTGGATGTCACTTGATTATAATGTTACTTTTAATAAGTTAACGTTAATAAGCTAACGTTAAGTTTTCTACATGTGATTGCAGAGTCATTATTATTGCCGCTTTTTTTTTGCCTATCAAGGAATTATACCAAACAAGTCATTTTTAAAATCTGCAGTTCGATTCTTAGTGCGGATGCATCATTTCATAACGGCTTACAGATAGATTGTTATTCCCCACACTGCTATTTTGATTTGTGTACTGCTACTGACAACGCTGTGCGAGATATGACGATTGAGAAAGAAAGGCATTTTGTTACAAGATGTTTCTTTCAGTCCTTGTTGAGGTCATGGTCATCTGTGATGCCTCCACCATGCCTGCTACATGCAGCATAAACTAAGTACCAGTCTTGGCTACTTGACTTTAGACAGCTGATTTTACATTGTCTTCAATTCAATTTTATATAGCGCCAATTCATAACAGAAGTTCTCATTGCGCTTTTCCTATAGAGCAGGTCTAGACCGTACTCTTTAATATTCAAAGGACAACAAATGTTAAAGACGGTCATCTTTATTTTCAAGTGTGAGGACATCCGGTGCTGCTCCTACTCGCACAGAAGGGAAAAGGCGGCAAGAAGGCCTTTCCACCCCAACCAAACCATGGAGTTCATTTCACACCTAGAGGAAATTTTATGTTTTTAAGTACAGTAGCTAATAGCCTTAAAGACCACCTCGAAACGCAGTGAACTGCTTACAGTTGGCAGTGTCACTGCTTTTGAATTTGGCCTTTAGGACCCATTTTGTTACACCTAAACATAGCCCTGACCGTCACCGTCAATGTTGAGTTTATGTTCATTATGGTTGTTAAAAAATAACATCTGCAGGCAAACACTGTTACCACCTCTGCTCTTCTTCATTCCTACAATCCCACCCTTTATCCCCTTTTCCCCCTACCACCCCATTGACTCTGCAGCTCTCTGGGAATAGCTGTTACTTCTTGCACAGACCCAGTCTGTTGAACTTATTTTAATAAATGTGTTTACTTTTATATTTATAGTTTTAAATAGTGTCCTCCTCTTTGTGTTTTGTCTGTTATTTACAAAAAACATGGTTCACATTTGAATAAATTCTATTTATATTTGCACTCCTTTTGTCTTTACTACTGACTGAAAATGTTAGATTTCACTTTTTAATCTGACTTACCTACACACTGAGTACTTATGAATCCCCCTAGGAGGTATCACTTTTTTGTGATGTTGCAAACTCTGAGAAGGTCTTCCTCAGGCAAATACACAGGTATTAGGAGGTAAAAAGAAACAATCTGATCAAATAGGTGCATTGGATCAGCCATGTCTTCTCTCTTTTGCCTCACTACACAGTATGGGCCTCACAATAGCTGTTGCAAATGAATGACACCTCCTAGGGGCGCCAAGATTCAGATAATTGTTTTCTCAGTGAGTGTGCCACATTTGTCTTAAAGAAATATCCAAACAAAACCAGCACATAACATTATCTTCTCTTTTTAACTGTCTAAGATCTATGTAAAATCTTAACCTATAAATACCATCTTCATTTATAATTAACGTTTGTTAAAAGTTTAGATCACTATATTAACAGCTTTTACTTTTAAGTATATTAGCGTGATACATGTTACAAATTTACGCAAGCAACAGGTTAATCATATCGTGCGTTCATGAAAGCAATATTAAAAAAGGTTGCAAGTATACAAGTTTATTTGTATTAAGTACACTTAAAATAAATGGAAATATGTGTAATTATGATACAACCTATGGTAATAATGTCATAATTTGGCAAAATCTTAATGTCTTGTGAAACAAGTGATGCCTTCAACCTCTTTACCGTGAGTACACATCACATTGGCCTAGGCGTGCGTCTGTCATAACCCGGCCCATAGGCCATGACATAAACAGGAAAAGACACAGAATGCCAATAAATACAAGTTATTTATTGTAATAAAGAAAATGAACTGTAACTTTGGCTATGAGGTTTATAGTCAGTGAAATCAGTATTGTTCATGTGGCTGTGTGTGGGATATGGTGTTGTGGAGTAATAGTAAAACAAAATGCAAAGCAATAGGGTGCAGGCACTGACAGGAAGAGAGCGAGCCACGCTGGAAGCTGGGACTCCCTTGGAGATAGCCAGTCGATGAACTGCAGTTTTTGGCACTTCTGGGTCGGCCTCATTTTTCGGCCCTGGAGGTTGCTGCTTGATTTCATCACAACAAAATGAGTAGGACTCCCAGCATATAGGGGAAGCCGAAGCATTTCCAATGCAGAAGGTGTTACCGCACGTTTAGAGACCAGACTGATGGACACTGGGGAAACTAGATGCTCTTACTCACTGGATGGGTGACCAGGAGGCGAGATAGCGCAGAGACAACATTCAGATCTTCTGTGTCGAGGGGATTGAAGGTAGAAAATGCCCTGTCCTTTTTTGAAACATGGTTGTCCAAAGTTTTCAACCTGGAGACCAAGAAGGGCAAGATCCACCTGAATACATGTCAAAAGGCTTTGGTCAACCCAAATCTGTCGTCATGAAGCTCGACACCCCAACCAATAATTTTGGTGACCTTCAATGCGAAACAAAAGCTGGAGTATGAGGGAGCTAAGATTACCATTTGACAGGACATCCCACCCAGCATACTGCAACAGCAGAGGAGCTTAAATGCTGTATGCAAACAGCTGATTGCAAAGAATCAGATCGAGGATGCAGTATCCAGCTACACTTTGTTTTATATACAGAATTTGACACTGCTGATTAAGTCACGAGGGTGGTTGAGGTAATCGAATCAGGGTAGTGGGTAACGTTAAACTAGCCAAAACCAATAACGAACATAGTGTTGATGATTAGCCTGTAGCACTGCTTTTTCATATAAGATGGCTAGTTAAGTTCACACACAAGTGGTAATTAAACTAATAGTTACTTGTGTTCATTGGCATATTAAACTATTTAAATGTTTGACAGTAATCACTGCCCTTTCAGTTTGGGAATGTATAGATTTTTTCTCATCTGCAGCTTGTATGGGCTTTAGGGAAACTGACGTAACAATTTGAGGTTTGACAGGAGTGAGCGAGAGCAATTGAGTGGTTTGTGTTCACCAGAGGAAGATTTGTGAATAGCAGTAGACCACTCTCGAATGGGTTCTTTATCCTCAGATCCCTTCTCTTCCTCACTGTTACATTTAAGTGTCAAGCCAGGAAACATGGAGGGGACCTAAACGTAGACAGAGCAGGTTCAGTTCAACAATTTGTAGTGAAATGTACAAGGCTTACTCAGGTTACAAGCAGGCAGTGGTCACAACCAGGTAGGTAGTCCAAAAACAGAGCCGGCAAAGTCAAAAACCCAAGTCCACAAGAAACCGAGCATAAATCCAAAAACACAGACCACTAGGGTCGTGCCACTTAACACATGTACTACAACAATCTGATACAGAATAGAGGAAGGCACAGACTTAAATACACTCAGCTAGGGGAGACAACGAGACACAGGTGAAACTGATCAAGACACAGGTGAAAACAATCAAAGCAATCATAGACAAGTAGCCAAACTAAAAGACACATGAGGGCATAATAAAACAGGAAATGACTGAACACAAACCCAAAACCATGACACTTACACCTGCACTTTTGTTGGATGTGTATGTATATATAAACACGTGTATATGTCATGTATATGTATATGTAAATATATTTCACTTAATGTGAAAGGGGTAAACCATATGATTAAATGCAAAAAGATACTAACCTGGTTAAAGACAGAAAGAGCTACTGTAGCATTATTACAGGAGACCCACCAGAGTGATAAGGAGCAGAGGAGAATGGGTCGGTCAGGTATATTACTTCTCATTTTCAACAAGCAAGAGAGGAGTTGCTATCCTGATAAATGAAAATACACCATTCCTTTTAGATGAATATATTAAAGACCAACATGGTCGGTATGTTCTCATAACCAGTGTTTTATACGGGGAACATATTATGATTGGTTGTATCTATGTTATGAACACCAAGATTTCTGGACCCAAATGCAAGAGAGCTGATCTGGACGAGTGGGGCAGAGTGGCAGAGCAAGGCAGGCAGCATGAGCAGGTCTGTGAACTCAGTGAGATATCTGGCAGTGAGCAGAGGTGACTGGGATCTTCAACAGCGAAGCGAACCTGAGCACAGGGAAACACAAGGTCAAACAAGAATCCTATTCTAATCACCGTTATTAGCTGAAGTTTCCTCTCTTTCTTCTTCCTATACCATATTAGCAGGCGACTTCAACTGTATCGTGGATCCTGAGGTAGACCATAACCCCCCAACCAAGGCTGCTCCTTCTAAAATGACATGGGCCATGAGGGAAGTATGCTCAGATCTAGATCTGTTTGACACTTGAGTTCTCCATCCCACAGAAAGGTACTATACCTTTTTTTCCCAAAGTTTTTTATACTTCGAGGCAGGTGCTCGATAGGGTGGAAGAATGCACTGTAGGTACTAGACTGCTGTCCGATCATGCTGACATATCTATTTTAGTTAGCCCACCATACTCTCAACCGTCCTCACGTCACTGGCGTTTAAATCCTTCCATTTTGAGCAGTCTCTGTTTTGTGACCAATTTAGAAGAAACTAACAATAATTCAGATACAAATCCATCAACACTCTGGGAAACACTTAAAGGTCCAGTGTGGAACATGTATGAGGAGCTATTGGCAGAAATGGAATATAATATTTATAAGTATGTTTTCATTAGTGTAGAATCACCTGAAAATAAGTGTGTATGTTTTCGTTACCTTAGAATAAGCCCTTCATATCTACAGAGGGAGTGGGTCCCCTTCCACAGAGACCGCCATGTTGCACCGCCATGGTGCACCGCCATGTTTCTACAGTAGCCCAGAACGGACAAACCAAACACTGGCTCTAGACAGGGCCTTTCACGTTCTTACCGGACTCCATTTTTTTGGTCTACCTCAGGATTCACGTACTTAGGAATTTCCATAACTCCCAGTGTTAAAAATCTTTTAAGATTTAACTTTTATAATGTATTTAAAAACATCAGGAGTGACCTCACTAGATGGTATGATTTACCAGTTTCATGGATGGGTAAGATATACTTCTCTATCCTATGTAGATGCTGCCATTACATATTACAAAGAAACTAGCTAAGGAGATTGAAAAAAACTTCTCAAAGTTTATATGGCATGGCAAAAAATACAGATTAAGTATGAAGACCATGCAACTACCAGAAGTTAGAGGGGGTCCAGCATTCCCAAATATTATATATTATAATTGGGCATGCCAAAGTGTAATCTTTCATGAATGGGTTCACTATGGCATAATAGAGGTATCAGAGCGACAGGAGATTTGTTTGATGATAATGATGTTCATATGTCCTTTGAAATGGTCAAAATTACATTTGGAGTTCCACAGAAAGATTTCTTTGCTTATCTTCAGGCTTGCAACTTTATTAATACAGATACTGAGTTACCTCAGGACAAAGACCCTTCTTGGTCCAAATGAGGAATCTATTATCCACTACACAAGAAACAAAGGTTTTATATAATTTTTTTATGACAACTTTCTGAGCTATAGTGAACAAAATATAGATAGAGTGGTGGAGCGATGGGAAAAGGATATTCAGGATATTTCTTTGTAATAATTCTTTGCAATATCAGATGCTACACAGACAACACAGAAAACATCAAATTTTAAACAAAACTGACCCCAGCAGATCCCCTCTGTGTACTAATTGTAAAGTGTCAACTGGAACTTATCTGCATTGTTTTTGGGACTGTTCTAAAATCGCTAAGTTCTGGTCATGTATAGCGAAGGAGTTGAGTACAATTCTGAAATGTAATATCTGTTAAGATCCTGCCTTAGAGAGTCTTGGACTCTTGAAGATTTAAGTTGCTAAATAAACTTTAAACAAGGGACTGGGAAGCTCCAGATGCCCTTCTACAATTCACTCTATGAAGGGTTTGTATGGAAGCAATGGTGTGTTAGGAACAGTGTGTAAATGTACTTAAAATGTATCTTTCTATGATTCTTTTTCTCTTATTTTATTATTTTGCATTTTTATTTTATTGTACTTATTTACTTAATATGCATCTGTTTATTATTTTATCAATCTCAGGCCTGTAACAAAAATGATAATGTTATTATTAATGTGTAAAAATAAAATTAAATATGGAGCTAAATCCCAGATCAAATGTACACTGAAGTGCCTTGAATATTGTCTTCTGCGGCTGTAACGTTACGTTAAATGTATGTATCTTTGTTTCTTGTCTTAATTTTTTTCTTTTCTGCTGTGATGCAAGACAAATTTCAGACTTGATCTGACAATAAAGTATTATCAAATGGTAAATGGACTGTACTTTTATAGCGCCTTTCTAGTCTTTCTGACTACTCAAAGCGCTTCATCATCATCATGACACAAAGTTTCTGCTGTTAGTCAGGTGTGTTCAAACAAGTTAGCCTCTTGCTTTGTGTGTTAGAGGGTGACATTCAGCCCTGCTGTTTAGTAAAGACTCACATGGAAGTCCAGAGTCTTACTTTGTCATTCTGAAAGTATTTTAAACACATATGGTAAATGGACTGTACTTGTATGGCGCCTTTCTAGTCTTTCTGACCACTCAAAGCGCTTCACACTACATATCACATTCACCCCATTCACACACATTCACACACTGATGGCAGGTGCCAACTGCTCATCAGTCCAAAGTAACTAATCATTCACACACACTCACAGCCCTCGGGAGCAATTATGGGTTCAGTGTCTTGCCCAAGGACACTTCGACATGCGGGCTGGGGGAAGCCAGGATCGACTTTAACTTGAGTTGAATATTTTCCCACTACTGTTCTTACGGAATGATCAGGACTTAAGGCACTCTCTGACAGCAGTCGGTTGCTGCTGTCTCCATTGTTTTCAATGTAAATGTTGACGATGGCAAAAAAAAATCTACTTTCCGCGACGGCTTGCCGTGTGACCATGGCGACCACAGAAACCACACCGATGAAAATGAGGAAACATACATTTTCCTAGTATGAGTCCCTGAATGATACACCACTTCACCAGCAGTAGTCTTGGAGCAATATCAGCTTTTAAGTCTTATTATCCACTCAGGGCAAATACACAATGTTTATAGTATTACTGAACTTTATATTGCTAACCATTTTCTCTATTTTATGCTACAACCTGCTCTATTTGGCTACGACATGGCTAAGATTACAGTAGGTGGGCAGCAGCAACCAGTAGCATATTATTACAGTTGGTAGAAGGATCAGAGGTAGCTGGGAGCCTCGGTGGCAGACTGCTTGTTGTCTGAAGGACCTTATAGAACTATACTAGTGGTTGTGTTGTGTTTTACCCTATTTACTTCAAATCGTGGACTTTATATTAGAAAACCATTTTGTTAACCTTGCTGCAGTTTGAATGCATTTTTGTTTAACAATCCAGATATCCACTGACTTTAAACTTGCTTGAGTTGTGTAATCCATCACAGTGAACAGAAAGTCTGCATTCATTTTGTAGCACTGACAAAAAAAACTAATGCTGATTTTTCTCACTGTGATGTAGTTTTAGGAGTCTGCCAATTGATCATCATACCGAATGGAAATTAGTGGAAACGTGTAGCTTACATTCAAAACTGGTCAACAAAAATGTGAAGTATACATGACCTAAAACTTGCAGTCATAGTGGTATGGGCCTTTAAGTGCCTACAGCCATGCTAGCAGCTCCATGAGGCTGTAATGCTCATGGTAAAAGCCACATTTTAAAATGGGTTAAAATTCAGGCTCCACAGTTTGTTTTTGATCTTTAGCAGACGTGGTGAAGAAAATGTACAAATGGTAGTGGTCGGTAAGGTGGTGGTTGTCATGGTAACATACTCACAATGAAAGTGTTACCATGTTGGTATTTTTACCTTGTTCACCATCGTTCTGTGCATAATATTTGCTGACATGCAAATTAGCACAAGGTACAGCTGAGGTTGATGGGAATGTCATTAGGTTTCCTAAAATTTGGTCATAAGTCAAAGTATTGCACAAATTTTGACCCAATGACGGTACTAGAGGAAAGTTCAGGGGCTCACCAAAGTTATTAGACTTCATCCTCTGGTGACCTTGAATATCTTTACTAAATGTCATGCAAATACATCAAATAATTGTCAAGCTATTTCAGTCTGGACTTAAGGCATGGTCACATTACATTTCCAGTATACAAATATTCGCTTTGTTTCGAATTCACTTCTATTGAAGCCCAAACAATGGATAAAATTAAGCGTGCAATCTCAAGCTGGCTCAGGCAGATCCGCAGGTCAGAGTTCACCTTTGTTCAACTTTGACTGAGCGAATGTGCTCATTTGGCCAATAGAGACACTGATGCACTGTGTTTAGAAATGTATTAGTTTAGAAGTGTATTATTCTAGCATTTTGTATCACTATATTTAGTATGTTATCACACTAACAGACTACAAGTAGCGTCGCTCCCATACACTCTTTACAGTTTGTGATTGCTCTGATCAATGTTTATTTATTCCCTGCATGAGGAACGTGACATCACTTTTTCAGGGCAGAATGCAGGTAAATTTCATTCAGCAGAAACATAATGTGACCATGCCTTTAGGTGGTGGACTGACCAATTGACCAACAATGCCTTCCCTAGAGCCACCCCACTGGCATGGCTAAAAATGTAAGTCACTTCATCTGTGCTAGCATGCAATGAATATTGAGAGATATTTTACTGATATGCAGAAGAGTGCAGAGGACAAAACAGGCATACAGCTCTTTACTCAGTGCTCCCTGTGTTCTTTTCCTTTCTCTGTCTTCTGCTAACTGACCCCTGTGCTGTTTGTTTTGCCTGTTCTTTCCCCCACAGGTTCCAGTGCCCTCAGTTGCCCAAACACTCCAAGTTAGTTTTCATTCCTCTTGTGTTTTACTAATGTTTCCCCCCATTCCCACCTCCTTCCCTTTCTGTTTTACACAGCAGCCATTTGAATTTCTTATATAACCCCATCACCTCCTCTTCTAATGGTCTGTCCATGACAGCCATTTACACCAAATGGTTGTCATCAAAACTGACAGTAGACATCAATAAATCAAATCAAAGATATATAGAGACAAATATCAGTGTAAGATGCTGTGGGTACTCTTACACACAAACCACCCACGTGACAGCTTCCCACTCACCTATTAATGCTGACCATAAATCATATTTTCATCGCCATCGCGATATGAACATGCGCGATAAACACATTGCAAAAGACTGCCAGAAACGCAATGAATAAGAAAAGTCATGTAATTTAGGGACGGGCCCCGGGGCCTTATCACGCTGCAGCCTCTGCCCTGCTCTCTGTGTCGGACTGAGCTCCTCCACACACACACACACACACACACACACATGCGCGCGCACAGGGGGAGACAGTGAAGTGAAGATAACTCGAAGATGAGTCGCGTCGAGGACAACTGCACTCGGTACTGTAGGTGCAATAAAACCTCCGCGAGTAAAAAGCCAAGACACCTGTTCAACAAGCCTAAACATGTAAACATGTAGAAAGCGATATTTCAATCTGCTCTGTCTGCAGTCTCAAGCACAGCGCGCTAGCTCGGCTAACAGCGAATTGTTACAAACAAGCTAAAACGAAGCCGTCTGTATGTACTGTTTAGCTTAGTTTGCCACGTACCTTAAAATTGGCAACTTCGTGTAAACTTAGCTGCTGGCTGAGACAAACCAGCCCCTCCTCGCTGTACCAGCTGTACCTGCAGGTGGATCACAGCAGCAGCAGAGGGGGGAGGACAGAGGACAGGAGGAGGGACTGATACTGACTGAGGTCTGAGTTCTTCATTCTTTCTAAACTTCGCTCTGTGCTTTAATGTCAGGAATATGATTTCTTTTATTGACATTTTAGATTTGTTTCCAGTGAGACATCATTGAGTTTATATAGTGCCTTTGCTGAAGTAAGCTTTACTTTTACTGCTCTAGAAACATTTAGTTATATTTAAAATATTCGATTCCAATCCTGTTCTGAATTTAAAGACAACCAGGTTGACATAGTAACTGTGTAGCTAATATGCACACTTCAGTATTTGTTTATTTATCGCAAGTCATATCGTCATCGCAATATTGAACTAAGTTATCGCACAAAGCAGATTTTCCTCATATCGTGCAGGCCTATCACCTATTGCTTTATGGGATTTCTTTAACCAATCAGCATGCTCGTTGACGCTCACATCACCAGTGTGGTTATGGCATGCTGTTGAAGAGCTGCACAGTCAGACATCATCCCTCTGCTCAGCACACGGCTCTCTCACTGTCACCCCATATCACTGTGACCAATTAGCTCTGAGCCTTCAACATACATCTCCTTGATGTTTGCATTGTCGAGTTCACGTGTGTGTGTGGGGGTTGGACTGTACTTACCACTTATCCTCTTGCTGCAGGGATGAGGGAACATCCTCCCATTGCTATCTGTGACCTGGCAGACCATATAGAGAGACTCAAGGCCAATGACGGTCTGCGCTTCTCTCAGGAATACGAGGTAACTCTTCCTGCTTTAATATATGGCTTTAAGGTGAAGCAAAACACACTATTTGTTTTTTGGCAACAATGTATGAACTAGTTTTCTGAAGAATCTTGTAAAAATACTGGGAAAGGGCTAATTCCTGTGGTGTTTATATGTTTGAGACCTGTGTTTGTAGTTGTGAAATGTGCAATTAGATACATTTAGGTTCACAAATTCAAGTCTTGTAACTTAAAATCAAGGTTCAGGTTTCAGCTTTATTGTCATTATATAATACAGGATTGCACAATGAAATGCAGTTGTAGCCTCCTCCATGCTACACACACCGAAAATGTATAAACAATATTCAAATGTTTAAATTAGAACAGAATGAAACAAGAAAATAGGCAAGAAATAGAACAAAGTATATAAAAATTATATTTTACAAAATTATATGAGTTACGTATATACATATATAAGTATACACACAATGCACAATATGTGCAATATAATGTAATATGTAAGTTAGAGTGCAAAAACTTTAGGTAGTAGTGAGAACAATTCCATTTAAAAATGTAACGTTCCATGTAAAAATGATGAATGATAAATGTTCAACTGATTGTTAACTCATCAAATTAAGTTGTTTAGAAATACTGTTAGCATATACTTCCCTGCAGAAAGCTTTAAAGGGAAAATTCGGCACATTTTATGCAGCTGTCCAATCAGTGTTCGTGGTAAATGCAATCGATTGAAGCAATAAATTCCTCAGTGCGTGCTATGTTGACCGTGAAGGCTGAGTTCGCCATTTAGTTCCTTCTGCATCCAGCGCCGTCATTTGACACGACAGTGACGTAGTTGGAGGCAAGGAAGAACTACAGGCTACATCAGCTTGGATTTCGAGCTTCCGCCTCTGGGTAGCCAGGGGACGTGCGCTGAATGACGCTCAAAAACAAAACTTATTTGTTCTCTTTGCTTGTATTGCAAACTAGCTACATTTCCAACCGTGAAAACGGCATCCCAAAATATGAGTGCAGGACCAGGACACATTTTACAGCGTTTTGGCTGACTCAGATATTCATCCATATTTATTCGAGCCAGAGTACACGGTGAAGAAATGCAGCAGAGAGAGGCTGCGGCTGCATGAGCCGTGCAAGAGGCTATGGCCGGCACCCTCCAGAACCTGAGCCGCTCAGGAGGGGGCCGGGAGGCTACTTCAAGGCCCATCTCTATCTATGACCTCAGACAGCTGGCTCCTGTTGACCCAAAATAACATAAGCACACGGCCTTAGTGTCTCTCTTGTAAAAAACATTTGTCAGACCCAAGTACCATGTAAAAACCCAAGTACCATGAATTCTATTGCACCCATAAACCCCTAAGTCACCCCAAATTCTCCCAGTTTCCCCCCTTTTTGATCAGGGATCAACATAACAATAGCACATCACCTAGCTACACACGGCCCATGAACCTCCGTCCTCATAATCCTGAACAGACCACGATCCAAAGGAAGAGTGTTACTAAGTGGCAACACTCCTGACGCTCGCCTGAGCCAACCCCCGCATCCTATTTTAATAAGGAAAAACCTCAAAATGGCAATAGGAGGGAAAATCCTAAAAGCACTCATTGCTTAACTAGAATTACAAACATATGATAGTTTAGCCTGCTCACTCAGAGGAGAAGAAATAAATTAATAAAATAGATAAGATTAACAAACAATAAATCCTTAGTTCACTCAGAGTTCATCATAAGTCCAGAGGATTCCAGTTTTAGAAAGAAATCCTTCCAACTCATGTGATTTTCACATTCTTATCAAAGATGAATTCTTTCTTTCGTTTACAGTAATCAAAATACCTTAACTCTTAAATGGTTTAACTCTTAACACTAAAGATTAATCCAAGAACATCCAATATCAAATCCTCATCACTAACTGTGACCTACAATCAACTTCAGGTGATTTATATTCAAGAGATTACAAACACTTACTTTTTTAAACCAAAATAAATCAGAACAAATGAATCAAACTAATTATTTAATGTAGAAAATTAAGGTACCACACTTATTGTGATTACTAATTAGGTCATGTAACTGCAGCTCCCAAATAATTTACCAATAACTAAGGGTTTTCTATACATCAAACCTTCCGTTTTAGATGTCTTTTATCAAACTACTGTCTAAAGGTGAACAGCTCAACTAGGTGATAATCTTTATTAGCAGAATCTGAATCATTATCTGGATAATTGTGCCTTTTGAGATGAGAGGTAGGTAGGGTTTAGGTCTAATAATCAAACTTAGACATATAAATGAATCTGTTGCACAAAGCTGTCTAGTTCTTGACTATCGTGAGTAGGACTCATTTGTCATGAATTCTGGGTAAATTAAGACTTTTTTAAAACTAAAAAACATGGCTGACAGAGCCAGTATTTACATTTTCTTGATTTATTAAAGCTGATGATAGTATAAACTTTATCTTTTGTTTTTCTTCTTTGTATAAGAGCATCATTTTAGTGCCAAATAATTTTTAAAAAGTTGGATTTCTTCTTGTCAAGGTAATATGCCTCAGGGACTGTAAAACTGTCCACTGAAAGCTGTGTGTGTCTGTGTGTGGAGTATACAGTCCATGGAGTTTTTCTAATTACTTAGTGATGTTGGAAACTGCTTTTTGTTTCAGTCGGGCCAGGGATAAATATATATTTACCCATGCCCGTCTAAATACCTCACATTTTCCAGACCACTTTTTTCCCTGAGATGTTTCTACTCATGTATAGAGCTGGCTTACCATTGCAGTGTTAAAGTTCAGCATTGGTTTAAAAAAATTTAAAAAAGGATGCTGCTAAGTATGTATAAATTCACTGCCTCCTTTCCAAGAATAATATCCCACTGCTTTTACCTACTGTAAAAGCCAGTGAGGGATTATGGCTTGTTGATGTCCTACAAAGGAAGGTAATTTGCATTTAAAGTGGTGAATTTCCAAGCGGATAAACCAGGACAGACGGGTGCACTGTTTATGCACAGCAGAAGGAAAGGGGCATATAAATTATGAAGCAGCAACTGAATCATCATTTCTACCTTTCCCTGTTTTTTTCTCACCCAATGTTATGACATGGAGGGAAGTTTTTGGAGACAGGTTGTTTGCCAAACAAGATAACATTCAATTCAAATTAGAATATTTAGTGAGCCTTGCTTCAAACATGGGCAGTTGTTAAAGATATGTTTTAACAGGAATATTCAGATGAAACAAATTAAATGTTTGGGATTGGATGATACTAAACCACATCCCCAATCATAAGCATGCTTATTTGTATTTACTTCTCTAATAATGAAAATGAATATCTGATTATGAAAATGAAGAAAATGAATGAGGAAAATGAAAGGGAACGAAGAGTAGAAGAAGTGACTTGGGTGGAGCAGGTAGTAGCAAAGATTAGCAAGAGTGAAGTGAGGAGGACGTTGCAGAGGATGAAGAGTGGAAAGGCAGTTGGTCCTGATGACATACCTGTGGAGGTATGGAAGTGTCTAGGAGAGGTGGCAGTAGAGTTTCTGACTAGTTTGTTTAACAAGATCTTGGAGAGTGAGAGGATGCCCGAGGAATGGAGAAGTGTACTGGTGCCAATTTTTAAGAACAAGGGAGATGTGCAGAGCTGTGGCAACTACAGAGGAATAAAGCTGATGAGCCATACAATGAAGTTGTGGGAAAGAGTAGTGGAAGCTAGGCTAAGGGCAGAGGTGAGCATTTGTGAGCAGCAATATGGTTTCATGCCTAGAAAGAGTACAACAGATGCAGTATTTGCTTTGAGGATGCTGATGGAGAAGTACAGTGAAGGTCATAGGGAGTTGCATTGTGTCTTTGTAGATCTAGAGAAAGCGTATGACAGGGTGCCGAGAGAGGAGCTGTGGTATTGTATGAGGAAGTCTGGAGTGGCAGAGAAGTATGTTAGAGTGGTGCAGGACATGTATGAGAGCTGTAAGACCGTGGTGAGGTGTGCTGTAGGTGTGACAGAGGAGTTCAAGGTGGAGGTGGGTGTGCATCAAGGATCGGCTCTGAGCCCCTTCTTGTTTGCTCTGGCGATGGACAGGCTGACAGATGAGGTTAGACAGGAATCTCCATGGACTATGATGTTTATGGATGACATTGTGATTTGTAGTGAGAGCAGGGAGCAGGTGGAGGAAAATCTAGAGAGATGGAGGTCTGCTCTGGAAAACAGAGGAATGAAGCTTAGCCGCAGTAAGACAGAATACATGTGTGTCAATGAGAGGGACCCAGGTGGAACGGTGAGGTTACAGGGAGCAGAGGTGAAGAAGGTGCAGGACTTTAAGTACTTAGGGTCAACGGTTCAGAGCAATGGAGACTGTGGAAAAGAGGTGAAGAGGCGAGTGCAAGCAGGTTGGAACGGGTGGAGAAAAGTGTCAGGTGTGTTGTGTGATAAAAGAGTATCAGCAAGAATGAAAGGAAAGGTGTTCAAGATGGTGGTGAGACCAGCGATGTTGTACAGCTTAGAGACAGTGGCACTGAAGAAAAGACAAGAGGCAGAGCTGGAGGTAGCAGAGCTTAAGATGTTGAGGTTCTCTTTGGGAGTGACGAGGACGGACAGGATCAGGAATGAGTACATCAGAGGGACAGCTCATGTTAGATGTTTCGGAGATAAAGTCAGAGAGGCCAGATTGAGGTGGTTTGGACATGTTCAGAGGAGAGACTGTGAATATATTGGTAGAAGGGTGCTGAGGTTGGAGCTGCCAGGCAGGAGGTCTAGAGGAAGACCAAAGACGAGATTTATGGATGTAGTGAGAGAGGACATGAAGTTAATTGGTGTGAGTGAAGAGGATGCAGAGGACAGGGTTAGATGGAGGCACATGATTCGCTGTGGGACCCCTGAAAAGGAACAGCCGAAAGGAAAAGAAGAAGAATATCTGATTATGAAAATACATGTATGTAACTGTAGTGTATTTTTACATGTATAAAACGAACGAAAATAAACTGTGGCCAATCTAGTTGTTTCAGATGAATATATACATTTTCACAAATTAGAATACTCAGTATGCTTTTGCTGATGACAATTACTCACCTTATTCAATCTATGGCATTATTAGAGTTGTGGTTCAATTAAATTAAATTTTATTTATATAGCGCCAATTCATAACAGAAGTTATCTCATTGCACTTTTCCTACTTTCCTACTTTTTGCACTACAGAGCAGGTCTAGACTGTACTCTTTAGAATATTAATTACAGAGACCCAACAAATCCCACCATGAGCAAGCACTTGGCGACAGTGGCATGGAAAAACTTCCTGTCCGTGGTCCCTTTCATATTGATACTTCAGCAAAGATGTTTTAGTTTTGTTGAGTTTAGTTTAGTTTAGTTTAGTTGACATTATGAGAAGGAAAACATTATATCGCACACCACTACAAAATGTCAAGGATGACAAAATAAAATTCAGGAATTGTTATCAGTGTGGTCCTCGATGGAAAGAGTGTAAAGATGTAGGAATCCAGCAACCTGTTCGGGCAGATTAATGTAAGTTTGATTGTGAGTTCAAGTGTAAAGTCAACACTAACTGCTACAATGTAACTAGTTACTGTTTCACACTAAACTCCTAACTTTGTTCAGCTGTTCCATTTACACGTAGGCTGTATATTAACTAAATCAACAAAGATTTCCATTGGCCATAATTCACCCTTCATAGAAAAGGTTTCAGTCGTAGTCATCTAGTCAATCAAGACTGTTTTCAGAATCAAGACGTTTCGGCTCCCATCCGGAAGTCATTCTCAATTGTGAAAAATGGTCTGAGAACTCAGAAATTTAAGCTACTCTGTGTTACTAAAGCCCTGCCCTCAGGAAGGAGTCTACCTGAGTTTCTGCTGTCTGCCAGTAATCAGTAATCAGGCCTATTGTTTTCTGGCTGCACCTCTCTCATCACTGTTAAGTACCTGATTAGCATATGATTGGCTTGACCATGGTGATAATACACTGTGATAGATCGTTGGCAGGTTGAATCTCAGACCACCATTTCTGTTCAAAGAGGGGTTTTCTTTTTTCACAAAAATGGCTTCTTTGACTCCTCTTTCAAACCAACTTTTCCAATTTTTTCACAATTGAGAATGACTTCCGGATGGGAGCCGAAACGTCTTGATTCTGAAAACAGTGTCCAGATGACTACGATTGAAACCTTTTCTATGATGGAACATTCCTGGACGAATGAGGGACTACACCGTCATAATTCACCCTTCCTTTGAAATGGTGGTGGTAACTTATTATTTTAAGGTAACTTGTTCAAACAAGTACAAGTACAAGATGAAGTGAACACTTTCTATGCATTATGTCTTAGATTCTCATTTTACAGATTCAGATTTTACTTGAGTGATTTTCTTTTTCTACATTTTGTATGAGCATCGTTGGAGGGAGCCTGAGAACAAATTATTTCATTGCTTTCAACAACTGCTTCACTGTAATTGTTGTGCATATATGTTGAGATTCAGGTAGGGCAGGTTTGGTTATTTGCAGAAATATCAAAGATATTTATAAATAATAATAAAATGATTAATATTATAAAAATTATTAATATAGATGAATAATTACGGGAACCACCCTGGGATCAGGGACCAATAACCAAACGTGAAAAACATTCTCAAAGATTTCTGTCCACCTAAAAATGTTGAAGTTTAAGGTACTATCTTACATTAAAAGGGGGAACAGTGATGGGGAAGATCTGAGCACTGACCGTCGTTGCTCTTTAAAAGATACAATAGCGTTTTTTTAACCTTAGCCCTGATTAACAATCAATAACTTCAGCCAACAACGCCTATTGTCTATTCTAAACACAATAAGCATACAACAATAAGCAAGCATATAAGTGTGTGTGTGTGTGTGTGTGTGTGTGTGTGTGTGTGTGTGTGTGTGTGTGTGTGTGTGTGTGTGTGGGACAATAGAGAGGGGGGGGTCCAAGAAAGGTGGTGGACAAAGCCAAATGGTGGGCAGACCCGCGAATCTCAAACAGATGGACAGAGCTAAAGCGGGAGGACGAGCTCTATTTGTCCTCAAAATAATGTGCAGCTTAGCTGGCTAAGCTACCACGTTATCTGGGCCTTTTGAGATGTGTGTAAGCGTGTAAAGGTGTGTGAGTTAGTGGAGAGAGAAGAGAGAGGAAAGCACACAGAGTAAGGCACAAGGAATCTCAAATGCTGTGGCAAAGCGTAATAGCTGTCCCTTTATCACACAGTACGCAGTAGACTTTCGTACAATGGCCGTGTTACTTGACGTTAGTCTGATAAAGCACAGTTATCAGCTCCCACAGTGGCTAAAGCTAACACAGTTAAAACAGGCCAACAGCGTGGTACCGATACAAAATGGAACGTGCTTAACACAAAGAAAAACACACAGCAATTCAAACACAATGAGATACTCAGAGGCTCTGTTGTTATAGATATTATCCACACTGAGTTGTAGTTGTACGACTCAAGCCTTAAAAGGCAACCGTTCGAACTGTTGGAATTGCTGTTTGCCAACAAAAGTCAAACTTAGCTATTCTTAGGCTATTCTATCCAAATTCTTGATGTCACTGAATTTCTCACTTAACATTAACTTTAATTTATTCAAAGTTTTATGCAAAGCCAACATGGACATAAAGTAGAGAAGGATGGATATACTCTCCTGTTTCGCCAGAGATTGAACCAGATACATACATTCAGCATACCAGATCAACCTAGCTGTTGATCTTCTATGCTGTATATGCTACAACAGTCCAGTTGATTTCAAGAGTCTAAGTAAAGAGCAAGAAACCTTCAATTAATGAGGGGAAAATACATTTACAGCCTCTATTTTAGTTATAAAGTGGAAGGAGATTTTGAAAAGCTATGATTTTTCAATTATCAAATTTTAAAATTCGATAATTAACTATGGTACAGCCTTACTGGACTTCATTGGGAGTGAGAATGTAATCTAAACTAAGTAGAGGAAAAGACCTAAATGCAGTGTAAGAGGTAAAAGGCGACGGATGTAGCAATCTGCAGCCTGGACTGGTGCTTAAATTCCTTTATGTCTGAACATCACAGAAAGTAGATAACAGCAAGGAAACGGACAGGTCCATCATTCTTAGCTGAAGTAACAGGGACTGGAATCAGATTTGTTTTGACCCATCCATCCATTAATTTTCGTGGGCAGCTGTAGCTCAGCAGGTAGAGCGGGTTGTACATTAATCAGAGGGTTGGCGATTTCATTCTTGGCTCATCCTGTTTACATGTTCAAGTGTGCTTGTGTGTTTGTGAAAGAGAGGAACACTGTAAAATGCTTTAGACATGAGCACAGTATAAATGCAGTCCATTTATTTCCAGCCCCTTTTGCAGGTTTGGGTGGTGGTGGCTGCAGGCTAAATCAAGGCTATCCAGATATCAGTCTCTCCAGCCAAATCCTCCATCTTTACCTGGGGGACCCCAAAATGTTCCCAGGCTAGTTGGAATATGTAATCCCATTGTCTAGATATGTAATCCCATTGTCCCTGGGATCTCTTTGTAGTTGTGTAGTGCCCAGAAAACCTCCACAGTGAGGCACTCATTAGCCAATGATATGGATGCATGGACTCTATTTCATGCAATGCAGCAGTGGTTCTACTCCAAGTTTCTTCAGGATGTCTGAGTTCCTCACCATGTCTCTACAGGTGAACCTAGCCACGCTGCAAAGGAAACGCATTTCAGCCACTTGTATCCACAATTGCGTTGTTTCAGTCACTACCCAAAGCTCATGACCATAGATAAGGCTTAGAATGGAAATTGACTGGTATATTGAGAGCTTCACCTTCAGATTCAGCTCCCTCTTCACCACAGCAGTCCAGTACACCCACATTACTACTTGAAACTAATATTTTATATAATTTTCCCATGTTCCATCTTACCATCACTTGTGAGCAAGATCCGAAAACTCCACTTGGGGCAGCAACTCACTCCTTACCTGGAGAGAGCAATCCACCTTTCTTCAGCAAAGTACCATGACCTCAGATTTGGTGATGACTCTCATCCCAACCACTTCCAATCAGGTACAAACTGACCCAGTGTGCGCCAAACCACATCATCTACAAAAAGAAGAGAAGCAATCCTGAGGTCACCAAACCACACACTCCTGGCCCCTGGCAGTGCCTTAAGATTCTGCCCATTAAAACAAAACAGTATAAGTGGCAAGGCACAACCCTGGCAGAGTCCATCACCCACTGAGAACAGTTCTTACTTTTTTAAATGAGTGCAGCAAACGGTTGGTTTACATGTAGGTTAGTTGTGGCTACCCTCCTAATGCTTGCTCTTAGTCTCTGCTATAAATCAAGAATCAAACCAACAGTCACAACAGCTGATGTGTACGATGCTGTAGGCATCTGATACTTTAGAACTCAATAAACTTTGATCTGGAGACTGTCAATGACAGAGGCAATAGGTCTCTCACTTTCAGACACACACACATACTGTATGTCCTCCTGCGTCCTGTTGCATAGGAGCTACCAGCCATTAGTCCATAGTAAGAGCAGCAGGGCTTGAAATGAAAAGCTGATAATGGCTGTGTTTAAAATGAGACCTGCCAGAGGATCTCACAGCTTGTTACATCTGATAAATGAGCCCGTCTGTTTGGGGACTACTGGAGACCACGTCATACACTGCATATGGGCTCTATAACAGCAATTCTCTTCATTACATAATGATTACATCTATTTCTTAGCCATATCAAATGAGTAAATAAGGTGGTCCTAAGATCTCAACGCACTGCACTTAAGAAAACACATGCAAATAGACAAAACACAAGGAAATTAAGAAAACATCTTAACCAATTTGACAACACATGCGCAAAATTCAGAAAATAAATAGCAAAGTGAGAGAACAAGGAATGTGCTGCAAATATACAAAACACACTAAAAAGTTATGAACATGGCTGGGACATGCTTGTTGTTGCCATGGTTTGTGACTCATGAAGGTATTGAAGTTGGCTATCTGTTACCCTCTGCATTGGCAAGGAATACCGTCCATGCTGCTGCTATTATTAATGTCTATTTTAGGATGGACAACTGCCCAGACTACATTAGAACCGTGTCTGTATGAAAACAAATATGCTCATTGCGCCAAGACACTCATGCATTTTACAAAATAACATACATATGTACTCATCTCATTTTGGAAATAATTATGTATTTACAATAGGAGTGACATGCTTACATCATTCTTAATACTTGCCAATGTTCTGTTTTGCCGAAGTTCCAGTTGCTGACAAGTCCCAACAGGAACCTAGTCGCTGTGCTGCAGTGACTTTCACTGTGAACTATTTTTTCTGGATTATGTTACCAGCTCAGCAGGAGTGCTGGTGTGTGTGACAACAGGGGGTTTGAAACTTTGTTCAACCAAAATAAACAACCAAAACCAACACCAGCTGCCTACTGAGTAGGAATGTCTGTAACCTAATACTATGTTTGTGTATGGCCACTGAAAGAAATATATTATATTCTCATTGAAGCTATGATTGCGAGGCAGTTTTGCATTGATACGTTTTGGCTATACTACAGTAAGCACAGTCCTTGGAAATGATTTCCAATCCTTTTTTATTGTAAGCCATTACACCTGCTAAAAAGCCTTTTCCTAAAGGAAAACTACACTTAATTACAACTTGGGTCATATTTTTGTTGCTCCCATCAGTTATGACAACATTGTAGGCTACTCAGCAAAGTAATTGCAGAGATCACTGAATGCAGCAACATCACTGAAAATATGTCCAATAGGCGAGAAACATGAGCAGACAGACAATCATACAAGTTGCAAACAAGCCAACAATTTTACCAGATTAGCTACCACTATACTTAAACTTAAAACTGTCAGTAATATTGCCTCACTGCATAGGAAGACTGAGTGCGCACAACTACCTAAAGTAGGTAGGTCAAAGTTGAAGCAGGAAGTAAACTGCAATGGGTGTTTTGGGTAATAATTTGAGTTAAGTTTAGGCATAAAACTACATGGTGAAGGTTAGGAAACGCTCTTGGTCGTGGTCATGGTTAAAAGAAACCAATGTTGAATGTTTGTAGGAAACGGAAAACGTACTGCAGTGTCCAGTGTCCAAATCCAAGCCTACAATGACCCATTCATCCACTCCGACCTCCTCTGTGCAAGGTTTTGTGGCTTTATAACAGTGTCACACTACGTCTGCTTTTGCTCCTGACAGGCAAGAGTCATGGTCACACAGCACTGTACCACAGGACAATGTAAGGTGCTTTGCATTTACAACGCTGCTTATGGATGTTGTAAATTCAGGTTTAGCTTTGCAAACAGTTTCCTCTCTTCCCTGTTATATATAATCTCCAATGACAACAAGATTTCTAGAGTGAAATTCACCTTCTGGTCTGTAATTTAGTTTACTTAAAGGTCCAGTGTGTAACATTTAGGAGGAGCTGTTGGTAGAAATGGAATCTAATATTCATAAGTATGTTTTCATTAGTGTATAATCACCTGAAAATAAGAATCGTTGTGTTTTCGTTACCTTTAGAATAAGCCGTTTTTATCTACAGAGGGAGCGGGTCCCCTTCCACGGAGGCTGCCATGTTGCACCTCCATGTTTCTACAGTAGCCCGGAACAGACAAACCAAACACTGGCTCTAGATAGGGCTGTTTGTGTTTTTCGCAAGTTTCTCCTACACGTTTAGAAGGGGAGGGTGATGCGAGCAGTATTCAAATGGTTGCAAATTGCAATTTTACTGCTGGATGACACTAAATCCTCCACACCGGACCTTTAATTATGACACAACAGAAAAGTGGATTCCCACACAAAACAGCCCACGTGCCTTGCAGCATAACTGGTGGGTTTTCATGTGCTGGATTACTCTGTTGCATCTCCACACAGCTGCTTGCAGTGACACTGGTGTCAGGAGATTGTCCTCCTAAGACAAACAACAAAATCAGCCATTTCAGTAAGTGCTCCAAAACGTCACCTGTTTAGGTTCAAGTGACAAAGCCCTCTGGTGGCCATAGTGATTATGATGGGAGCAAAGGAAGGAGGTCGTCCTGCTGATAGGGGCGTCAGATCAGAAAACGCTATTTGTCGTTTTAGATGGTATGGAGGACTTGTTGGGTTTTACTGTACAGCAAGCAAGTATCACAGACATGCATATATTCAGTACATTTGTATTTGTGTGTTTGTTAACATGTCTAAGGTACAGGAAATTATATTTAAAATTGTGTTTCTCCTATCTATATGTCAGTATACATCTAATGCAAAGAATTTGAAGTTACAGTGGGCATTATTTAATTTAAACAACATTTACCAAAGTTAATGTGATTCTCATCTGACAGTGTGAAGTAAGATAGATGAAAATGTGTGCCAGTGTAGTAAGTGAGGTTTAGTGTTAGGAGCAGCCAATTCATTGCCAATCAGGACTGTAATGTGTATTAAAGCTAAGTGAGTTATTATTCTCAGTGAATGTGGCAGCAGGTGCTGAGTGCGAGCCTGGCAATGCGATACACAAATCCACATGCTTCACGCCTGGCTGTTCCTCCCAGTGTTTCCCTGCTTTGTTTTTTGTTGGTGGAACTGCAGCTCCGTGCGTGTGATCACGCTGACATGCTCGATAACTGATCTACACATCGGCAGAGCACATTAGCAGTAATGTGAATGGTTTGTCAGTGCAATGTGGTGGAAGCCTTACTTAAAACAGGCTGTAAAACAAGATGTGCATTCAACTCTTTCTCCATTGTCATTATTATCAGTTGTAGACCAGGGGGCTGAGCAGCTGTCCAGCCAGTCAGGCGGAAAAGCAGCAGGATATTAGTCCTTGTCGCCGCTTCATTTTGCCTGTGCATGTGTGTATGTATATGGGTGTGTGTTTGTTTTCCAGATTATGTAAAATAAGTAGTAGGAGCGTGAAAGGTCAATCATGAATAACAATCTTGCATGTATGTCATTATTCAGCTAAACCAACGCCTGCATTCACAACCAGCAATCAATAGAGACCAATCATCAGGCAGCATAGTGAAAACCTGTCCATTTCATATCAGCACACACTCTGTCATCACTGGAACACAGGCATGGCTTTACATCTCGCATACAGCAAAGATTTAATTCATAAAAGTACAAATAAATAAAAAATACATAAATTACAAAATACGATTTAGAGAAGCATCTTTCACCATCTGTTGTGATCTCGTGTTTCTTCGTGTAGAAACCTAAAGAATCACATAAAATTAGAATTTCTGTAGTTCTGAGCTGCCTGTTGTATACTAAAGCAATGCACTAGTAATTGAGAAGAGACTCAAATAAAAGTAGTACGAATTATTAAAGCAAAGAAACAATAAGTGTAGACTATTTACAAAATGACTGTATGTAAATGGCCCGAAAAAGCAAACACTACAACCTGTTGTCCATAAAACATACAGCTTATAATAAATTTCAACAAGACTAAAGCCTCATTCATGCTCCCTTTACGTATGAAAATAGATACATCCATTTCAAACTATGTAACCGTCACTGCCCACATACTTCCATGCATCCTTTACATTGGCATGGATGTTAAGCAATACATCCACTAGAGGGCAGCTCAGAGTCAAACGTTTCTGACAACAGACAAGGCGACGGTGGAGGAGGTCATAATAAGTTTCCTCTTATGAAAGAGGCAAAAGCGGAGGCAGCGTTGTAGATGGTGGTGGTCTGTGAGGCCATTAAATACATTGCGACATGTGGACGGAGAATTCTTTTCACTAATACTCGCCTAACCTCTCCTCAAAAAGTTCCGCCATTTCTAAAAATGTCTTCGTCGTATCCTATGGTCATGTCTCGCTTGTACTATTGGCTACACTGCCCCTGCGATTTCTGGTGGTACTGTTCCGTTTCGTCCGTATCCATAAGTTTTAAGAAAACTTGCACAAATACATACGAAATGAGTACGGACAGAAGGCTCGGACCCTATCTGTCTAAGTACAGTGTACTTTGTGTTGTGCTGTTGTACACATTAACACAAAGTACACATGAGGCTGATGGGAATGTTGTTGGTTTTTCAGATATTCAATCGTGAACAATCATAAAATAATAAGTATTGGACAAAGTGAAATTTTGACCCGATGGTGGCGCTAGAAGAAACGATCACCAAACAATCACCAAAGTCAGTACGATTCATCCTTTGGGGACCATGAATGTCTGTACCAAATTTCATGGCAATCCATCCAACAGTTGAGATAGTCCGGTCTGGTTCAAAGTGAGCCTTGAGCCATTTAGAATTTGCAAATGAAAAGTAGGAACGTTTTTCAAATAGGCCTTGATGTCACAGTACCTGTTCATCTTTCTCTGTTGTACACATGCCCACATGTGGATCAAAACATGTTTCACACTCGCTGCCTCTCCACAGCTGTACTTTCCATGTGGCTGCTTCCCAACTAGCCAGCCCATGTTTTAACTATCACTCTTTTATTCCCTGTCAGTGTTGGCTGTATTGAGAAATAATACCTACCACAAGTCCTCATCTGTTCACTTTTGATAGTGGTCCACCAACACTCTAATGTACACACCTAATGTATGCTATGGGGAAACACACACCCAAGACCAGTGACCCAGAATCTCACTGCATTGCTTTCCCTTCATCACTGGATCTGTTCTTTGTTAATATCAGGCACTGAGCTGGTAGGTGGAAGGCTGGAGGGGAGTGTCCAAACAGTGCAGTGTTTATCCAGGGGCTCAAAGATCATCCAGGCCTTTTCATATTATAGAGCCAGGCTGGAGGAGGGGTGGCGAATTAGTTTCTGTGTCACATTTATTGGTCTGGACTCTTCACTCCAAGCAGGCACTATTGTAATAAATGGTTACTTGCTCTCTCTCCCTCACACCTCTGTAATCCCTCCCTCCCTTTCTCCCCCTCCTCTGTGTGTCAGTCTATTGATCCAGGACAGCAGTTCACCTGGGAGCACTCCAACCTGGAGGTCAACAAGCCAAAGAACCGCTATGCAAATGTTATTGCCTACGACCAGTCCAGGGTCATCCTCACACCTGTGGATGGTGAGAGACACGTGTACATACATAATGTAATTCTCAAATAGCGGTCAGGGCTTTGATTTACCTCAACTGCAGAGAGAACCAGGGCTTTATTTAAAACTGGCTTATATTACAGACAAACCTTTATTTCGGAGTTCCCTGTCTTATAAGTGTATTTCATCATATTTTTGCGCTTACTGATTGGCTCCCATTTTAATTTGCTTGCTAATTTTGTCCAACTTGTTCCTCGCTGCAGGAGTTCCAGGTAGCGACTACATCAACGCCAACTACATTGACGGCTACAGGAAGCAGAATGCTTACATTGCCACACAGGGGGCGCTGCAGGAGACAGTGTGTGACTTCTGGAGGATGGTGTGGGAGCAGAGGACCTGCACCATCGTTATGATGACCCGCCTAGAGGAGAAGTCACGGGTGAGCCTCATGTTGAGAATTAGTAAAAAATTAGACTCTGATGACAGTGGCCTTGGTTTACAGTGCAATCATCAAAATAGAGGCACAAAGTGCATTAAATAAGTACATAAATATATCTAGCAACGTTGAGCAAGTTTCCCGTAGTGGTAGTAGATAGTTTTAAAACTCGATCTCAGGTCAGACCGTACTGACGTCCACTTTAGCTAAGGCCAGTTGTTCTCTGGGAGCAGGGTGGGACCATTGCAGGGAGCCAGACTTGTTGTGAGCAGTTTCATGCAGGAACTATCGGTAGAAAGTAGTTCCCACATGAAACAGCTCACAACAAATCTGTGCATTATCTTGAGTAACCGGGTCATGATTTCTGGAAAGAGACGTTGCTGTTGAGTTCTTCAAACTTTTTTTTTTTGCCGCTTTGAGCACCACAAGCCGAGTGCCATATAGTCCCGTTATATAAAAGACATGCAGACATCTTTATGACCAATATCTCCAAAACTCTGCAACTCACACCAAAACACTCTAGATGGATAAATAGCACTACAGGTAAGAGGAAAATATGTACAGTGGCTTGCAAAAGTATTCATACCACTTGAACTTTTCCACATTTTTCCACGTTACAACCGCTACAACTGTATTTTATTGGGATTTCATGTGATAGACCAACACAAAGTGGTGCATAATTGTGAACTGGAAGGAAAATGATACATGAAAGTTTTTTACAAATAAAACTCTGAAAAGTGTGGTGTGCAAAAGTATTCAGCCCCCCTGAGTCAATACTTTGTAGAACCACCTTTCGCTGCAATTACAGCTGCAAGTCTTTCGGAGTATGTCTCTACCAGCTTTGCACATCTAGAGACTGAAATTTTTGCCCATTCTTGTTTGCAAAATAACTCAAGCTCAGTCAGATTGGATGGAGAGCATCTGTGAACAGCAATTTTCAAGTCTTGCCACAGATTCTCAGTTGGATTGAGGTCTGGACTTTGACTGGGCCATTCTAACACATGAATACGCTTTGATCTAAACCATTGTCCTTGGTGAACTGTCCCTCTAAGTTTAGGCATCAAAACAACTTATGGTAGGGGAAAGATCATGCTTTGGGTTAAAATACCTACTTCGTGTGGTCATAGTTAAATGAAACCAATGGTGACTGTTGGTAGGAAACAGGAAGAGAACAACAGTCTCCTGTGTTAAAGTCACACTCTTTGGTAACCCTTCCATCCACCCCAAATTTCCACCCTGCAAAGTTTTGTGGCTGTATGTCAATCCAGCATGGTGCCCTAAAGGTTCCTGCTCTTTGGAAAAGCTCTGAAATTATTCCTGTCCCTAAGAAAGCTCATCCAACTGAAAACCATGATTTTAGCGCCACAGAGCGCCACAGGAAGTCATTCCTGCCTGTGGCCATCAGACTCTTTAACTCCTCCCTCTAAGTGTCAGTCTGTATGACCCTAGGTCACTAAACTGGACATTGATCATTACATCTCTGCCATACTTGAATAATTGTGCAATATTCTGTGTACTACTCTGGTGCAATATTTAGTTTTCCCATGTTAGTTTTTTCCTATTTATTGACATTGATATTATATACCTCCATTACTGCTGTGCAATATCTTAATAATCTCAATAAGCTGCACTTAACTCGACAGTACATGCACCTCTGCTTATTACTTATGATATTACATTGTATTATTATACTGTATTATCATCATCAACCGGTAAACCCACTTGGTACTTCACACTTATTTTATCTTATACTTATACCCACCTGGTACTTCATTTATTTTCTGACCTGTTTTATAGTGTCTTGTATTATATTGTTTGCTAGTACTTTCTCCTGTGTGCACTGACGTAAAGGCGAGCTGCTGTAACAAAGAGTTTCCCTTCAGGGATCAGTAAAGTATTTCTGATTCTGATTCTGATTCTGATAGACCAGCTGCTCTTACATGAGTTGTGATGAAATGCCTTGGGATGTGTGTGGTGTCTATGTTGAAAGCGGACATAAACAGAAAATTAGAGTACAGATGATGCTATTACTGCCATTATGCACTCGGTTTAAAACATCTCGAGGACAGTAGAGCTTATGCTCGGCTGCTTTTTTATTGATTGTAGCTCTGCTTTTAACACTCTTCAGTCATACCTTTTACTTCAGAAACTCAGACAACTGGATGTCAACTCTACAGTTATCAAGTGGTATTTTCCCCATGGGGACGATAAAGAATCTATGTATCTATCTAATGTCACACTAGTTCCACAAAGTGCCTTCCTTTTAAGGCATTTAACAAACAAATGATGCTGTTGTTTTTCTTGATAGGAGGAGAAACTAATGATCCTCAGTAAATTTCTCGACATCCTGCCCATTAGAGTTTGATCTTGGGTGTGTATCAGTGTAGATTTTGGCCTGATGGTGGCACTGGGGGAAAGGTCAGGGGCACTATGAATATCCACCGCTCTAAACACAGCTTAGAGCTCATTTCTTCAAAGTGTCCCATCAGAAGCCATCACAGATGCAACAACCATACTGTTTCCCAGTGTATAGCTGGATACTACCAGGCTTGGATTACCAACTGGGAAAAGGGGCCCCACACCCTTAGGGCGACAACACCGCCAAGTTCACTGCATGTCAGTTGTATTATGGTGAAATGTTGTTGGAGCATTTGTACAGTATAAACAATATAATACAATATAAACAAAGGCAGGTTTTGTATTATTTGCTAATCTTGTGGTCTTGTGAAAGGGCCCTGTGTGAAAATCTAGTTTTGTACTGTGCAATTTACACATATCTAAATAAAGTTGTGTTTAAAATTCAAATTAGCACCAACTAATTGACAGACAGAAGACATGGTCAGGTATTGTACAGGACGACAGGCACGCAGGCGTTTCAGACAGAAAGGAGGACCTGATAAAGACACTACAGGCTCAGAAAGACACTGTGTTGGCCCTTTCAGCGATAGCATAAAAATGATTTAGCTAACAGGTGTCTAATTAAATTAAAGGACAAAGATACCCACTTCATTTGACTAACTCAGATGGCTGAAGCCACACGTTAGCTTTGGCCCAACTTTTGAATATATTTTTGCACATAATGAGGACTGAGGATTTTGTCCCCCATATCTTACAGTGTAGTCACACTATGAACGTGTCCCTTCACAGCCAGTACGGGGACGAGGAATGATTACAGCAACCATTAACACATGTGGCCAGTGGTGGAGTGGCTTGATAGGTGGATAGGAGGGTTATTAAACAAAATGCTAACTTAAATGAATGGAGCATGTTATTTAAAAATCTATATTTTTACAGATGCCACATTCTTCCCCTGCAAAATAAATGTCCTCAACATTAGAACTACTATATAGTACAACATGGACTACGGAATATCATAACAACATTCAACTCATAACTGCAATATTAAAGGCACAGTATCTCTCTAGATTAAACATCTCACTTAATAGCAATGGCTGTCGTTTGAAGAAACAAGTAAATGCTTTTAAGTGTATTTCACCAGGTTTCCCATTACAGTACATTACTACTGTATACCATGTGATATCATCACAGCCACTCTTAAATAGCACTAGTTTTTAAACTCTAGTGTAGATGTAACAGTAGTACAGTATTACACAATTACTCTGAAACAAAGACATGTCATTTCATTAGATTCTCTGGAGGCTTCTGACTTATATATACTGAAAACTATTTTAATGCCATAACTTAATTCCAAAGAATCCAACTTCTTTTAGTTATGTGTAACATAACTAAAATGTGACTTACATGTATTTTTTGGAAATATAAACCATTTAATAACAACATTTTTTTTTTGCTTAAACCAGGTAAGTATAAACAACAAATATGATAACACAGTAGGTAACTTAACATTATATTCAGATAAGTGTTTTTACTTTGTTCATCTCAGTTCCTATTGTCCCATGACACATAAATGGTAAATGGTAGATGGACTGTACTTGTATAGCGCCTTTCTAGTCTTCCGACCACTCAAAGCGCTTCACACTACATATCCCATTCACACACATTCACACACATTCATACACTGATGGCAGGTGCCAGCTGCTCATCAGTTCAAAGAAACTAACTAAGCTTTCACACACCGAAGGCACAGCCCTCGGGAGCAAAGCATGTGGCAAAGCATGGAATCATGGCACCGACATGCTGCGGTGGAGGATTCTGCCTCTCCGTGTGCCACATTCAGGCTTTACCTCATAAACTGGGCTGTCTTTCCCCTTTTGAGAGACCACAATATGTATTTGATCTTCCCAATATGAGCGTAATTTTACAGGTCCTCTGCACTGACATATCTCACAAGGACCTGCTCACCTGGAGAAAGCACAGAACTTTGCCTCTTTTGATCATAGTAGTTTCCTCTTTCTGTAGTCTTTTTGGTGGTTTTGGATACAATGTCATATGCCTCTTTCATTTGCTGCTGCCATTTTGAGCATATTGCTGGTGTGAGTTACATCCTTCCCCCTCATTGATCCCAAAGATCAAGTCAATTGGCAAACAGGGCTTTTTACCAAAAAGCAAATAGAAAGCAGAGTAGCCTGTTGCTTCACTGGTTGAGCAGTTGTAAGCATGTACAACTTTATTTACATAGTCACAACCAGTTTCCCATTTTCTCCTCATCCAAGGTCCGCAGCATCGATAGCAAGGTGCGATTCCATCTTTCAGCTGGGTTCCCTTGTGGGTGGTAGGGAGCTGTTTTTGAGTTTGCAATGGCACTGTATTTTTGCAGCTGTCTGAATTACTGGTTTTCAAATTCTTTGCCTTGGTCGGGATGTATTTTAGCAGGGAAGGCAAAATTCATGGCAAAATCGTTTTAGATGTTCTCTTCTGACGTTTTGCCTGATTTGTTACGGGTTGGGTAGGCTTGGGCAAACTTTCAATAATCACTGAACTATACTCATACCCTCCCCTGGTTTTTTCAAGGTGAAGATATTCTACAGAAACCTATAAGTCTATAAATAAAGTTGCCTTGTCCTGCCTTGCCTTGAAACCATCTTGAATGGTGCCGTTGCAGGTACATGACACATCGCTGCAGGTTTTTTCTGGATGTTGCATTTACAAACTTGGGTTATAAAAAACTCCACGTCTTTTTGCATCCCAAACCAATAAAACAAGCAAGTTCTAGTTCTACCCCCAGGTGACCCATTTCACAGTGAAGGTACTTCTACACCAGTTCTTTGTACCTTTCTGGAAGCACAATTTGAGTACAGGCTGCTGTTTTGCGTTTCAGCAGACCCTCTTGCGAAACATTCAGCCTTTTCCATTCATGTAGCGGTCGATTCATTTGCTGTCTGGTTTTTCTCCAGACTTTTTCAGCTGAAGTACATGGGACGTGGCAGGGTCTTGCAACTGTGCCTGCAGTAACTCCTGCTGTGTTACTTTTATGTCTGGCTGGTTATCCACTGCTATCTACTGAAGGTGTGGGCGGCAGGTAATGGCTCAGATCCAGTTCACTTCATGCTGCTTTTGTATTTCAACTGCACTGAATATTACAATTACCACTTCAGAGGAGCACTGATATAAGAGTCCATACTCACAGGTGTGCGGGACAGAAAGTCTGCATCTGTATTTGCTTTTCCTGGGGGGTACGTCAGCGTTATGTTAAAGTCAGCCAGTTCAGACACCCAGTGATGTCCGGTTGTGTTCACTTTACCATAACATAAGTAACAGGGTTGTTGTCGCTGTATACTGTTACAGAGGGAGCGTAAAACCAGTCATCTCTAAACCTGTCTGTAACAGCCCACTTGAGTAAGACGGTGTAGTCCCTCATTCGTCCAGGAGTGTTCCACCGTAGAAAGGGTTTCAGTCGTAGTCATCTGGACACTGTTTTCAGAATCAAGACGTTTCGGTTCCCATCCGGAAGTCATTCTCAAATTGCCCACTTGAGGGCTAAAAACTTCAGCTTACCTGAACGTAATCGATATTTTGTTTCTGCTGGAGTCAATGTTCGTGAGCCGCACCCGATAGCTCTGAGTGTGCCTTCCTGTCTCTGGTACAGGACTGCTCCAAGTCCCCCGTCAATATGCAGAAGGAATGGATCCTCAAACCTGGGATAAGCCATTACAGGTGGGTTAGTCTGGCCATCACCTAGATAGTTCAGGCTTTCTGGCGAGTATCAGTCCTCGTTATTTTCTAGTGTGGGGAGAGCTGTCCCACCCTTGCTGACCGAATGTTGGACTTTGACTCAGGACTTGGGGTTATCAGTCTATCTGCTGAGACTAGGTCATACAGGCCTTTTGCATTACGAGAGAAATCTTGCATGTAACTTCTATAGTACCCCAGGAAACCAAGACGTTTCCACAAGTGATTTGTAATAGTTTTGGGAAGCACAGACAAATGATGTTGTCCTGCTGATAGGGGCTCAGATCAGAAAACGGTTCTATGTGTCGTTCTAAAGACCTGTTACAAATGAGGTATTTTGTCGTTTGATTTGGAGGGCTTGTTTTGTTTCCCTGTATGTAGAATCTAATAATGCAATATAAACTAAAAACAGTTTATGTAGGAAATTAGACTAGGGATGGGCGATATGGCCAAAATCTTCTATCACAGTAACGGTATATATCACAATACAGTAATTGTTCTGTAAATTCAATTAAGAAATGGTTTAAAATAACCATGTCCAGGGTATATGCAGGAATCCTGAAGTCAAATGTAATACCTTTCAAGACCTGGGCATGTTAGGATTGTATCTTCATCTTATCCATACTCTTATTGGCCTGGTTCTGTATCGATACTCTTACCGGTTCTTTTTCATTACTAAAGAATTGGGGTTTTTAATCATCATTTAAAAAAAGAATACATTCAGAACAGGATTAGAATTGATTTCTATCTTAAATATAGCTAAATATTGTTTCTAGAGCTGCAACAGCAAAGTCACTATATACACTCAATAATATCTCACTGGAGACTAATCGAAAATGTCAGTAAAATAAATAGCCTAATATTCCTGACATCAACATACTGAGTGAAGTTCAGAGAGAATGAAGAACACAGACACCAGTCACTATCAGTGCTTCCTCCTGTCCTTCGGAGGGGCTGCCGTCTCAGCCAGCAGCTAACGTCACAAGAATGTGGCAAATTTTAGGCTACGTACAGACAGCTTTCATTTTAGCTTATTTGTAACACTTAGCTATTAGCTTAACAAGCGCGCTGTGGTTTAGTAAAATAATAAGTGCAGACAAAGCAAATGGAAAAATCACTTTTCGACATTTTCTACTTTTTCCTCGAGTTGTCATCAACTTGAGTACATTACCTTCACTTCACCTGGTTCACTGTCTCCACCGCTCCAGAAATATTTTTTAACATATCTGCATCTCCATGATTCACGTGGGTCACATTTTCAGGTCGGAAAATCCAGAATTCTGTATTAATCCGGAAAAATCACATCCCTGATACAAACTGAAAACAAGCTACAAAACTGAATACCTCTGAAAATGGTGTTTAAGACTTTTTAATACTTTTTAAAGGCCTTAATTGTAGCTAAATTGATTTATCAACTTTTAATACTTTTTAAGACCCCGCACACACCCTGATGCCATACTTCATCACATTTAATTATTTTCTTCATTTATTTGGAACTTCCATACAAACAAAAACAACTCCTCCTGCTCTGCATTAACAGTTTCACTCTCTATGTTTTTTTGCCACCCTCTTCTTCTGCGGTGGTGGCAAACCAACTGAGAACACAGTAAGCAGTTCCTGCTGCCCAAATGATGTTACCTTGCGATGCAGTTGGATTCGCAAGATGATGCAAGAATCCAGCCCTGATTTGCTACATAGCCTGCCCCGAATATAAAACAAAGACCTACGGGATAGCTCCTGCGGTGGAAACGGTATTGCCAAATTGCTACCAGTGAACACATTTCTACTGTCGCACGTTATATACCATCATATCACACAACCCTAAACCAGACAGTGTATAGTAACCCTACCATAGATGCACGTATACGTGCACATAACAAGTGGCAACAGCTAACAGTTTAGCCTACCATGCCATTTGCTCCTTTTTGCCGCCATCTGCTGGACTGGACCAGTGGAGCTGGCAATGGCTAATATTAGACTTGATTTAATACTAAAAATAAAAAATATATGAAGCTTGTTGACTCTAAAGTAAGCTTCCACTGGCAGGCCGCTGCTGCTGACAATTCTGATATTATTAGAGCTTTGCCAGTAGTGGTGTTAAAAATGTAAAGTTTGTCCTGACGGTGACACGAAAGAAAAGGCCATGGGTTCATCCTGTGGAGAGCATGAGTGTGCTTAATAAATGTCATGGCAATCTGAGATTTCTTGTTTTCCAGCTGAGACTTTGGCCCAAAGTGAGGGGGTCAGCAAAATCATTAGGAATCGTCCTCTGGGGATCATGAATGTCCACAGCAGAATGTATGTCAGCCTGATGAGTTGTTGTCAACATATTCCGCCCTGGACCAACGTGTTAACAGATGTTCCTCGGTACATTTGAAAAGGCGGTAAAGGGGGTGGGGAGTGTGGGCTGCACTTGATAACTGTAGACACTAGGTGGCAGCAGAGTGCTTGAATCTTATTGACAGGACTTTATACCCTTTGACCACAACGCGGGTTGTACGGCGCTGTCCGTATTTCTGCTCGCCGACTCCACGGGAAGTGGAGCAACTGCAGAAGCAACGTTTCAAAGTGTAATGAGATATTTGTGTCGTGTTATGTTTGCATTTGCATTGCACATGTAAAAATACAAATAATTCCAGGGTGTGTATTTTTTACGCCTCTGGTTTTATTTTGTGTCCAGGCACAAATGTTTGACTTCTCCATTTAATAATGTAGGTCGCCGCTCTGAACCTGAGAACCCGTGAAGCCGTGAAGCCACTCAGCGTGGAGGAACTCATTGCTGCAATCGACACGTTTTGGGCCACCAAACTCCCCAGAGAAGCCTGCAACAAACAAAGCCCCGTTGTAATGGAGGGCTGACATGAAATTATGAATTGACAAATCAGATTGTCAAATCAAATAATAGACATTAGTCTCTAACATTCATATAACTCATCAATACAGAATACTGTACTGATGATTTATTTGCTGTCCCCAGCTGCTTTATACTGTATGAAAGCCTTTCATTTCATGAAATCCCTGCAGCAGCTGAAGGCAGCAGGACTGACACTGAACCGAGTGACTGTGGTCAGGGAGGGGAGCTGCTGCCCACACTGATTAGAATTAGTAGCTGCACCTGTGCCTGATGAGGACTGGGGAGGATGGACTACGAAGTGTTGAAAGGGAGAGAGTTGGAAATACACGTCTCCACTTCCTCCCACTGTTCAAAAATGAAGCCAAAATATCCCGGATACAGGCGCCGCCATCTTGCGCTGCTGTTTACAATGGTTAAAAGGGCACCAAACTGTGTAGGTGCGATCAATTAATTATGGCTATTAGCATGATCAGAGCTAATCAGAAATAATAACTTTAATGAATAAAGTCCTCGGGGGCACCACTCTTCTTAAAGAAGAGAAATCAATTCATTGAGTCTCATATAATATACTAAACTATCAATGTGGAACTGATTAATAATTCAATTACTGACTATAAGAAAAAGCGACCCTTTCATTGATCTGGTGACATCACAGGTCACACTGACCAATGGTAGCCGGAAGCTGGGTCCATGGTGGGAGACTGGTGACGTCATTTGGAGCCAGAGTCTGCGCAGTAGTAATCGGGGTTTGGAGCCACGGTATCGAGGTCCCGCCCACACCCGGCCGGGTGTTTGGGTGTAAACCCGGGAGATTTATGCTTTTATTTCCTCACGCCTTGATTATTGTAACAGTCTGTTCACTTAGCATAATCAAAACACTTTTAACCAGGACCAAGAGGTACGATCACATCACACCTGTTTTAGCCTCTTTACATTGGCTCCCTGTTTATTTTAGGATTGATTTTAAGATCTTATTGATTACTTTTAAGGCTCTTCATGGCCTGGTTCCAGATTATATTTTAGACCTTTTAATCCCTTATGAACCATCACGTAGTTTGAGATCGTCGGGCAGGGGTCTTCTGTCTGTTGAGTCCAGGATGGAAACTAAGGGGGACAGAGCTTTTGCCATCAGGGCCCCGAGGCTCTGGAACAACTTGCCCGAAGAAATTAGGTTGTCTGAGTCAGTGTCTTCTTTCAAGTCTCTTCTCAAAACGCATTTTTATCTGAAAGCAGATCCTGGTTTTACCTGAGCTGTCTGTTTATTTTATTGTTCTTATGTATTTTATATTTTATCACTGTGGTTTTTTATTTCTCTCTGTGAAGCACTTTGTTTTGATAAGTGCTCTATAAAAAAAGTTTAATTTATTATTATTATTAGCATTCAACGTTATTTTTAAACATGCTATATAATGTTTATCAAAAATAAATTAAGAAAATGTATGTATGAAAAGAGAACCGAATAATTACTAATGATCATTAGTTAGTAGTAATGATAATCGTTTTTCTGTAATTTAACTTGTCTTTAGTGTTTGGGGGAGGTCTTTTAAGGCTCTGACACACCAAACCCATGTCAAAGAACTAGCGGCCGACTGCGTCCACCTCGCGTCGCCTGTGTCTCGGCCAAAAAGTGACACTAGAACACACCGCACCCACTACAGCGAACGGCCAACTAGAACGTACGTTCTGCATTAGAGGTAATAACTCTCCACACCAGCAGGTGGCGGTAGTCTGCATTCGTCATTCAGAAAAGAACACCGGAAGACCCAGGGCTGCGGGTATAAACACCGCAGCCCCAGGGACGTAGGTTTGCCCACTCTCTTATCGAGAAAATGTCTGATTTCCTGAAATGTCTGATCTGCTGTCATGCCATGCAGTGAAAACAGACACTGTAGGAGTCATTAAAAGCTTGTGGTCTCTGAAGCCCGAGTGCAGCATTTGAACTGCGAACTACCTGACTTGTCCGCAGGTTTTCTGCATAGATCACTACATCACGTCAATACTTTTTGCATGTCGTTACGTTTTCCTGTACTGTAGGTTAGGAATTACGTCACTTCACGTTTTCACTCTTCCTCGTCGCTCTTTTACCAGGCAATGAGCAGACATCTGTCCATATGGCTGTATGGACAGATGAATGGTCAGATGATCTCGCCAACATCACCAACCTTATGAGCATCACTAGCAGGCCAGAAAATGTTACAGTTCAGAACAGTAACCAAAGATACAAATCCTCATCGCTCAGTTCTTTTCTCCTCCTTCTGTCCCGATAACTTCAACAATAACACTGTTTTTTGTGAAGGAAACACTTTAATGTGTGTCTGTGTGCAGGTGAAGTGTGACCAGTATTGGCCAAGTCGAGGCACAGAGACATATGGGATGATTCAGGTGACCATGCTGGACACTGTGGAGCTGGCTACGTACAGCGTACGCACATTAGCCCTCTATAAGGTGAGCACTCCGTATTTGTAGGCCTACTGTGTATATGGAGTATGACTATGTCTGGCAGGAAAGCAAGTCATAACTCATAAACAGCAGAAGGCTTTGGTGGTTTGTTCTGAAAGAGCACTAAAGCCCCTTTCAGACATGCACTTTGTTTTGTAAATGTGATGGCACTTCGGTCTGTCCGTCTCATGTCTGAATAAGCACCCTGGTCCCTTTTATGTAAAAGTCAAGACGGCGATCTTACTAGGTCGGACCTGTGACATGTCTGTATCACTTTCAACACGGCACGAGTCTGAATTGAATGCGGTCAGATTAATGTAAAAGTGAAACATTCAGAGAAAGAGAGATGTGTGTCTTGTTCTGCTTTCTAAATCAATGCAATAAATGTATTATCTCAATCACCTTTCTTATGCACAAAATCAGTTTAATAAACTCGGAAACACAGTAAAAGTGTCAGTTTCTCGAGGAGATTCTCCTCAGCATCAGATCAGTCTATAAAAACAATTTTCCCCCTGCGGTGCGACTGGAGCAGAAGAGGCTAAAAAACCCTCATACCACCACAGTAATAATCCAACACTCTCTATATATTTTCAGATTGAATTCATGCCAACTGCATGGATGAATATCCAGCAAAATGCTATACAGCACGTGATTCAATGCTTGTGCACTGTCTGATTTTCTAAAACAGGCAGCAGAATTTGCTATCTAATATAACTAAAACCACTGTGAGCAGCAGTGGCCAGCGTCCCTCGCACTCACAACAACACACGGCATTAAGGCTAAAATAACTTAATCAGTGCAGCCAGGGAGAGAACAAAAAACAGTCTTCCTCTTCGCTATCATAAGATTTTTAACTCACCACTGCTCTCTCTCTCTCTCTCTCACCCAGTGCCAAATATCACGCAAGCAACAGAGCTCCTAAAATATTCTGTCATGTCTGAATAAAGCCGTAAGGAACATTAACGTAAAAGACACTTGTGTCTGAATGACAAAAAGCCATCACTTTACCAGATAGATGGAGCCAGCAGTGCATTCCATGTCTGAAAAGGGCTTAAGAGTCTAAGAAGAGTGTGTCTTGGTGCTGGAATGGAGAAAATGTGAAAACTGTGGCTTGTTGAATGTTATGAATAAAAGTTACCGTGCATTTACTGTAGATCTGATGAAAAAAGGTTTGCCATTGATTGTGCTGTACCAGTGTACTCTGTTGTTGTGTTTGAGTGATGTAATGTGATGTAATTAGTAGGTAATTTCATCGTGTCACATTAATCAGTCCGATGATTTATCAAGTAGTTATTGCAATGCATTTGTTAATGATGTTTTACCTGATAGCTACATAATCAAGTCATGGAATTTTCAGTGTGTTGAATCCATACACTGTATATAAAGATGGACGATCCAAAACGTCTGGATCGCCCCCTGGTGGCTGGCTACAGTACAGGTCATAAACCCCGCCCCCTCCATGTTAGCAATCGGACATGAGCCAAACTAAAAACTCAAAGTATACGTCAAATCTATTTTTCCCAAAGATGGTTTCTGTCATTTAAGGTAGTTCTTATCACGCTGATGTTTGTTCAGGGGTTCATTTTTCTGTCGTCCATGTATATATGCAGTCTATGGTTGAATCCCATTTTTATAAATGACAAAACGTGTGTAAATGTGTGTATGTGTGCTCTAACAGAATGGCTCAAGTGAGAAGAGAGAGGTTCGACAGTTCCAGTTTATGGCCTGGCCTGACCATGGAGTGCCTGAGTATCCCACCCCAACACTGGCCTTTCTACGCAGAGTCAAGACCTGTAATCCACCAGACGCTGGACCCATGGTGGTCCACTGCAGGTAAACTACTCTTACATCACACAACGCCCTCAGTATGCTTCAAGCAAAGTGTGTGTCGGATAACTAACAAAGTCTGAAAACCCCTTTCCAATGGCATCCGACAATTTGTGTAAGTTTCTGAAACAGACAAACCAACGAGCACATCCACGTTATTTAGTGGTTGGCCATGTGTGTTGCGATGTGAAAGTAGACAGGGGTTGAACGTCTCTCAAGCTCTCTTTCTCTCTTTTTTTCTTCACACAGCTACTTCTGTCACTTTTCGTGTGTACAACTAAGTGCGACACCGTGAAACATAGGCATCTATATTGTGGGTGCTCGGGAGTTCACCCACAGCTAATTTTTGAACACCCATGGGAAAATCATACAGTGTGTTGATATCAGGGGAATACTAACATTGTCCAATGAAGAACAGAGAGCTAGACACCCTGTCAAAGGATGGAATTTTGACTGAACTAAATATATTTAACTTTCTTGGAGTCGCCCGACAGTCCTCTACTGTAGGTTTTGAGCACTCGGTGGTGTAGTCCCTCATTCATCCAGGAGGGTTCCATCGTAGAAAAGGTTTCAGTCGTAGTCATCTGGACACTGTTTTCAGAATCAAGACGTTTCGGCATATGAAACCATTGAGTGGTTTTATATGTTATATAAACCACGTCATTTTGCATCACCTTGTGAAACCAACCGTCGGCCCTAAGTGGCTTTAGGGGAAAGCACGTTAAACAAGCACACAATAACACCAAAACAAGTGAGTTAACCATTATAAGACAACTTTAAGATACATTTTAATAACCTAAAAAAGCATCTTGCAATGACCAGTCTTGACACTAGCAATGCCAACTCCTGTGAGTAGGGCAAATCTGTATCATAAATGCCTTTTAGGAGAGACTGCACCATTATCCCCATTCATACAGTTCATTGCGTTGATAAAGACACACAAAAGCAACAGAATTCTTGGAGGTAAATCAGAGAGGCAGTGGGATGCAGCCAGAAGGAGGCTATGACAGCAGGTTGTTCATGTTTACCAATGCAGCTGGTGTGTGAAGCTTCATACCAAACATATCAAAGGAACAAGAGAAGCAAAGATCTGAAAATCCAGTCCAGTTTTCTTTAGGCAGAGTGCTCCCTGCTGTTTCACAGACATCACGTCTTCGGTGGAGTAGTCAGGTCAGTGATGTCGCAAACTTGCACCGCACGCCATAATGAAGGGCTGAGGCAATACACTGGTATTCACTACAAACATTTTCTTTGTTATGATTATTTCACTGGAAACCAAGTTTAGCAAATAATGGTCTTAGAGCGAATCTTTTTTCCTGAACAGCAGCCACTATGGACACAAGTGACAACTACAGGACAATGCTATAAAGTAAAACATAGTGTACATAGTGTGTAGTGTGTTCAGACTGTATGCAAAGGACATTTTCACCTCGCGTTATTTGTAAGAATTTGACTACTGGAGTGTTTTTTTCCGTCTGTATTTATTTGCCCTCAAACTGCCAACGCTTACAAGTGTACAGACATTAGCCGTTCCTAGCTAGCGATGTATACAACAACCGTTTTTTGTACCAGGCTGTAAACATGTTTATTTCTGCTGTAAAGCTGGGCATTTTATCATGGGGCTCTAAGAGTTTCCCCTCGGGGATCAATAAAGTATTTCTGATGGGGACTGACTCGCCTTTGGAGACCGCCTCAAGTGGCCATTCGATGAACTGCAGTTTTTGGCTTCATTTTTCAGCCCCGGAGGTTGCTGCTTGATAAGCACATATTTTTTCACTCAGTCTGAGACATTTTCATCTTGCATGGATGCGTCTTGACGTCAGTTTGTGCATTGACTTTATATACAATCCCTGTCTAGAGTTTGCCCTACACTCAGTCTGAATACACCTGTAACAAGGAGAAGAGTCACAAAGTCAGCAAACTGACTCAGTAATATTTATTACAGTAATATCTATCAAAATCACAAATCACACTTTGTGATATAAGGAGGGATACATTATTAAAATGACAATATCTATCTAAAGTTTGCTAACATTAGCTAACATTAGCCACCATAAGCTACTGGTCGTACCAGACCAAGTAAGGCTTTATATACTGAACAAGGGTGTGTGTGTTTATTGCTTATGAATTCAACTTTTCATTTTTAAGAGGAAAATTGTGTTACTTCTCCCAATTAAAATACTTGAGTAACTCAAGATCATATTGCATTTTATTGTTATCATGCCCCAACCTGTAATAAAGAAAGAGCATAGTAATGGGTGAAAACAGAAAACTATTCTTGTGCATCCTCTGTGTCTGCACCTTGAGGCTTGAGTGTCAGGTTAATGTGTTCATAGAAAAGATAGCTATGGGAGTGGTGTTACAATTTATATTCAAAATCACATACCGGTTAAGTTGAGAGACGACCTCATGAATCCATTTATTGAGCTGCTTTAGATAGAGATTCATTTACCTCATACCAGACCACTGTATTTTAGAATGTTGTTATAGACCACCTAAAGCAGATTTTCAATATTTAGAGGAAATGTGTTTAATACTGCAGAGGGCTTCTGATCATGACAGAAAAATCTATTTTTTTGGTGACTTCAATATAGACTGGTTATCACAAACCTGTGTGAACTTGCCTACTTGGTTGCATACTAACCATGCAGGAAGGAGATCAGTAACCTCATCTTTACTAACATAAAGAATTATGCTTAAAGTCTGTATCAGTGAAATAGTGAAAAATCAATAGAACTTTTATAGTTAGCCTGTTTATATTTCATTAGCAATTTGTCATATTGTTTAATCTAAGTTTAAAGGAGGGTGTGTGCACCACAGCCTGGTAGGTTGCAAAAGTTATTCCTTTACCCAAAAACCCCAAAAGGAAACATTTACAGGTACCAACAGCCACCCACTCAGCATTCTTCCTGTATTTAGTAAGTTAATGGAAATATTGGTGTTTGATCAGGTTTCACACTTTTTTATGAACAAACTTAACTCAGAATTCCAACATGCCTATGAGATGGACTTTCTACTAATATAGCTTTAATGCAGATGACTGATCAGTGGATGAATGATATAGACAGGAACCAAATGGTTGGTGCTGTCCTTACTTTATTTTAGCGCTGCATTTGATGTAATAGACCACAAACTACTCCTAATGAAACTTGCTGCTTATGGTTTTTTTCTGCCCTTGATTTAATGAGAAGCTACCTGACTGGTAGAACACAAAAGGTAGTTTTTCTAAATCAAGGATGGTACAGTATGGTGTCCCCCAGGGAAGTTGTTTAGGATAGTTGCTTTTCTCTATATTTATTATTATTTCTCTATATTATATTATATGCCACTTGTTTTAGACAAAGCCAAATTTAACAACTTTTGCTGACGATACCACTGTGTATACATCACCAACTAATTATGATGATTTAAATAATACACTGAAGAATTAACAAAATTTTAAATTGGGTAGGCTAAAGCTATTTAGTTGTAAATGTGTCCAAGACTAAATGCATTGTTTTTGGCTCAAGATACACACTAAAGAGAGAGAATCAATTATGTCTCTCAATCAAGGGTGTCTCTATAGAGCAATTCAGTGAGGCAAAACTTTTGGGGGTCATGCTTGATGACCAACTGTCCTGGGGAAGTCACATAAACAAAATAGCTACAAAAATTGGAAGAGGGGTAAAAAGGTGCTCCCTATGTCTTAGTCCCAGTTGCACCTTGCAGGTAATACAAGCAATATTATTCAGTTCAGTGAGAGCAAGTGGAGATAAATTGCATGCTGATCTCACATGGCTGAAGGTTGAGGATAGGTTCAGATGTAGTTTATTCATTTTGTTAAGAAATATAATAGTTTTGAATATAATAGTTATGAAACAAGGCAGGTGAGGAGGGGTCACATTACCCTACCCCAACCAGTGTTATGACCAATGACCAATGATGTGAAAAAAACAGTAATGTATAGAGCCATATCTCACTGGAAGTTTGCCGTTGCTTTATCTCTCAAGAATCTACAACAAAAGGTTTTAAGAACCAGCTAAAGAGGTTATTGACGACAGGCCTGAAAAATAAGTAAGTAAAACAGGTTTCCTTTGATTGTTTTGCAATATGGATGTTTAGATGAACTGAGATTGTTATAGTTGTTTTATCTGTCAATCAATTTAAATTGTTCTAATTGTTCTAAAGTTTTGTATATGTACGGTTTTGATATCATTTTATTGTTGGCTGTTTTAACTTTATTGTTTACTGTATGAAGTGTAAGTAAGCAACCATTGTTGACTATATGTATTTTATTTGAATATGGACCCCAGGAAGAGTATGGCAAACTTTTTAATCTGTTATTGTTTTTCGGCTTTAATGCTGAAACATCATTGAATGATGTCTGATTGGATCTGATTTAAAGAACTAAGCCAAACTTGTTCAAATCGACTGGAACAGGACATTTTGACTATGGCAACGGCTGCACGTGCAGATGCTGCGGCCGGTAGCTGCTTCAAACTTCGCTAGCTACAGTCTTGTTTTTCATCTGTTATTTTTCGGCTTTATTGCTGAAACACGTATAACCTATAACAGAAATACATCATCGTTGCCATCGGAAAAGGAAGCCGGGGTTTGGATTAAAGAGCAGCGGACCTTGAGAAGATCCACCCAGACAGATCAGCCGGACCAGGCTGGGATCGCCCAGGAGGAGAGGGCAGACAGCCGGGAGAGGAGCCATGCTGGCCCAGCGTGGATCCAAGGCTGCTCCCGGCCGATGTCCGGTCTGGACCAAATGGGACTCAGGCTGGCCAAGCAACGGGAATCAGAGACTGCTGTGCCCACATCTTTACAGAGACCTGCTCCATAAACACCCCGGATCAAGCACTCGACGGGCGGACCGTGTTCCGAGCTGACGGAGCGCAAGACTCTGGCAAGATGAAAGGAGGAGGACTCTGTGTTTCCATCGATGCTGCTTGGTGCCCAAATGCAGGCAAAGCGGACGCACACGGTCTCACAAATGTCGAGTTTTTTATCTGCTGTTCCACCAGACGCAAATTCAAAACATGCGCTGCCGAATTATTTCCTGGGTGTAATACGTGTATGTATATATGTATATAAATAACTGTATATGTTGTTTTCTTTTATTTTATATGTTACCCTATTCTAATAATAATAATAATACATTTAATCATGTTATGTTCTATGTGTGTAGCATGAAGGGACTACAAACTAATTTCGTTGTACAACCTTGTAAAATGATGAATAAATGACCTTGTACCAAATCCCAGTACACAATGAACAATAGTGTCAACCATGTTTTCTCTGTGCGCTCTATCAGTGCTGGCGTGGGCCGGACAGGCTGCTTCATCGCGATCGAAGCCATGCTGGAGAGGATGAAACACGAGAAGTCAGTGGACATTTACGGTCATGTGACGTGTATGCGAGCTCAGAGGAACTACATGGTGCAGACAGAGGATCAGTACATATTCATCCATGAGGCCCTGCTGGAAGCTGCAACATGTGGCAACACCGAAGTCCCTGCCCGAAACCTGTATGCCCACATCCAGAAGCTCACCCAGATCCCTTCCGGAGAGACTGTCACCGCCATGGAACTGGAGTTTAAGGTAGGTACCTTGTTGATTGTTTTGTTTTCAGTTGAAGTACATGGTGAGTTGTTTTTCTTGATTGACTGACTTTGTGATGCAACATGGCATTATGAAATAGAACAGTTGTGAAAAATGACACTGTAAAATAAAAACAGGCATTGTATGTAAGTATAATCTATTCTGAAGCTAACCAGAAAACAATGCGAGCGATCTGAGAACAGGTGTTTTGGGACTCTGGCAGCTAGGGCTGGGTATCGGTACTCAAAACCTTTAAGGTATCGACCGAAGTAACCCAGTACCAAGTAGTATCGCAACATCTCTAGTCAAAGATACCTGCATTTGATCCTTTTTGTACCCAGACTGAGACAAATGAACTATTTGTATAGAAACAGAGCACAACGCGTCATACTCAGAAAACTATCAGCGCAACAATATGCAACCAAGGGCTGAGACGCTAACAAAATGCCTGTAGCTAGCTAAAAACATTAGATTTCAGCATGTCCAAAGATTATTTTAGCACCCTGTGTCTACCTTCTCCTGATCTTGCTTTTCTTGGAGACATGCTACTGTAGTTAGCTATGGCACGTGCAAACATAATACTGCATAGCTCTCTGATTTCTCCACATTTCACTATAACACAAGTTGCATACTGTCAAAAGGCTTGAGCTTAACTTACAGAAATAGAGATTATATATAGTTAGTTATATATAACGTAGTTAGCCTAAAACTGACATTTGGATACTTGACCAGTCGGTGACAAAATGCTCGCTGCAAACATAACTGAGTGTTAGGATCCCACCGCTGATGCCCCACGTCTTACTGCCTGTGTCCACTTTTGTCTTCTCAAAAGCTCAGTTTTTGGGTTCGGCAGCTTATAAAAACTTAGTTCTGGGTTCTTCACCCTGTTGGTAGTGCGTCCCACCACACAGCGGCTTTTAGGCATTTTTCTGTTGTTTGCTAGCGGACCGAAATGACGAGGAGTCACCTTCACGCAATACAATGTGGGCGGGACTTAATTGCGCTCTGTCTCTATGGTTTTGCTCGCAGCCAATCACCGCAAGAGTTGTTTGATGTAATGCGACGTGTGATTGGGCCACTACCGCAGCTGCACAGCTCTGTCACATAAATGAATTGCATTTTTATTAAACATAACTGGTTCTATTAAGAACATATACTGTTTTTTTCCAAATGTTTCTGTTTTGCAAATGAAGAATGCAAGTTGAATTTTGTCCAAACTGGCAAAGTATTTCCACACAACATACACAAGACTCTCCTTCCATATGAACAGTGAGAGCTAGAAAGGCTTCTTCATATTTTGGATTGAACTTATGTGTTTGCTTGATGAGCATCACCTGTTTTACTTTTCCTCCCTTTCACATCTGTCCATCTTGTACTTTACATGTCGTTTTGCTTTCTTAATGAATCTTGCTGACCTGCTCATTGTAGCCTTACAAGTTCAGAGCACTCTTGAATTTGATTTATGGACCAGTTTCACAGCAGACATTTTGACTTGTCCTACCAGGAAAGGCACAGGTGCTGCCAATAACATTAATGATGCTCAATTACAGCAGTTAATGCAATGCAGAAATTGATGGTACTGATAATTGATAATAACTTATGTTATTAATTACACTTGTTTTTGACAAGTCAAAATGTCTGCTGTGGAAAAGGGATAATGCATATATATATATATATATATATATATATATATATATATATATATATATATATATATATATATATATATATAAATATATATTTAATGACAAAATGCAGGTTGGTTTATGTTGGTGACATGGCTCTGTGCAAAGAGTCAGAGTCAACAGCAACAACAATTCAAGGAATTGCATGGAAGTGCAATACTAAATGTCTGGAGTGTAACTGTGCACTGGGAGCTAGGAAAGAGGAAGGATTTCATCTTTAGCCTGTGTAACAAAGGACTCCTTCTCAGAGGAGGAGCTTGGAGAGCTTAACTTCTAAGCTTCAGATGACAGGCCGAAAGAGAGGGTGAGTGCAGGAAACGCACAGGGACAGGGTGATCGAGTGATGAGATAGGGCCGGGACAAACTGGATGTCTGACAGCCCAAAGATAAGGTCCTACTGGGTTAGGTGGTTTTACATGGGATGAGCCTCTGCACTGCACCATCCTCGACTGCTCACTCCACACTGAGCGACACGCAGTGATTTAAGCAGCCATGTCTTGGGGGGGCACGCCATAACCCGAATTATGCTGCTTGTTCAAGCAAGCAGGACGGCTGTAAATCTGGACAGAGCATAATTAGGTTTTGATCCTCAGCTCACTGCAAATTTTTTATTCGCAAGCACTTTTCAAATTGACACTTGCCCTCGCAGTGCAGAGCAATCACATTAGGGCCTGTCAGCAAAGCTAGCCCAGAAAAAACACACTGAATTGGGATGTTGCTTTCAAAAGTTGGATCGGTTTGATATGCACTGGCACATGCCTCTGTACTTCAGCTCACAGTAAATGTGTGTGAGTTTGTTTTAACTTTTCAATGTCTTCAGGATGAGTTATAACACACGCATCCATCAGGCTTTTATTTGAAGTCAGAGAACAAAGAGGATCAGCTCAAAGTGCATCATTTTCACGCATCAGTAAGAGTGTTAGCTCCCCGTACCCTTTAAGAGCCTTGCTCACATACCACATTCCACCAAGACTGGATGTATGAACACTTTAAAAGTGTGTCTGAGGAGCATCAGAGACAGCCATGTCCTCTCTGTCTCTGCAGAAACTGGCCAACTCTAAAGCACATACCTCAAGATTCATCAGTGCCAACTTGCCGTGTAACAAATTCAAGAACCGCCTGGTGAACATCTTGCCTTTCGAGTCCACCCGAGTCTGCCTGCAGCCAATCAGAGGGGTGGAGGGCTCCGACTACATCAACGCCAGCTTCATCGACGGATACAGGTGAGTCCACAGCTCAGCTGCACCTCTAATGAGCATGGCAGCTGACAGCAGTAAATTACAGGCTGACATGGAGTCCAGTGTTTCCCTGCCTACCATCCTTTTGTTGTTTCAGTTGTAAAAACAAATTGGTCTTACTGATAGTCCTGTTAATTACCTCCTGTTTTTCCCCATTACTTCAATATTTCTAAGACACTGCTCCTCTCTGTGTCCACAAGACTTTTTCACTCATGGGCCTCAGGCCAAAAGCATCATCTTATCCCTTTGTACAGCGAAACAATGACTTGTTTTTACATTCATTACAATTTATTGAGTAAAAACCACATTCCTGCCAATTTAGTATTGACAGATTATTACATAACCCTACTGGACTTACTTAATAGACTAAAGGAACAGTTAAACACTTTGTAATTACCCTTATTCACTTTCTTTCTAAGAGTGCGATGAGAACATGGATATCAACCTCATGTCTGGGTGTTACAGTAAGTACAGAGCTGGAGTCAGGATGAGCTTAGCCTAGCTTAGCATAAAGACTGGAAGAAGGGGGAAACAGCTAGTCTGTTTCTGTCAAAAGTTCAAAAATAAGCTTACCAACACCTCTCAAGCTCACTTATTCACACGTTGTATCTTGTTTTTTTAACATGTAAACAAATGAACAGACAACAATTTGAGATTCTAATCGGAGGTACGTGCTGGAACTACTCTTTGACGTGTATCCATTCACCCAGCATTTCTGCAGATCTATCAATCAACACAAGCAGTGGGAGTGTCAATACCATAACAAATATAAATATATAATTGCCTGTCACATCAGGTACAGACACAAATACAAGCGGTGACATTTGTGCACAGACTTAGCTATTGCTAAAGTTGCACTGAACCTGGACTGTCTGGCTCTCTGGGAAGTTATACTTCAAGGTTTAATTGTCTTTCAAAGCAAAAGATCATTTAAAAAAGACCTCTGTCTATGTAAACCTTTTTTGTGTGTTTGTGTGTGTGTTCCTGTGTGGAAACAGTGACAGCTAAATCAAGACAATCTGCCCGATTTACAAAGTCAACCACACATACAGTATTAGATGTCAGCATTGATATTGTCATATGTCAGATAAATAGCCAATCACAGGCCTCTCAGAGAAGCATATCTTGTATGAAAATGTAAACACTATTTGGAAATATTTTCCAGTGCACTAGCAGAGTAAAGCATGGGCTAATGATTCAGGACTTCCCCTTTTACTTGCAGCGAGGCTGTCAGCACCTAATGAAGTCCCTGGGCACCCAAACCTAAGGGAGGATGGGGAAGGAGGCAGGGGTGTCCTGTAATTCCTCTCTGATTCCTGTTGCAGTAATTAAGAGTGGAAGAGATACAGGAAGCTCCAGAGCTCTCTGTGCTCAACCTTTAAAGTGCACCGTGTGGATTAGGATAGATTAACGTGAGGGAGCTAGACATGAGTATGATGATTAGTGGAGGTGTCCAGTGACCCCTAGGTACCAGCTGTGGTCATTCACCTCAGTGCCTGTCCATGGTGATGTAAGACAGAAAGTCAGACAGCAGGCTTCCACCAGTAGAGAATACTTAAACAGAGTGGACTCCCTGCTTCAACCATCTTTTGATAGCACTCTCTTATGGCTCCCTTTAGAACAACCTATGAATTGTGTAACAGCCCGTTCTCATTTCCAGCCGTCAAATACAGGCATTTTTTAGGTACCCAGTAGCGTTTGTATGGGACGCACGGGGCCGCCAGAAAGCCTTACGGAAGTCACGTGACGTAACTTCCTACTACCTAACCAGGTAGTTTCTGAAGGCGTCTCCTGCAGAGCTGAAGGGCGTCTGTATATAACGCCGAGGGGGAGACCAAACACCAGTGTTTGACGCCCTGGGAATGAGAACGGGTTGACTGTTAATTGGTTGTAATTTGACAAATAAAATCAAATTCTATTATTTTTCTAATATCTATTACAACTTGTATCTTATTTTTGTTGGTTTGGCCATTGTTTCAATCGGTTATCAGTTTATCCAGATTACCTAAACCATTTGGAGGTCAAGATGACAGTAAGCACACCTGAAATGTTGTTAATAATCCCTCTTTGCACAGGAAACCTGTGTGTACTACAGTAAGTACAGTAGGTCAAAGTTTGAATTGTTGAATTATGGTTAACCTGCAAAATGTTGCTAAAAGAGAGGCCACACAACTCCTGCTGCTCTAACGGTAGGGCCTTTTACATGTATGTCCCCAGGGGCCCATTACCTCATCATCAGTCCAAACCCATCAGACTTCTTATGTTCTTAGATTGCAGCAATTACCTTACCTAGTGAATACAATGCTATTATAACTGACAGGAATTATGGCCCAAACGAGGAAAAGAAGAAGTAAATTGTAATAAACTGGAATTATAATTTCAGCAGATTTCAGCAGGATGGAAATGCATTAATATGTCATCTGTATCCACTGGTGCAGCGTTTGATTGTGCGTACAATGTGTTTTTTATTTGAAACTGTTTAAAGTTGTGGTTGCTCAGTAGCAGCCAAACTATGTGTTTGCCTGAATGCACAGAGGTCAGTAATGGTGCACTTCTCATATTCACTCTCCCACATCTGACCTTAAACAAACTCAGCCAAACATCCATGATCAGCTGCTGCTGGTCAGATTTCCTCTAATCATTCAGCAGAGAGCCAGAACAGGCAGCAGGTAAGGTGACAACATTTTGGTTCCTATGTTATATTTGGTTGTTGTATTATTGTGAAGTATTCAAATAACACTTCCAGTGCTTGCTGCAGGTAAACCTGAGAGCAGGACAGGGGTGGACAAAGACAACAGTGCCTCCTGCCATCGCTGGCTCGCCCGAATGATGGAGCACTGATGTACACAGATAACAGTACTCAGTATGTGTGCTGCATTGGCATTCAGGCACCCGAGCTGGAGAGAATTACCCAAGCCCTCTGCTGCATGCTTCAACACTGCCCACCAGTGGGCAAGTCCTGTAACTACTCCAGTGGATCGCCCGCAGCCTGGCTGAGCAGCTGTGCTGGCATCTGTCATTTTAACAGTGCTGTTAAAAAGTGTCTGTGCTCAAGCAAAAGCATTTAAATATCAGTGCACACATTAGCAACAGCTGACTGAGTCAAATTTACTTTAAGGGGGTGTGTAAAATTAAATATTTAACACCTGAGAGGTTCATTCAACAGTTGTGGGATGTCATTGCCTGGAACTAAAAGTTATTAATTGAATGGTAAATCCAGCTAAACTGAATGAACTCAGTTTTATTTTTGCAATATATTTGCAGGATCACATACTGTGAATATGTGTGACAGTAATTCTTCATGTACATTATAGGTAGATGTATATAATAGAGAGATTGCATCTTTTGAAATAAGCAGTTGGTTTTTGATATTTTGGTTAATTGTTTGGGAATAAGCACCACTAAAGTACATTATCAATTGACATGATAAAGACCTTAAAGGTTCCCGGTGGAGTTTTTGACCTCTTGTTGCTCTGTGGACCTTTTTTCTTCTTTGAGTTTTCCATTTTGTTTATCTCATGCACGAGGATGCACATGCATGCGCTCGGGTGACGCAATACACAGCTCTGCCGATGGTTTCACACAACTCCATTGATCAACAGGTGGTGGTAACATGCCAAGATTCATGATGCAATGTGCCAGTAAGACAGAGAAGAAGAAGACTGCTAGCAAGTACCTGTGGCTGTAAACAATGCTGGATTTAAAATACTTAAAAAACTTGGCTTTGCAAATGTTTTATGAGGAAGGAAATGCATTCAACACATTTGTTATGGCTCAAGGATACGTAGAATGCATTCTAGTGAGTAACACTGAATGTAAACATAACCTTTGTTTGTTTACAAGAAAACGCAGGGCCCCTTTAAGACGGGTCCTGTGTGGAAAAATGATTTGGTTGATATTGTGTTTAAATGGTGTGTATTCCCAATTTTACAGTTATTTAAATGATCACAAACTAATGGACACAACAAGGTGTATTGCTGCCATTTAATTTCCTTTAATTTAAGTATGAAACATTATTAAGATGCCATATGTATTCTACCTCGTTCATTGTATTGATAGCTACAGTGTTGGCAGATTGGGTGGTCTTCCTCCCATTTTTGTTACTTTGTATTTTATTGGGCAGGTAAAAGATGTTTTGCGCAGCTTGTGATAATCTGGGTTTACCTTGATATGTCTCACATGGACGAAAAAACTCTCTCCTAAATGGAAATTTTGAAAAAATGGGCTACTTCTATGACGATTGGGAATGATCGGCCTGTTTGGTGTTAGTCAAATCTGGCAACGCTGACAGAGAGCAAGAGGAAAGGGGGACAATAGGGGCCCTCAGCTCATTTTTGCCCTTGGGCCCCCTAGCAGGTTCATCCGGCCATGCATGTCCACAAATGAAACTCATCCAATCACAGCCTGGGCAAAACCAACTAAACAACAGTATGTTAAAGTGTTTTGATGACCACACCATCATTTATCTGCCATCACCTATAGTTTTATTACAGTAAAATGAAATTCTGCACCAGACCCACAGCGAGGGCTGAGGAGGATGAACATTGAAATGGAATGTAAATAACAGCAGTGCTGCTAGAACCCTCAGGAGTAAACACAGATGTGTCTCTGTTCCATTTTGCAGGCAGCAGAAAGCATACATGGCCACCCAGGGCCCGTTAGCTGAGACTACAGAGGACTTCTGGAGAATGCTGTGGGAACACAACTCCACCATTGTAGTCATGCTCAGCAAACTCCGCGAGATGGGACGGGTAACACATCATGATCATGCCGTATATCATGTCATGTCATTAATTATAAAACAGTATTAAATCAAACTGACTAAAATTAAAGTCTTAAATCATATCAAAAAGTTTTTTAAAAAAGTACAATTTTTAGATATACGACACTTTTGATAAAAAGTCATGTAAATGTGCTAATTCAGAATAAAAATGTTGATGGTTCCCAGGGAAAAGAAATGTAATTAAAATCATTAGTATTTGGTTTACTTACTTTTTTGCATGATTGAATATGATTTTAGGGGCAATATGAAATGCATCTAAAGTTTGCTAAATCTGGCATTTAAAAGGGTCTTAAAAAGCTCAAGGCATTTTCCAGTACCTGCAGATACCCTTTTGTACAGTTGTTCTTTGTAAGTATACTTCCATGTGCACTCACGATAAATATGCTTAGTGTGCTATTTTTGATACTATTTTGATACTTGATGTGTAGTGAGGATATATATAATATAATTAGTACCAATTGATAAGAGTTTTTTAGCATGTGCTTTGTGTAAACTTAAACTTAAATTATATTACCTAATATCTTTTGGACAATTTTTGATATACATTTAGAATTAGTAGTTCAATATACTTTGAATATGTTACTATCATACCTGAAAGTGTAATTTCAATGTAGTTATTTTTCAGTATGTCCATCTTAAGTACAAAATAGTGTATTTAAATTCAGCCAATTATAACTTAAGAGTGTTTTAATATAGTTTGTGTTGTGAAGTATATTTTAAGTTGTATTACTTTCATATCATTAATACTGTAACTACAAAATCAGCATGTCACACAGTTTGAGTATAGAAATCATAGCACACTTTTGAGAACAATCAAAATATATTTTTATATACTTATATTTGTAACATTTAATAATACATTTTAAGATTATTCCATTGAAATTTGAATTTTTGGCTAATGTTTTAATTTAGCTATCCCTACGCACATTTAAATGTGTTTTCTAACCATTATCACCATATCTATCAGGCTCATTAGACAAATAGTCTTTATTGTCCCATGTGAACAAGAATGTTCACAGCCTGCCCATGCTTGTGTCTCACATGAATGATATACAGATAGATGCAATACATACAATGAACATGTGGTCACATGTAAATACATATGCTGAATGGCTGAAGAAGAACAAAATGAAGACTTTGGAGTGGCCTAGTCAAAGTCCTGACCTGAATCCTATTGAGATGCTGTGGCATGACCTTAAAAAGGCAGTTCATGCTCGAAAACCCTCCAATGTGGCTGAATTACAACAATTCTGCAAAGATGAGTGGGCCAAAATTCCTCCACAGCGCTGTGAAAGACTCACTGCAAGTTATCGTAAACGCTTGATTGCAGTTGTTGCTGTTAAGGGTGGCCCAACCAGTTATTAGGTTTAGGGGGCAATCACTATTTCACACAGGGCCATGTAGGTTTGGATTTTGTTTTCTCTTAATAATAGCAACCTTCATTTAAAAACTGCATTTTGTGTTTACTTGTGTTATCTTTGACTAATATTTAAATTTGTTTGATGATCTGAAACATTTAAGTGTGACAAACATGCAAAAAAATAAGAAATCAGGAAGGGGGCAAACACTCTTTCACACCACTGTATATAGCACCGTTCATACAGGCAGTGTAACTCAAAGTACTTTACGAGAAAAAACAAAAACAGGCAAATTAAAACAGCACCATAAAACCAAGCAATCAAAAGAGGCAGCAAAAAGCAAGAACAGGTATGCTACGAACAACAGAATATATGAAAGATAGAAATAAAACAAAGGAAGGCACAAGAACAATAAAATATGTAAAAGATAAGAATAAAACAAAGGAAGAGTGACAGTTTAGTTAAAAGCAATGTTGAATGAGTATGTTTTTTATTGTCGTTTAAAAATGTTCACAGAGCTTGCATCTCTTATAGCTTTGATAGCTTTGGGTAAGGAATTCTGAAGTTTTGGTGCAATGTTAAAAAAAAAGGCTGAGCTGCCAATTTTCTTATTTGTGTTATAGTTTGTATTTTAAAAACGGCAGCAGAGGATCTAAGAGGTTGTGAAGGATTATAAAACGACAAAGAATTAGACCAGTGAAAAGAGCATTACACTAGTGTAATCTACTTCAGATGCACGCATGAACAAGTTTTTCGGCATCTTGTTGGCATAGGAACGGCTGTACCTTTGCAATATTTCTTAAATGAAAGAAAGCTGCTTTGGTCACCTTCTTTATGTGGGATTTAAAGTTAAAGTCTGAGTCTAGGATAATGCCCAGGCTCGTGACTTCTGATTTAACCTGTGAGGTAACCTAATTAGCTCATACATTGGGCCCCACCTTCTGTCAATCACAACTCAACTCAAACAAGCCAAAGCAAGGTACTTCTGCCATCTTTACTCCATAAATTACATGGTTTTAAAATAATATGTCTTTAAAACTGATTACAACTTCTTATTAAACATGGTAATTGAGACCTTATTTTTCTGTATGTCCCCTTTGCCCATATACACATATCACATGTAAATATCACATATACAGTACATTTATCTCACTTAGTCAAGGCTGGATTACCACCAGAACATGGGTGGGCAGCTTCCCTGGGGTCCCAGACACCCAGGGGCCCCAACAACCCCCAGTTCACTGTGTTTCAAAATAAAATGTAGTCAAATTACCACAAACCAATTGACGCACAGAAAACCTGGAGTCAGGTAGCATAGGAGTACTGGTTATTTTATTTTTTTATGGAGGCGACAGGGTTCATACACGATGCAGAGAGGGAGAGAGGTGGGGGTGGTCAATAGGGGCCCAACAGCATATTTTTGCCCTAGCAGGTGAACCTGACCCTGCCTTCACTAAACTACTTTTCCCTTAACAGTGGCTGCCCATTTCACCACATTAATCTGTTGCTTCATTTTTGACCAGCTTTCTACAGTAATTATAGTGGGTTTATATTGGTCTCATTGACTATTCCAGGCAAAACTCAAAAAGTCGGATATCCTGATTACATGCACATGTTGAGATACATCTCCTCTCTCCGTTCTTTAGGAAAAGTGCCATCAGTACTGGCCTGCCGAGCGCTCTGCACGCTACCAGTACTTTGTTGTGGACCCTATGGCCGAGTACAACATGCCTCAGTACATCCTGAGAGAGTTCAAAGTCACAGATGCCAGGGTAGGTTCTCCTCAGCGAAGCTTTGCTGCTGTTGCATGAGGCAGCAGCAGGAAGATGGCTTCGGCTCAGCTCGTTTTAATTGGAAAGGACATCAACATCACTTAGGGCGCTATTTTTGTAACAGTATGTTTGTGCTGGCAGAGTGGCGCTTTCCATCTGTGTCTGTTTAGCATTTTGCGACTCCTAGTGGTAGCATCACCAAAAAAAGACACTGTGCCAGACGCCGTTACTCCCCCTCCCTTCCATGGACCTGACCCAGGGACACTGAGAAGAATAGACTCAAAGCAACATGTAGACTGCACCAACCTTCACCAGGATTGACTCCTTTTTTTATCAGTAGAAATTCAAAGCTGCCATAATCACATTAAAGTTGTACACACAGAGGCTTTAATATGATCTCATTTAGACAGTGACCTGCCTCTAGCCCCATTACAGTCAAAGTGGAAGACATGAAGGCAGATAAGAGAGATTATGATATTTTGAAGGTCTATATACTTGCCAATAGGTCAGATCAGATCCAGGTCACACCAATATCTCAAAGTTGTACAATGCTAACTGGGGTTAATACATTAAACATAAGCAGAAGTGGGAAAAGGAGGAAAGTTTTACATTCTAATTGGAGGAATGTAAAACATTTAAACAACTATAGAAAACTATGTAAAGCATTCGAGTGGAAAAATAGCACTTTTTTTATTACCGCAGCAAAAATCCTACTTTATGTTGGTAATCTTGTGGAACACAAGATCATAGGGAAATATTTAGAAAAATGTAAGGATATAAGGATACACTTTGCTTTGAGACCCTGTACCTTGGTAAGACACAGGGTCGCTCTTCATGGTTCATGGTAAATACATGTAAAATTACGTTAACTGGAAGTAAAAACACATTTACATGGAGTTGCATGAAAAGAGAAACTGATGGTTGACAGTGATGGAAAAATTAGCATTTGTTTTAAGACAGGTTAAGGCACTGTTTAGGGAAGAAATTCCATGAATTGGTTCCTTAGATACAAAGTTTGGTTATTTGTTGTTTAAGGAACATTGGATTGGTAAATATGAATACATATATTTCACGTTCTTTTCTTCCCATTTGAGTTTAAGTATTTGAGTTTAAATTAAAATGAAAAATTATGGGAAATTGTACCAGCTATTTTCATGTATATGTGTGCCTATTTTCCAAATCAAAACGATAATTTAAAACAAAATGGCTTAGTGGTCAAAGAAAACTCAAATCCGTGTTATGCACTGAAATTGGACCGCTAACACCTAGATTTAGAGGGAAAGTAATAGTAATTATAGTAATAACTTACTCCTTGGTAATGTGCAGCCCCCAACACTGATCTCTACTGCATATTTGTAGATTTGTGTGTGAGTTAATTACAGTGTCTGTCTCCCTTTTCCTGTGTGTTCATCAGGATGGTCAGTCGAGGACCATCAGGCAGTTTCAGTTCACTGACTGGCCAGAGCAAGGAGTGCCAAAAACTGGGGAGGGATTCATCGACTTCATCGGCCAAGTCCATAAAACTAAGGAGCAATTTGGACAAGATGGACCAATCACTGTGCACTGCAGGTAACTACAGTGTGTGTGTGTGTGTGTGTGTGTGTGTGTGTGTGTGTGTGTGTGTGTGTGTGTGTGTGTGTGTGTGTGTGTGTGTGTGAGAGAGAGATTCGACATCACACCTATGTTTTTTGTTTTTTCCTAATGTTAAGGTTGACTTTGTTGCATGTATGCATTTCAGAGGCACTAGCTTGTTTATTGGACAAAGATTTGGTAACCAGGAGTCACTGCCAAACAACTCGTAATTCCAGTCCCACCAGGCTGGTCTGTGGTCTGCGTTATAAAATACCATGCGAAGAATAGACGGAGTGACTTTTAATTGTTGTTGACTCTGATTCAGAGAGGAGTTGATGGATGATTTCGGAGGCTGCAGTAGTGATGGTGGACTGCATTATATTGGAGGGTGTTTCCAACATTTTGTTCACTTCATTTAGTTGTTTGATGTGTTCTTGACTGAGAAGCCAACTCTGTGTATGTCAGGTGTTGGATGTGTAGATTTATGAAGACACAGTGGAAATCAGTCAAACCTTTATAATTTATTATGAACAAGTTACATTTTCATTGTTACTATAGATGTACATCTGTTTTATTGATTATGGTATTTTCTAATATGAGTCATTGACCAATTCATCTATACCTTTATTTTATTACTGTTGTTTAGTTATATGGGTGTGTGAGGTGGGTTTGATGCCAGTGGGTATTCAGAGGTGATGTTTAAAGAAATGTATGGCTGTTATATTTCAATACTTCATATAATATATAAATATTTTTGAAAGAAAATGAAACACCTTATTATATAATGCAATCCAATATAACACTACCACAAACTGCAGCCTCTCGTAGAGTTGGATAAACTCCTCTTTGACACAAAGTGTATTATTAGACCGTTGTATTGGATCTATTTGCCTGGCTATTAGGTTTCAACATCCATCTCCTTATTCCCATAATCCCTTGAGTTTTGAGCGTACTCCTTTCAAACGCCACTGCAGTCCTCTTGGAAGAGGATTTTCAGGCATCTATGTGCAGTTATTTGGTTATTATCCTGAGTTCGTTTAAACCTTACAGAATAGTCAGAGTGTTTGACAGAATGGACAAATACACTTATACACCAGTTGAGTTAGCTTGTCAAGATCCTTCGGAGATTTTCTGAAGTTCTGATTTTATGACTTTATAGAACATAAGCAGCTATCGAAGTGGTGACTCCACGTGTTACTCTCAGGTTCCTGTTTTCTGGCATGATTTGGTTTGTCCTACAGATGTATACTGTATGTGTGTGATGAACATGGTGACATTTTTTCATAATTCACTTTTATTTATATAGCACCAATTCATAACTGACGTTATCTCATTGCACTTTTCCTACAGAGCAGGTCTAGACCGTACTCTTTACAAATTACACATTTTTGTAATGAGTGTCTAATAATGTGTGTGTCCACCAGTGCTGGTGTTGGGCGGGCTGGTGTGTTCATCACCCTGAGCATTGTCCTGGAGAGGATGAGGTACGAGGGCGTGGTCGACCTCTTCCAGACCGTCAAGACGCTCCGAACTCAGAGGCCAGCCATGGTGCAGACAGAGGTATGACACACGGCTGCTGGAGGCACGAGGAACACGACATAAACGAAGACGGACGAAAATGCCATGTCAATAAGAGTAGAGCATAGTGGGGAAAACATAACAACTGAAAATTCCAGCATGTTAGCATGTTAAGCTGAATGTGTGAGAAAAGCAAACCAAGAAAATATGAGAATGGGCTTGTACTGACAAACGAGATGTTAAAAGTGTTAGTGAGTAATCATCGTGCTGTGGTTGATGCAGTGTTTATGACACTTTATTTGTGGCTGTTGACTCATAGTGATGGGTGAGGGGGGGTTAGGTCATGTGATAGTGTAGCATCCACCATAGGGTTGAAGGTTTTCACGTTTTTTTAAAAAGACTTCATAATGTAGTATTTTAGTATTTAGGTACAACAGTTGCAGGGTAGTAAATCAGGATTGGAGATGGCATTTTGTTCCGTTAAATAATATGCGCCAACATACATGTACATACTAACACACAAACATACACACAATATTTTGGGTTCCTGCGAGCCACCAACTAACATGTCATTAGAAAAGTTATTTTTCCACAGTATATGATTGCACTTGAATGCACCAGTCCAGAAGACCTTTCAGCCAATTCACGCTTAAATGCGCAAAAGAAATAATAAAATCAAATATCAAATTATTATCTACTGTTGGGTAGTTTATCTATAACAATGCATAATATTTTATAAACTGATGTGTTTGGTATGTAAAATCTTCAACTGCAAATTAACCAGTAACTACAACTGTCGGATAAATGTGGTGGAATATAAGTATAAAGTAGCATAATGTAGCGAATTAAAGGCTTAAATGCATTAAACTGATCATATCGAATTACCTTCATTTTGGTAAGAGGAAGGAGCAGATTTACACTCACTTCCAGCTTTCAGAATAAAATCAGCGTTCACATTAAATAACAGAATCTAACTCACCTCGGGGGCACCACTGTTTTACAAAGAGAAAATCTTGATAGTCCGTTATAATAATAATATACATCTATAATAATTAATCAATTAATACATTAATAATCAATTTAGTCTTGATCTGAAGTTGCTTCTTTTCTAATGTACAGTGGACCGGAATATTTCAGACAAACAAACCACACAGGCTGATCAAGTTCTTTTATAAATGAAAAGTTTATTAACTACGCTTCTAACTACACACATACAACTATAACTACTAGACACACAAATGAACAGATAAATGCAACCATGAATGAATGATACGAACACAGCGACGAACCGTTAATGAATGAAATGAGGACCGTTTGAGACCAGACGATACAGTGAAGGATTATTTTGGCCAGTGGTATTAACTTGTGTAAACACAGGAAACCACTAAGAGGACAAACCCCTTCGCTAGCCGTCCTATTTCTGAAGACAAGGCTGAAAATGACATACCCAAAATAAAATGGTTACTGTTCTTGAACCCCTATGACTACAGGCAAATGGTTGAGATTCCTGAAAGCTAAGCACTGGAAGCTTCGTTTCCAGTTGTCAGAATTACCTAGATACGATCATCCACCGTGGAGTCTGCTGAGCGTCAGATACGTCCTCAGACACATCACTTTCTCTGGTAATAAGCCCCAAGGCTTCTTCCACGGTATACTGTGACTTTTGGTTTGCTTTCGGCATCGTAAACTAACTACAAATAAACAAACAACTGGTCAACAAAAGCGTTTTGCCAGGGTAACGTGCACCGACACACTGACCCACTGTTTAGCCAATACGGCTCACAGATTCATGGGGGAGGGCTTCAATTGTTCCAAAGAGTCTAAAGATCACAGAGAGAGAAAGCTTTCACATGTAGTAATCCGTAGTCAAGCGTTACAAACGGTAAACCGGACACAAACGACGTCTACTTCAGAGACTTGCAAAGTCAACAAAGGGCGTTTTATTGACGATTTCCAGAGTTAGCACGTTTGTGTGACTCCACGCAGTGGCTAGTTTTGTTTGTCAGCACAGAGGGGGCGGAGCATTCTCTGTGGCCCTGCTGATAGTCATTTTCAAATTCACAGCTGTAAAATAGCTGATATATCAGTCGGACTGAGCTCCTCCACACACACACACACACACACACACATGCGCGCGCACAGCGGCCAGCAGAGCCGCGGTGGAGACAGTGAAGGGAAGATGAGTCGCGTCGAGGACAACTGCACTCGGTACTGTAGGTGCAATAAAACCTCCGCGAGTAAAAAGCCAAGACACCTGTTCAACAAGCCTAAACATGTAAACATGTAGAAAGCGATATTTCAATCTGCTCTGTCTGCAGTCTCAAGCACAGCACCGCTAGCTCGGCTAACAGCGAATTGTTACAAACAAGCTAAAACGAAGCCGTCTGTATGTACTGTTTAGCTTAGTTTGCCACGTACCTTAAAATTGGCAACTTCGTGTAAACTTAGCTGCTGGCTGAGACAAACCAGCCCCTCCTCGCTGTACCAGCTGTACCTGCAGGTGGATCACAGCAGCAGCAGAGGGGGGAGGACAGAGGACAGGAGGAGGGACTGATACTGACTGAGGTCTGAGTTCTTCATTCTTTCTAAACTTCGCTCTGTGCTTTAATGTCAGGAATATGATTTCTTTTATTGACATTTTAGATTTGTTTCCAGTGAGACATCATTGAGTTTATATAGTGCCTTTGCTGAAGTAAGCTTTACTTTTACTGCTCTAGAAACATTTAGTTATATTTAAAATATTCGATTCCAATCCTGTTCTGAATTTAAAGACAACCAGGTTGACATAGTAACTGTGTAGCTAATATGCACACTTCAGTATTTGTTTATTTATCGCAAGTCATATCGTCATCGCAATATTGAACTAAGTTATCGCACAAAGCAGATTTTCCTCATATCGTGCAGGCCTAATCTTATTTTATCTCATCTTAAAGCAAAGGAGAGACTGAACAGTTTTTACACACCGCATATAGCGTGCACACACATTGCTGGAAGGTACTACACACTTTTCTGAATAAAACAGGATATTATCCTGAGCAGCAGAGGCACACACGCGCTCTGCGGGCTTGTGGGATTCAGCATTCTCTTATTACCAGCCATGATAAATGAATTTGTTGTGTAGATGCATATTCACATTTCCTGTTTCCTTAGCTGTTCAAAGAGTCTAAACACACCACTGAGGCTACAGGAAGTGCAGTGAGGACAGAATGAGGCTATTATAACACATCATAATAGGCTAATCCCCAACATTAAGTAACCTTAGGCATGTTTAATTGATTAATATTAAGGTTAAGACAACAAGAACTCAGTTTAAAATACTCTTTCAAATGGCATTAGAGTTGAAAGCAAGGACTTACACTAATGAAACTGTATCCCAAATTATCACACATAATAGTTTTGTCAATAGTAATAATAGTTTGAGCCATACTTTGTATAAACATTATATTAATGTCTTCACATAAAGAACAGTTCTTATTAACAGCGTCTCTACTGTTCTTTATCAAAATCAGCATGTTGAAATAAACTTTGCATTCTTCCTATAACATTAATTAAGCATGGTATATCAATTAATGTCCATTTTACTCATATCAGGGTAAAACAGAGCATCAGTCTGTATCAGCAGAAGTGTGTTTCTGCCTTCTCTGATTACGTGACTGCAGTACTTGTGTGTGTGAAAGGGGTCACTTGTAGTGAAGAACCCACAGAGAATTATCACCAACTCTGCAGCTCTCCTCAGCTCTACAGAGCTTATCAGCATCTTTCAGCTCATTGTTTTGGTTATGTTTCGGTTCGGTGTCACCGCTGACACAGCGTTGTTTTCAGCCTCGCAGCAGGCAGCTGTTTGCAGTGAAAAGGCTCTGATAAAGCCACTGTACACTACTGTACCTGCTCAGCAGCAAACAGCAGGCAGACACAGTTAGCGACTAGCTGGGGAGCGTAGTGGAGCATTCAGCAGCTAAAGAGCAGATATGTTTCTCAGGAGTTGGTGGAGACCAAATCGGAGTTAAAAGGAGAGTAAAAAACCTGACTTCAAATGAATGCTAATGTTGCTCTGCTGGATGTGTAAATAGGAAGCTGTTTGCTTACAAGTTTGTCATATCAGCTTAAACATTCATAATATGTTGTGTTCACAGCTTGTTTCCTTTGCCCCCAATGGCCAAAAAATGACTTTTAAGTAAATGTACTGAAAGTACATTCCACCACTGCGCTTTGAGGTGGTAACTTTGTAAGTTTGCAACATTTTTACATTTCCAGCAGCTGCAGCCCTGCAAATGGAAACATATGTCCTACCTGAAATATCTCAATACTGTTCATTCTTTAGTTATCACTGCTTTAATTCTGACTTCCCACTTACAAACTGACCAAAATATTGTTTTTGTCACTAGGACCAGTACCAACTGTGCTACCGGGCTGCTCTGGAGTACCTGGGAAGCTTTGATCACTATGCAACATAACCCCACCCAGAAAGACACCCTCAGAAGAGTTTGGTGTCTCCTTCGAGCCATATCCACTCAGCTCCATCAGTCCGTGCGGCCTGATGAGGAGGCTATGAGGAGGACTGAGGAGGAGGTGACCACAGCAGGAAACAGGGGAGATTAGAGGAGAGGGGACCGGATGACCTTCTCCTGGACTGGTGCCATGATTCTGCCACAGACCCCACACCAAAACTTCCCAAAAACCAACCCTGAAAGACTTGTCGTCATACCTCATTCTGATTCTTGATTGAATAATCCCATCACTCCCCAATTTCTGCCTCCTCCTAATAGCAAAAACAATTTGTATGCTATTTTCATTTATATTCATCATTACTATGTTTGTTATGAATATTTAGAATTTATTTTGTAATCTCTTACACTAGTTATTATATGTATTATTTGCTTATCTTTTTATTATTTTTATTAGCACAAAGGACATGTATTTTCAACACACTCCAAGTTATTAATACTGGAGAGCATATACTCACAGCTGCTAATCATTTTATTTTGTACCATAGATATGATATTCTAATGTTAGCGTTACTCAGTTCGTCTTATTTAGGGGGAAATGAGGGTTTGACTTCCTCTCTTGACATCCAACAGAATGATGATGAGGATATCTACCAAACAGATGAAATAAACAGATAAAGTTTGCGAACTTACGTAACTACATTATGAGATAAACCTATGGCTATAAACATGCAAAGACTATTAAGATCTGAACAACTGTCAGCATGTACAGAGATTCTTGTCAATAATTGTTGACAAATTTTCTCAAAGCCTTCAGAGATCTAGAGACTTCCAACAAAAGAAATATAAAGCTGTTGGAAAGGTTGTGTGCACCATAGTTTTCACATCCCCTCTTAAGGTGGACTCAGGTAGACTAAACACAGACGGACTGCTCGTGAGATTTTTTGTGAAATAAGTGTGATGACAAATGCTGATCACATGCTTCAGACATGAAAAAAGAAAATAAATCCATTATGACAATTTATGACAAGATATTTTCTACTGAGAGCATTAGACTCATTGCTGAACTTTAATCTAACTGGTTTAGTTGCTCAACCTTAAAGGATAAGGCTGGCTTTAATCTAGATTTTCTTACTGTCAACAAGTCCCATGAACACACCAAAACCAACAATGTGGTAGTCCGTCTCTCAATACTTTCGGACTTCCCTACCCTGTCTGTGGCTCTCAGCACCAAGCCCATTTGTTCCTACAGAAAACATACATTTTTTAAAAATGGCTCACAAATATATAGTTTAAATTTAAAAAAAGGTTCAGTCATTTCCTATAACATGTTGGCACTCAAATTGGAGGAAATAGTGCATCTGTTGGGGACTATTCAGCGGCGGATGAATCCACATGTGGTGCTGTAGTGAGTGTTCGGGGCAGCAGGACGGTGTGTGTGGGGCTGAGTCAGAATAAACTACAGTGTGTGTGTTCATGGTGATGAAGGAACATGTCAGCCAGTGCAACAGTGCGGCTCGCTGATGTGTTTTAATAGTTTCTGGACAACGATGGAGGAAGAAGATCCATCAGGGTTTGATAAACACACAGTACTCATTGGTAGATACATTCACTGTTCTTTGGGTGTGCACATGGGATTTCTTGACATAGGAAAAATTTAGAATATCACTGGAATTTTCAGTGTATGCTCCCTGATTTTGTTGTAAGCTATGGCTATCAACACCCTGAACGCCCAAATGTTTGACCTGTTGATGCTTTTAAACCCAACACAGTTCACAGCAGAATTTTAAAGCATTAACTGTGGGATTGGAGGACATTTGGGAATGTGGGGGCACTATTAGATCGTATAAAAAATAAACAAAATCCCAAACTTACCCGTAGGTTGCTCTCAGCCAGACAGACTTTTTTAAGGTTAGAATTCTGGTAGTTACTTAAACGTTTGCTTAGTTTAGCTGAAATGTGTCTAACTTCTTCTAACATGCAATCTGGTTTTCAGTGCTCACACATTTCACAAACTTTCCAGACACTGTGTTGATACAAAAAGAGCCCAGTTGTGGTCAAGCAAAGTGAGTATGGACAGGTCACCATTACACCATGGACCACATATACTGCACCCAACATGACTCTGACATCACAGAGGGATGTGAATTTGTGATCCCCACACATTTCTGACTTTCCCACTCATCTTATGGTCTGCACCTTTCTGTGTGCATACATGGCTTTACATAGACAGGACACACAAGCAGATACACTGGATCACATAATATATTACAGCTCAACTCTTTTATCACTGCTGTGGACAGACAGACTTGTAGCTGAGAGCAGCATCAATGTTCAGTGGTGGATCGCTGGTTTTCACTGGATGAGATGACAAAGTGAGGTGGCTTTGGATGAACTGGACCACATAACGGATTCATTTCACAGAGTTGTGCTGTAGGGGTCCCATCTGTTGTATACATGATCTGTTTTCTATTTGTTAATAAAAAGCAGAGAAAAATGTCTTGAAAGCATTGATGTTAATAAAGTTGAATAATTGGGTTTTTAATATAAAAGTGGTGGATTTCTTTCACTTCTTAGCTCTGTGAAAACGTGGTGTGCACATTTTTAGGAGCTATACAAAAAACTTAGTTGACTTGACATTTAGACTGTCACACACTGTAATGAGATAACATTTGCAGAGCATATGTTTTAACAGTTAATAAATAGTTAATAAATACGTTCTTTCTTTGGTGGCCTGTCAAAAAGTCTCCTAACCTTGGTATTTCTACAGTCGCAGCTATGGTTCTGAATACGCCTTTTCATAGATCCTCCAAATGTGTGGAAGCCTACTGGAGGGATGAACAGCATTCTCCCAAAATATATTCCCTTCTTTGGTGTTTTGATGGTGGTGGTGGAGAGTGCTGTCTAACATGTCGCTCCCGAATCTCCCATACAGTAGGTGTTCAGGTGGGTTGAGATCTGGTGACTGTGAAGGCCACGGCATATAAGATAAGATAATATGGACTTTATTGTTCCGAAGGAAATTTGTTTTGGACACATACAGTGTCTGCTGTTAAAAGATACAAAATAGCCTAGTGCATACATACAGTACATGCACAGACTGCTACCAACCAACAGATTGCACACTGCCCGTCATACAACACACCTGCATTCATCAAAGTAGTGTACATAATATGTAGGAGCCCCTCATCAACACATCATGATAAAGTGTACATGTGTACAGTTATGATAGAAAGCAGCATTAGGCTCTGGCTAGCTTGCTATTTAGGGCTTTGATGGACAGGGGGACAAAGGAGTTCTTGAAGCGGTTGAGCGTGCACTGGGGGACTCTGAAGCGTCTGCCTGAGGGAAGAAGCTGGTACTCAGGGCGGAGGACATGGGTGGGGTCTGAAATAATCTTCTGTTTCTTCAGAGACAGCCTGGAGTTTGGGATGCTGCCCGACTCCCGTGATTTTCGTGGCTCTTTGCGTTGGCTGGGTGATCCGGGCTTTCGGCTGCCAAACCGCAGGATGCTCTCAACTGCGCCATGGTAGAAGAGGAACAACACATTCTGGTTGACACCAAAGACCCTCAGCCTACGAAGGAAGTGTAGCCGCTGTTGGACCCTAGTGCAGACATTTTCCACCTGAAGACTCCATGTCAGCTGATTCATATCATTTTCACACCATTCAGTGAGCCCTTGTGACCTGTATGGGCGTTTATTTATGTTTTTCCTTGAATTTGTCACCTGTCTGTGTACGTACATATATTACAGCAGGCAGATATAACTCTGTGAACTGTGGTAGGTCATTTTAATGGTAGGCATTTTCACTATACACTAAGATGTGAGGCATTATTAACAACATATGGCTGACGGCCTCTGCTGTGTCACACAGCCATGATTATCACAGCAATTAATCTTTTTCATGCAGTCCCTACTTGGAAAACAGTTTGATAGTTAGAATCAGATTTAATGATTGGAGGTCTGAATGCGGTCTAAACTACTGTGTATATATTAATATGACATAGCTTCATACATACATATATCATTTGACTAAGGGACTTTAGATACAGTAAAATAACATATCGCAATGTCTCCCAGAGTGTGTTTTGTAATCTCTGACAGACTGGGAAATCCTAGCGCAGCATTATTAATCAGCTCAGCTTTCTGCAGCTGAAACACATACTGTATGAGGCTTGGGCTGGAAAAGAGGGCGTTGTGATTGGCTGGGGGACTACGGAAGCACCTCCCGCTGAGCTCCATGTAAACAAACACAAAGCACACACTGGGCATGCGTCACTGGAATAATGGAGGACTGTCTTTGCTACCCGGACTGATGATGTCTGTATTTCTACTCTACTACCTGTGATCGGAGACAATAACTCGTCAACATTTCAGCGTGTGTAAGTTAATGTTTGACACTTTAGAATGAGTTTGTTTGTAGGAAAGTAGGAGTAACTCTAAGTTTGTGCACAAGAAACTGACGATCAGCAACAAGCCATGTTTGCTAGTTGGTTAGCGTTAGCTGAGAGCGGAGGCGGCTGTCAGATCTCTGAGTCCGTTAACGTTACACACTTGCTGCTTTCAGTAAAGTATTATCCGGTTTTACAGGGTGACTCACATTGTTTGTAAAGGTTGGTTGCTTGCGGTTTACTTCTGAATTTGACAGTTGTTTGGTTTTTGTTGACTACACTTTTCATTCCCGAGACGCAGAGCAAGCAATCTTGCAGTTAGCATGTAAGCTAGCGGACTAGCTAAGTATTTTTCCGAGGAGCAGCGCTGTCAGTGGGCCACGGTGTGTAACAGACGTGGTATTCACCCAATCACCGACTGAGGTCAGAATCAGTCAGGTTTGCATCCAATCACGGTTACACGCCTGTGGTGCGCCGAGTAGGCAGAGTCTGCACACCGTTTAAAAAGGCGTCTGAGCCGGCGCGTACGCCGGATGCCCCGCTCCGTTCAGGCGGCGGAAGCGGCGTATACGCCTACCTCGAGCACATGGCCCAGACAAACATAAACAGCCGACGGGAGAGTTATAAGACAGAGACCTGATGCATGCCATTCAGGCTTGCTTAAAATCATATTGTGAACACTGCTGTCAGCTAGGAAAGCTACCATGGCTTTTGCCCCGCAGGCCGACAGTGTTTGTTTTGTCAGCTGCCAGTAACGTGGGTGCACTCCACTGAAACCGTTTCCCGGCGCCGTCAGGTGCTAAGCGGGGCACCCTGCTCCGCACCCTGCACCCTGCGCCCTGCACCCTGCACTCTGCACCCTGCACCCTGCACCCTGCACCGGCGCCCTGCACCCTGCACTCTGCACCTGCACCAGCGCCCTGCACGCACCTGCTCCGCACCCTGCACAGCGCCTGCACCCTGCACTCTGCACCTGCACCCTGCAGCGCCCTGCACCCTCGCCCTGCACTCTGCACCCTGCACCCTGCACCCTGCACCGCGCCCTGCACCCTGCACCGGCGCCCTGCACCCTGCACCCTGCACCCTGCACCCTGCACCGGCGCCCTGCACCGGCGCCCTGCACCCTGCACCGGCGCCCTGCACCCTGCACTCTGCACCCTGCACCCTGCACCCTGCGCCCTGCACCCTGCACCCTGCACCTGCACCGGCGCCCTGCACCGCAGCGGGCCCTGCACCGGCGCCCTGCACCCTGCACCGCGCCCTGCACCACAGCGGGCCCTGCACCCTGCACCCTGCAGGGTCCGCTGCTGATGTATTATTTTGTTTGTAATATTACATCAGTACACTTTGGATACTACTGTGGATAAAGTTTGTTTTGTTTTCACAAATAGAATGAAGGTTGCACAAATCAGAAACTGGGTTATAAATTGTCTTTTGGGTGTCCATATTAATTAAGGCCAGGTTTGACCAGGTGTAAGTATAGTGGTTTCTGTGGTCTGGGATGGAGAAATAGAGTGAAGGTTTCACAAATCTGGAACCAGGGGCCTGTACTACGAAGCAAGTTCAGCACACCCCGGATCTCTTTCCGTTATCTGGCCTCACTAACCCTAACCACCGCAGTCACACGCCGCTGGTGATCGGCTCGGTAAGTCAGCCCGGGGTTTCCCGATCCAGCCACGAGTGTGTTCACATACAAGGGCCGGAGTTTGCAGCATGTGACCGATCGCAAACAAGGAACAGGTCTACTGGCAGCAGAGCGCCATATTTTACAAACGAAGAGCAAACTATAATATTAGACAAATACGAAGAAGATAAACACGCAATCCAGCTGAAAGCAGCAGCTGCCAATGCTGGAGGGACAGCTGGCAAAAAATCAGAGACTGTGAATGCGTAAATTAATATAATAATAATAATAAAGTTTATTTGTATAGCACTTTTAAAACCTGCGTTACAAAGTGCTTTACACATAAAACACAACAATAAAATACACAGTGAATAAACAGGCAGGCACAGGGAATAAAAGAGGAGTAAAACGTAAACACAATGGACGATTAACAACCGGAAATAAAACACCAAGGATTAAATGTGAAGACAACGGCTGAATTAAAATGGAGCAGTGCAAGACTTAAGTGCAGCATCAAGAATAAAGTAGAATGTAACTCAATAGTTAAGAATTCTAATGAACCTAAAAATTGTAAGAGAACATATAGGAAGATTTGTGTATTCCATAAATCAATGTGTTGCTTAGATGTATTCTTATATGATCATTTTAGCCTTATTCTTTGGCTTGGGAGCAAATAAAAGATAAATATAAAAACTCAGTTCAAAGCAGTGAGTGGGCTTACTTTCATACCTTGTAAGTACAACAGGTACAAGGCTGTCGTGCTTCAGTCAGTCTCTGTTGTAGGGTCGCGCTCCTAAGAGATCCTCTCCCAATCCGAGCAACAAGCTTTTCTTTTTGTAGCTCCGCAGAATCTGCTATCAATGGTGATGCCATTTTCCAAGAGAACTGATTGGTCAGTAGCCTATATAGGCGGTGCTTTTATACGCATTGATCTGTTATCTCCAACATAACCTGCTCCGGAGCAGTTTAGGTGTTCAGCATAAGTTACCATGGCGATCTGCCCCGGTAAGAAGTGAACCACCGTCGTAGGACTGAAAGCCCAGGGTTAAACCTGAACCTCGCTAACCGCAAAATCCTGCTTCGTAGTACAAGCCCCAGGTCTCTGGAGTCTGCTTGTTAATCTAGTTCAGGGTTGAGAAGTTGGAGTATAGTGGTTTTTGACATAGCTGCCAACACTCCCGTGTTTCCCGGGTTTCTCCTGTATTTCAAGGCCATCTCCCGGCGCCCTCCTGTTTTGTTGTTTCTCGTGGGAAACCTGCATGTTTGCACTTGCACATTAATTTGCATGGCCCTCAAACTTTATAATGAAAACATGTTTCCAAGTTTGTCCGACGTCACCCCCGTTGACAGTCTACGGTCTACTTGTTAACCTAGTCCAGGTTTGATACGTCTAAATATAGTGGTTTTGAGCTAAATGTGGTCTGGATGGACAAAAAGCAGTGACATCACCTTTTTTCTGTCTTCACAAACAGAATAAAAGTATCACAAATCTGACACTGAGTTTAACAGCAGTAAAGCTGGCCAAGAAATATTATCCCTTAACTCCTGCATCGGAGAACACCTTCAGCGGTGTGCTTGAGAACAGTGGTCAACCAATACGGGTTTTTCAATGGCCGAAGCTGATATTTAGAGAGCAGGGCAGCCGATGGCCGATATATAATGGCGATATCATGTTGTTGTTTTTTGTTGACTCAGTGAAATATTGCCATAAGGAGCTAGATTTCTGTCCAGCCAGCTGTAATTCTCAAAATAGAAAAGGTACAAGGTCAGTATTTGGGTTAAAAATAAAAACCCCAAAGAAAAGTCATGAATCATTCCATCGTTCCATGCACATTACAATCTAATATACTGTACGTGGTTATCTTAGCCAGTAACGTGTTTTTGTTTTAGATTTTAGATTTTTTAGTAATTAATGAAATAGAAAAATACATTGGGTTATGCTGTAGATTTCAGAACATGACTGGTATTTGAGGGATAGCGGGGTACAGTACACTATGTCAGAAGCGACGTTATTCAACTGCATTATTATTATTAGAATTAGAATTATAAGTATCATTAGGGATGGGGATCAAGACCCGTTTCTATAAGTTCCAAATTTCTCAAACCCGAAAATCAGTAAGGTCCGAGCTTATCGATACTGCTATCGAGACCAGCAGGTTCTACATTGTAACATTATGTCTCGAGAGACGAGAGTCATGTCATTTAAATCAAATCACTGCTGCACAAACATCCTTCGATTGTCTAATAAAGTTCTTGAATTCAGTTGAATTGGCTGCCAACTGCCGTTAAACTAAACGAAGAAGAATTGAATTGCCTCACGCCCTCGTTCGCTTCAGTTCTCATTTGGTCGCTCATTAGGTTGCTTGCTGGGATGCTGACGAGCAGCGTGGTCAAAGGCTTGGCTACATTTCAGTAAAGCCAAAGATAAGGAGGAAGCGAAATGTTCTAAGTTAACTTCTTGTTTGGGGGTTAAAGCCAAATGCAGTACCTTCGACTGTCTTTGAGTCGGAACACCGCCAACTGCGGCTGCCGTTGTGGGACAATCATCCTCCTCCACCCAAGCTATGCATGGTGCGCGCACTCGCACTAGCGAGTCCCGTTCGTTGACAATAATAATCCAACTGATAATAATCTAAAAATGTGCAATCTCTTAAAGTGACAGTACAGACACCAACCAGCACTTCAGTGTGAAAATAAAATAGTTACTGAAACATAAACAAAACACTTATATTAATATTTAGCACATTTTACCAAATGAAATGTGCACTTGCCTTCTGTCTGATAGAACGTTTGGAGGGCCTGGTACTGAGTTGTGTTTAATGTCGCCAACTTTATTTAGATGATCAGCACAAGCTCACCCCATCTTTGTTGTTGGAAAAAATTAGTTGGCCATTTATTGCTGCTGATATATTATTTTACTATTGTCATAGTTATTTGTTCTGTTTTACGGGGCCCTGTGTATTCCTTTTCAAATAAATGCCCAGCATCAGCAGTGTTTATTGAAGGCTAGGCAAGTTTCATTCTGTTCAGAAATCAAGCAGTCACAGACTCACAGCTAAGCAATAAAAGCAACACCACTTCTGTTGAGAATTTATTGTCATCTTGAATTTATTGTTGTCAAAAGTATCGATAAAGACTCGGATCGTTAAGCAGTCTCGAAAATGGTATCAATATCGATTTAAAAATGAACGATCCCCATCCCTAATTATTATAATATATATATTTAACGCTAGCCAGTAACGGTTTTAGATTAGATTTGCTGTCATTGAGGATGGGAGAAACGTGTTAACATTTAATTTTCTGGGTGCAGCCCTACACAGAACTGATGCAGACTGCGTCACAAGCTGAAAAGAGTTTTAGAAACTGCTTTAAAATGAGCCAGACACTGTCAAACATCTAACTGTCAGACATGTAAGCTAGATGTTTTCATGATCATGTCCATGTTCTCCACCAATCAGAGTTCAGGTCAAAGTAACAATCCCAAGATGACCACAGACATGCCAGCCCAAAGCCTGGGCTCGAGGATAATGGCGTTCACCCCCTCCAAAGAGGAGTTCAGGGACTTCAGCCGGTACATTGCCTATATGGAGTCACAAGGAGCACACAAAGCTGGAATGGCAAAAGTAAGTAGGGTCTGTTGTGTTTTGTCAGGTTATTATCTTACCTTTATTTAGCTGATGCTTTTATCCAAAGTGACTTACAATAACAGTATTCAACCACGTGGGTACAACCCAAAAATTGCAAGAACCATGCAAGGATAAGGCTTCATCAAATATGCTGAACGGTTTCAAGTGCTACATTTATAAGCAATAAGAGATAGAGAATGTTTTTTTATGGGCCGAGTTTCTGCTGTCCTGATGTCAATGGGGAACTCCTTCCACCATTGTGGAGCCAGGACCGCAGACAGTCGTGATTTTGTTGAGCGGTAGCGGAGCGGAGACAGGGAGCGAAGGTTGCTGTGTCTGATAAGTAACAGACACGGCGTGAAATTCAAAAGAGGAAGTAGTGAAGTGTGGAAGCAAGTAGAAAGAAAATCTCCAATTGGGCGAGATTAGCAAACCAGTGCCACGCCCTCTGCAGGTCTGGGTGTGTGGGCGAAGGAGTAGGCTGAGGAGAAGGCTATAGGGGTGGAAGTGTTCTCAGGTGTGATCCAAGTCTCAATAAGCGCAAGGAAGTCAATAGATCGTAAGGAGGCGTAGCCAGAGATGACCTCAGTCCTGCGGGAAGCTGACTGGCAGTTCCACAGGCCTCCTCTGACAAAGTGTTGGGTGTGTGTGTGTGGAGCGGGTGGGATAGATAAGATTTGAGAGGTTACAGTGATGTCATGAGCAGGTGTGTGGTCTAAAGTGTCTACAAGAAGAGGGGTGTACAGGAATGGAAATTATACACAGATAAGGAAAAAGCAGGTGTATAGACAAAGCAAAAAGATACGTAGCCCCTTAGATACTTAGTTAACGTCTCCTGTGTCCTCCCATGAAGGAGTCCTGCGAAAGACTCCTTCGTCTTTGTATAAAGAAGCTGCCGCTTCAAACAGGGAGTGACTTTTTAAACACAAGTGCCTATTCCTCAATTGGCTACAGAACTGTAGCTGGGTGCTAAACACACCCTCTGTTGACCCTAGTGGTGATAGCCTGGCAATAGAAACCCAACAAACAAACAACAGTTAAACAGATCAGGGAAGAGGTGTGATTTCTAAAAATCCTTTTTAAAGGATTTTTTAAGAATAAGGTCTCTTAACCCTACACCGGTTTCAGATTAGTTCACCACAACCCTAGGTGCAGTTAACCCTAGCTTGCAAAAATCCTAGACCAGAACAGATTATGTATAAACCAAGAAGAAGAATAGACTAACTGATAGTTACCTGACACAGCACAAATCACTAATACCAGTGGTTAAAATTCAATAAAACCGGAGCAGATTATAGTCAACTGACTGTTGTCTTTATACATTTAGTATAATATACATTTCCACAGCACTAATTCTGTCAGAACAACAACAGAGTCATGTTATACTCGCCGCTCTGCTGCTCTGACTTTCTTTTCTCTAACAGAAATGTTATTTTCATTCTGTTTCTGTTCTGTTCTTCTCCTGCAGGTTATTCCACCTAAAGGCTGGAAACCTAGACGGACATACGATGATATCGATGACCTAGTGATTCCTGCTCCCATTCAGCAGGTGGTGACCGGCCAGTCAGGACTGTTCACACAGTACAACATCCAAAAGAAGCCAATGACTGTCCACGAGTTCCGCAAGACCTCCAACATGGACAAGTCAGTTTACATAGTCAGATTATGAACCACAGTTGACTGATGAATGACTATAAGATTATAATGCAGACAACCTTGTACAGTATGTGATTTCCATAAGCCTATCACTTTGAATACCAAATGAGCTCTCTCCTTGGACTTGAAGGGGGGGGTGCTGATGCAAAGGGGTATTTCCCAAACACTGTCAGAATTCGATAAGGCTAGGCTGTAATTTAAATACAAATTACATTATTTACTTTTCGTAATAGTAATTTCAGTAGTATAGCCTCGACCCCTGAATCATGTCAATCCATGTTTCCTGTGCATGCAAGGCTATCAATATGCAGGGCTCGGGTCTGGCTCGGGTCTGGCTCGGGCAGAGTGATAGTTTTTGTTTTGTTTGTTCATGACGATTGTGTGTATTTATCTTCATTTTAATTTATTCGTTTGGATAATAATTTTCACTATATATGAACAATTTAAATAGGCCTATAGACTGTTCTTTCAACTGCCCTTTAAAAAGTGTTTATTACTTCAAAACCAAACAGTCCGACTTCAGACTGTAATTATAGCCTATATTTTATTACCTATTTTGTTATCTTCATTTTAGTTTGATCTTACATTTTGTTATTTATTCATTTTGATAATAATTTGCACTATATTACATGCACAATGTAGTTTACTTTAGCTTGTAATGAACTACCTGAACCCGTATTAGTTTGAAAACTCCAAAATATAAATAAAGCCAAAATATTACAGCTAAGCCTACATACATTTTCAGGGCTGTAGTGGCCCGCTGGGTGGGCATGGACGTCAGAAGCTTGCGCGCAATGCATCCTGATACATGTAGGCACTGCCAGCATGGCTCTGCAAGCAGGAGATCTCTGCTTAGTCGGTCAATATAGCGTGCACTGAGGAATTTATCAGAATCAGAAATCAGAATCAGGCTTTATTTATTGCTTCAATCAACTGCATTTACCATCAAAACTGAGCTTTTAGGGAATTATAGTTTTTTCCACTGAGGTCTAAACAGAAGATAACAGCATGATGTGTTCTGGCCGACCCTGGTACATTGTGCAGCCGTAGCGCTGCTAGGTAGGAGATGCATCAAATTGTAAATGCATGGTAGGCTACAGACAGAATGAAATACAATAAAACACAGCATGTAAGAGACAAATAATGGTTAATGTATGTATGTACATGTACACACACCTTAGAATACACCATGGCAGTGTCCCCCCCCCCCCGGCCAGCTAGATAGGCATTGCTGATTGATTCAATCCATTTTCAATTCTCAATTGAATTGACAATCGGCCCAAGCCTACACTGAATATCTCAAAACATTTCTCACTGTAGGTTCTGCAATCCCCGATACGTAGATTTTGAAGAGCTGGAGAGGAAGTTTTGGAAGAACCTGACCTTCAACCCACCCCTTTATGGGGCTGATGTCAGTGGAACGCTGTATGATCCAGTGAGTGGTAATAGGATGGATAGTGCCACCAACTGGAACTCACATCTCTTCATTGTGTTAAAACAGACCTTTCAATTTTATGCTCCCACACTCAACCATCTCTAGTAATTTCTTGTTTTCCTGATCAGTTAATGGTGCCATATGTTGCGTTTTTACATCAGTGTCATTGCAACTTACAGCCCCTGCCAATCCCTCCTTTGCAGGATGTGACTGAATGGAACATTGGCCGTCTCAACACCATTCTGGACACTGTGGAGAATGAGAGTGGGATCAAGATCAAGGGAGTCAACACACCATACCTCTATTTTGGGATGTGGAAGAGTGCCTTCGCGTGGCACACAGAGGACATGGATCTGTACAGCATCAACTACCTGCACTTTGGAGAGCCAAAGTCCTGGTACAGTCACAGACACACCCTCACACTGCTGGACAGACACATGTCACACATTGTTTCTGCTTTTCAGTTTCTCACTGCTGCGCATGTATATAGCCCTAAAAGTTATATACTGATTTTGTGCGATAATGAGAAAACATCCTGCTGTTCCCTTTATTAACAGGGATTCAGTGCTTTCTGGAAAATCTTGAGCTCTTAAATGCAGCTTTCCAGGCAATTTATCCAAGATACCCTGGAATGTGTCCTGGAAAAGTTTTTAACAACAAAATTACAATCAAAAAGACTATATACAGTGGTGTGCAAAAGTGTTTGCCCCCTTCCTGATTTCTTTTTTTTTGCATGTTTGTCACACTTAAAGGTTTCAGATCATCAAACAAATTTAAATATTAGTCAAAGATAACACAAGTAAACACAAAATACAGTTTTTAAATAAAAGGTTGTTATTATTAAGGGAAAACAAAATCCAAACCTACATGACCCTGTGTGAAATAGTGATTGCCCCCTAAACCTAATAACTGGTTGGGCCACCCTTAGCAGCAACAACTGCAATCAAGCGTTTGCGATAACTTACAATGAGTCTTACAGCGCTGTGGAGGAAGTTTGGCCCACTCATCTTTGCAGAATTGTTGTAATTCAGCCACATTGGAGGGTTTTCGAGCATGAACTGCCTTTTTAGGTCATGCCACAGCATCTCAATAGGATTCAGGTCAGGACTTTCATTTAAAAACTGCATTTTGTGTTTACTTGTGTTATCTTTGACTAATGTTTAAATTTGTTTGATGATCTGAAACATTTAAGTGTGACAAACATGCAAAAAAAAAAAGGAAATCCGGAAGGGGGCAAACACTTTTGCACACCACTGTATGTATGAATACATTAGCACTGGGAAAATGGGAACAATCAACAACTCATTGTATCTATGTATAAACTACTGATAAATATTTCTATTTTTATATATATATTATTTATATTAGTTTAAATAAACACAGTATATGTATTCAACAAATGACTATTCACATACATCTGTAGTTTTTATATTTACCAGGAGAGCATTAGGCATGGCAGCTAGAAATAGAAAAAAACTTGGGGGAAAAACTATTTTAAACAAATATCTAGCTATTATTATAATTTACATAATATAGATAATTATTAAATGTGGTTTGAAAATAGTCCAATGTAAATTAGTTTTGTTTTTGCTGGAAAAGATACCTAAAAACAAAAGGAAGTGGTAAAAGTCTGGTTTCAGACCAGTAACTAGTGTGTTCAGAGTCCTTCAGACACTAAACAAAGATGAACCTACTGTTGCTGAGAGGAGTTATTCTTCTCTGTGGTATTACTTACAGTCTTCATTCTCCAAAACAACAAACAACCCTAAACAGGCAGAGATCTCATACAAAGTAAAACAAGCTTTACTCTGTGGCCAATCACAGCCATCATTATATGTTATATATTTGTATTTCTGTTGCTCTTCAGGTATGTTGTCCCACCAGAGCATGGGAAAAGACTGGAACGACTTGCCAAGGGTATGTGTTCTTGCCGAACTCCAAAGATGGATTTTAATGTGTTTCAACAGGCACTCATCTCATTTGTCTCTAATCCCCTATGAAACTGGATCATTCACACTATTGTTACTCAAATTTCACCACTGGGTGCCACAAGTCACTTCTACTGGTCATGCTGATTGGTTTTAAAGAGGAAGTTAAAACTGCTTACAGTGAACCTCTATACTGTATGGAAAGTACCTCAGAGACCATAACAATTATGTTTACATATCCCATTTAACAGTTTAACTTAAAATACAACCAGAGAGGGTCATCTTCACTGATGTTGTGGATGTTTTCCTGTATTGCCAGGTTTCTTTCCAGGGAATGCTCAGAGCTGTGAAGCCTTCCTGCGCCACAAGATGACTTTAATTTCACCCTCAATCCTGAAAAAATATGGCATACCATTTGAGAAGGTGGCCTTTCATTTACTTTGTGTGCACCTCATGACATTGTCGAGGAAAAAAGAATGTCTGTGTAGTTTACCAAGTGTCAGCTCTTGTAATTCTGTGTTGTTTTTATATTCAGGTCACTCAGGAGGCTGGTCAGTTCATTGTGACGTTCCCATTTGGCTATCATGCTGGTTTCAACCATGGCTTCAACTGTGCTGAGTCGACCAACTTTGCCACCCAGCGTTGGATTGATTACGGCAAACAGGCAACACTGGTACACAAAAACAGAATTTAAACAGCTGTGAATCTAAATGTATTGATTAATCATGTGCAAAGGCCCCAGCTGCATCTATGTAGTGGTGTTCTGCTACAAAATGCATGGGATTGTGGTTCATGATGTCCCATTATTTTGTTAGCACACCTAGCTTGCAAGCACTAAGCGATAATCACCCAAACAAGACTTAGGTTACTTTCACACCTGTAGTTCAATCATTTTGTCCGGACCAAGGAAGAAAAAGAAAAACAATGTTGCCTTTTAGTTGTGGTTCGTTTTATGCTCACACAGACTTATTGACAGTTCCCATGATCAGCAGATGGATTTAATAGTAGTTTATCTTTTCAATTCAAAATCACACATCTGTCATCATAATCCTCTGTCATCGTAAAATCCTGTGGTTGGTCGGCTTTGCTTTCACACCACAAACACACCGCACAGACTCTGACTGGAAGCACACCGAGACCCTCCTTTTCAAATGGTCTTGGTCCTGTTGTTTGGTGCGCACCAGACTTTGATTGACAGTTTTTACACCAGCCTAAATGAACCGAACGGGCAATCAAACCAGACTTCATCTGAACAGAACCAAACCGAAATTGCAGTCAATGTCCATTAAACCCTGCACTGTTATTCTGTTCTTAAAACCTTACCAGTAGTACGGCTAAAATGTCAGGTTCATCCTGAGGTTCGCAGAGGTAATGGGGTTAAAATCAAAAGGGTTCATCCGCTGGGAAGCATCATTGTCCTTATCACGTGGGGGCATAAGAGGGAAGATCATGGAGTGTCCACATTTGAAAGGGTTCATCCTCTGGGAAGCATGAGTGTGCTCAGTATTTAATCTGCCAGTTAGATTTTAACATTGCAAGTGAAAACTTTGACCTGATGGTTGCTCTAGAGGAAAGGTCAGGGGCCCCTAACATTCCTAGGATCATACACTACAATATTAAAATATTCAACTGTAAGTCAGAATATCTGAATTACTCAAGAGAATACTATCAACCCCAACAATGACTGCAACTGTTCTCAAAGCATTGTTTTGTGCTGCTTTGACTACCATGGTTCAAACCTAGACTAAAATGTTGATCTGTGTTTTCCTCCCAGTGTTCGTGCCGTCAGGACATGGTGAAGATCTCCATGGATGTGTTTGTACGCAGGTTTCAGCCCGATCGTTACAAGCTGTGGAAAGCAGGGAAAGATAACACTCCTATCGACCACTCCAAACCCACACCGGAGGCTGCTGAGTTTCTGAAAGAAGACAAGACGGAGCCTTCAAAAGAGAGTCCCAGTGAAGCTGGATCTGAGGAGCCCACTACTCCTGTCCAGGAGGACAAAAGGTCTGGATTTACACTCGCTACTAACACATGTCTTGCTACATTCACTGGTTAATCTACTGTGGATGTGAATTATAGGCCATGTTAATCATCAGTAATCCATTAATTGTTAAATACTTATTAAATACTAAATGCCTGAATTTTCCTCAATGAAAGCTTTACTTAAACTATTTACATGGCATATTTGTGCAGCACAACCCTTGTTAAATAAGGATTTGAATCATAAATTGGATCAACATAAGTAAATTATTTGAATCATAAGTGAGTGAAATTAAATGCCTTCACTCCAGAGGTCTAAATTCCAAATCACTTTGCTGATTCAAATTGTTTCGTTCAGTTCAGTTTCGATTCGTGGTCACTGACTATGTAGTTAGTTCACTTTTTTCTCAGCTAAGTGATCACATCTCTGTTCAAATGCACTTCAGCACATATACTAGTAAGTTGTTACAGTACATTACTTCTGTACTTGTACAGACTGAGCTGACAACGGTGCTCTCAGTGAGGAGCTGCACTGCTAAAAGCTACTGATGCGGTCAGTGACAATGGTGATTCAGTAGCAGTTCACCGTGAAGATTCTGTGTTGAAGATTAGTACGCACATGTACTTCACACACCTCTACTTCACTCAGTTGCTTTGCTGCCACTAGTCTATAGGCCCTGACACACCGGGCCGTCGGTGAGCGTCTGTAGCCCTTGTTTTTGCTGTGTGTTCCACACCGTTGGCACTCGCCGGCCCTTGTCTGTGGCCTTTCCGGCCGGCTGAGCATGTTGAATTGGCGGCGGAGGGCATCGGTGAGAGAAATCACTCTGATTGGCTGTTCAGGTTAAGCGAATTAGTGCACACGAAGATAAATATATATGATATTAAATATCATTTGTGTTGTTGTTATTGTGCTAACGTTAGCTGGCTAACTAGCATCTTGAACCCATCAGGAGATCAGAGATTTCAGATCAGACAGGAAATCAGACATTTTCTCGATAAGCAGCTGTTTTACGAAAGAGAGCGGGCAAACCTACGTCCCTGGGGCTGCTGTGTTTATACCCGCAGCCCTGGGTCTTCCGGTGTTCTTTTCTGAATGACGAATGCAGACTACCGCCACCTGCTGGTATGAAGAGTTATTACCTCTCGCGCAGGCGCAGAGCGTACTAGCGTGCTATTTGGCTGTTCGCTGTAATCGGTGCGGTGTGATCTAGGCCCACTTCCAATCCGGCCTCTAAACCCTCTCCCTATCCACTCTCACTCCATTTGCGTGTTCGTGTGGAGGGTCCGCCACAGTAAGTGTTGTTCCAAACCAATAAGCCTTAAGTGGGAGTGGGTTACAAAGCCCTCCAACACAGGGTCTGCATCGATGCAGGCTTACCAACCACACTGCCTCTTTTGTGTCCGGTGTGGAGGAAACGCCACATACTTGTTAATGTGAGTTCCGTTCAGTTATTTCCAAAGAATAAGTAATAAATTGGCTCACTTCAAACAGACATTTGATAGACTATTTTCGTCTCCACACAGTGTGCTCTGTCACGGAGTGGGAGGGTGTAAGGACCAGATTGGAAATGGGCCCTAGTGTCACTTTTTGGCCAAGACACAGGCGACGAGAGGCAACGCAGCAGTCGGCTTTTGTCGCCGCTAGTTCTTTGACATGGGTTTGGTGTGTCAGAGCCTTATGGGAAACAGTGTTTCCCTTTGAGTCCTGTCGGACATGTCTTCACTAATGTCTCTCATGCATCAGTCCAAAGCCTCAGGCTGGGACAAAGCGTCAGCTTGATGCTGTTGAAGCCTCTGAAGACATCGAACCTGAGCTGACCGTGAAGGAGACTGAGGAGGTGGAGCCACAGAGGCCAAGCTGTCACGCAAGGAGTCTCTAACTAAAGTCCCTGTCAAGCCAGAGAAAGGTACCGCACAGTTCGTAGAGATCTTTTCTTCAGCTTTTGGGTTTTGTGTTCATTCAGCCTATGAGTAGAAACTGATCCTTAACCTTAAGAAAAGTATTTTTAAGATGAGAGCTTTTTTTTTTTTCTACTTGTGGAATGGGCCGATTGCTTGGCCTCCGGTATTGCTGATTGCAGCTTTCTCAATATCATCGACCAACATCGCAGAGCTGGACGCAGCAGTTCCAGACCCACCGTTTCAGACGTACACATGCGCCACCAGTTTTTTTTTTCTTCCTTTTTTAAACTTTATTAACAACACAGTAATATTACAATACACCACCAGTTTTAGACAGTTTATTGAGGTGTTCCCGAAACATGAGCCACACCTAAATTATTAATAATAATTATTGTTATTTCTGCTGCTTTGTTAAATGGCATTTAAATGACTGAATGTAGGCCAAAGACACACTGCACACATGAAAAGCAAAATGTACTATTGTTTTGTTTTAAAAAAGTCAATTAAAAAATTTGATTATAGAGTTTTATAGATTATAACGTTATCAGCATTTGTGGGAGATGCTGAAAGAAAAGCCCTGCCATTGAAATCTAACTAAGAAGTTTTTCATCCAGATGTAAGAGTGAATTAATGAAATCTTTACCGCTATATCATTACTATTGATAAAATTTGTGCTGAAGCTAGCCAGCTACCCCAAGTTATAGCTGGTTCCCAGGGCGTTACAAAGGATAGGCTGACATCATTCATTAATTGAAAATTAGCTGATGCCTCGTTAGGCATAACCAGTGCCGTTGCGAGAGAGGGTTAACCTTAACCTTCTCTCTACATGGCTCTGGGTATAACGTAGTCACCGACTGGCGTTTAAACTCGCACATGCATGCGTCTAAAACTGTGGGTCTGGAACTGCGGGGCGATGTTTCTCAGCTTTCTCGAGAGCCGCTCATCCAAACTACTTCACACTCCACACCGCACTTCCTTGGGTCCTCAGCAATACACCTGCCAAGTGTGAAGTCGACTGGATGAACGGTTGCCAAGAAAATCTAAGGACAGACATACATGTGTGTATGTTTTTATATATATATATCTATCTATATAAAAAAAAATTATGTGTGTGTATATAATACACTTCAAAACAGTTCAAGTAAAGGTAGTTTGGTCTGCTGCCAAAACCAAGATGAAAATTCCAGAGAATCTAACTGTGACAACGTCTTGATGAAGGAAAATTAATGCCTTATAAAGGTACAGTGGGTACGGAAAGTATTCAGACCCCTTTAAATTTTTCACTCTGTTTCATTGCAGCCATTTGCTAAAATCAAAAAAGTTCATTTTATTTCTCATTAATGTACACTCAGCACCCCATCTGGACAGAAAAAAAACAAATGGAGAAATGTTCACATTTTCTGAAACATCACATGGTCATCAGTATTCAGACCCTTTGCTCAGTATTGAGTAGAAGCTCCCTTTTGCGCTAGTACAGCCACGAGTCTTCTTGGGAATGATGCAACAAGGTTTTCACACCTGGATTTGGGGATCCTCTGCCATTCTTCCTCGCAGATCCTTTCCAGGTCCGTCAGGTTGGATGGTGGACGTTGGTGGACAGCCATTTTCAGTCTCTCCAGAGATGCTCAGTTGGGTTTAGGTCAGGGCTCTGGCTGGGCCAGTCAAGATGGTCACAGAGGTGTTCTCTATGCAGGCTTTCATATGTCTTGCACTGAGGAGAGGCTTCCGTCAGGCCACTCTGCCATAAAGCCCCGACTGGTGGAGGCCGGCAGTGATAGTTGACTTTCTGGAACTTTCTCCCATCTCCCTACTGCATCTCTGGAGCTCAGCCACAGTGATCTTTGGGTTCTTCTTTACCTCTCTCACCAAGGCTCTTCTCCCACGATTGCTCAGTTTGGCTGGACGGCCAGGTCTAGGAAGAGTTCTGGTCGTCCCAAACTTCTTCCATTTAAGGATTATGGAGGCCACTGTGCTCTTAGGAACCTTGAGTGCTGCAGAAAGTCTTTTGTAACCTTGGCCAGGTCCGTGCCTTGCCACAACTCTGTCTCTGAGCTCCTTGGGCAGTTCCTTCGACCTCATGATTCTCATTTGCTCTGCCATGCACTGTGAGCTGTAAGGTCTTATACAGACAGGTGTGTGCCTTTCCTAATCAAGTCCAATCAGTTGAATTAAACACAGCTGGACTCCAATGAAGGAGCAGAACCATCTCAAGGAGGATCAGAAGAAATGGACAGCATGTGAGTTAAATATGAGTGTCACAGCAAAGGGTCTGAGTACTGATGACCATGTGATGTTTCACTTTTTCTTTAATAAATTTGCAAAAATTTCTACATTTCTGTTTTTCCCTGTCCAGATGGGGTGCTGAGTGTACATTAATGAGAAATAAAATGAACTTTTTTGATTTTAGCAAATGGCTGCAATGAAACAGAGTGAAACATTTAAAGGGGTCTGAATAGTTTCCGTACCCGCTGTAAATCTGCCTGAAATGTGGCATTTATGTATTACTGTCGGCTAATAAAACGTGCTGATTATTATTTTCCAATAAAATTACTACAGCCAACAAAAGAAAGCCAAAGCTGTCCAGGTGGAACTCTCACTTTAGAATTTCGCACATTCTAACATGTCGACCTAATTAGAGTGTATTAGGCTAATTCCACAGATGTAACAAACTGTAATGGTTCGAGACGATCTACTAGTATCAACAGTTGCAAAAATGTATATTATTGCTGTATTATTCTTTCAGACACAGACAAAGTCACGGCGGAGCCTAAGAAGGAGAAAGACGCCAAGCCGCAGACTAAATCTCAGTCCAAAGCCAGCACTAAGAAAACTTCAAACAGACGAAGTCCTTCAAAAAAAGAGAAGTACAGCGTGTCGGCTGCAGACGTCTGTCCTCCTGAGCCTGTTGAGAGCCAGGTGGTGGCTCTGTGCTCTGAGGAGGCAGGCAGAAGCGAGGAACCTCAGCTGGGCAGCAGCTGCAGCCCGGCACACAAACTGTTTCAGAGGACGCTGAGCCCCGCGGACGTCCTGCACGTTCACAGCTATGCCAAAGGAGACTATGCAGAGGGAGAAGCCCTGCCCAAGGAGGAGAAGAAGAGCGAGGGCAGTGACAACGAAACGGAGAAAGACAGACATTTTAGCAAAGCAGTGAGTGGACACAGATGTTACACACATTTAATACTGTACTTAATTAATGGACCATAACAATGGTTTTTGCATGTTTGAGCCTCTCAACTATAAGTTGTGGACACTTTACACTATTGTTAACATTTTTCCAACCATTGGTTCAGTACACTTGAATCCATTGCAGTGATCAACTCACTGCCTTCATGTAGATTTTGGCTTGTTATTGCTTTCAAGGATGCTCAGATGTCAGTCAGAAGCATTGCATCGATGAGCCACCAAATAAAATTAAAACACAACTAAGCAAACACAATATGACATGAAAAGAGTGAATGTGGATTTGTTGTTTGTTGCATTTAAAGGATGCCTCTCACCAGCCAACTCTTAACTCAAATGACGGAACATCCTTGAACACAACAAGAGTTTTTTTAACAGTCCTTGCTGCATTGAGACACTACAGAAACAACACCTAAAGACAAAATAAAGGTGATGAATAGTCACTGTGATGGATTGGCTATGTGGTGCAAGTATTAGGTCAGTAAGCATGCAAAAGTGAAACACTAGCAGTATGGTCTTTTGAAAACAATTGTCCAGCCTGCCTGCTGATGCTAACAGTAGGTGTGTCTCTCCAGCAGGTGGCAGAAGAGGTGGCTGGAGACGGACAGCCAGAGAGTGATCTGGGGCAGCTGCCAGGCCACCATCCACTACTAAAGGACGGCATGAGTGACGAAGGTCTGTCGCATTAACTGCAACAACTTGAGTGGGATGCCTCACCATCGTACTTAATATTGGCTGAATATGAATGCCCGATATATAGAAATGTGCTGTAGATCGCTAATATCCTCCCTCTAGTTGTTATTTGACCCGAGTGTGTATGTTAACTTTGCTGTTGTTTGTGCCACAGAGGCTCCACAGGAGTCCCCCCCAGTAGAGGAGGGTGGTCTTGAAGGGGAGAGCTGGGCTAAACCTCTGGCTCACCTGTGGCAGAGCAGACCTCCCAACCTGAAGAAAGAGAAGGAGTACAACCAGCACATGGGCTCCAAACCTCCATACTGCTCCATCTGCATGCTGTTCCACACGTACCAGCAGGTAATCTGCACCAGAGCAGTCACCAGGCATGACCAGTCATCTGTTGAGTCACAGCAACATAAGACCACGCACTACGTAGACCAGCAGCTGTCATGGAGAAAAAATAGTTATTTGTGCACATAAATTACTAGTGCTCAATTTATCACTATTATTAACATTAACTCGATTTGTGATTGAAACTGTACATGTTTAGAAAGCTTATGTTACAAACTGGAGGTGTATGGTTTGAAAAAGTGGCCATTTAGGAGGCAGGGAGGGTCTGAAGAAAGAAACAATCCAGTTGCATTATGGGAAATATAGGATCCAGTGTTTCTGGAGCCTGACCCACACTAGAGACCAAACGTTAGGATATATTGACCTGCAAGCCAAGCCAAGTTACTGTAACCTCAGGAACTGAAAGTCCAGGTTGTTGTTTCTACTCTGGTCAGTTAGTGAGGAACGCAGCAGTGTTTTGGTAGTGAGGTGCCTACAACTATTGAATTTATTCCTTCATATTAATATTAGATTGAGATGTGACATTTACTCCATTTGGCCTTGTCCCCCCTTCCTACAGTTGCGATGCTATATTTAACGTTGTTTCAGCAATACTGCTATCAGTTAGCTGCACATATTTGTAGCCTTGTGTTAATGCCCTGCAAAATGAACAGTGACAGTCCACTGACAGTCTTATCTAAACAATCGGCTTGGCTTTAGTACAGTTTTGTTTAGATTTTGGATGGAGATACACAGAGATACAGATTTGCCTGTTAAATAATGTTGTGTTATCTGTGACATCCCTTGAGCATGATGTTAAATCTGCATTTTCGTGGTAACTGAGCGAACTCGATCTGATGATGCGGACCATGTGATACGGTCTAACTCTCCACAGCAAGTCATTGGACCTTGAGCTGAGATTGTCAACTGCTGTTTCCAACGCCAAGATTAAATTGTCAAGTTCAATATTAAGTATTGTTTTACATTATATTATGTCCGTGACACCTGCCGCGGTGTCCTTAATACATTTACTGAGGCTGACATTACTGTGGCCTTTTCCAGAACAATTGTTCCATAATTGTGTGTACGTATTAAAGTAGATACATTAATTACAGTACAGTGCTGCAGATCTCGGCACTTATCTAGAATAAGGATTACAGACTTGGAATATCAGGTTTCCAGTCTGCTAATAAGTATTTAAGTGCATCAGATTTGACCTCAGGTGCTATTTACAGAGCTACCAACAGAGATTATTGAGGATAATAACCTGGATGGGTGGAATGCAAGTCAACTCTGTAATTCAGGAAGTAAAGGTTCGAGTGCAACGTGTTGACACCATAGACACAACTGTCCTTTGAACAAGTAGTTGTTAGTGAAGAACAGTTGCAGTTTTAGGAAAAGTCCATATTCAGAAGAGGATATTACTTTTATATATTGCAGTGTTCCAAACTCCATGTTTCTGTGTGCTGTGCCTGCTGTCAGACTGAATGTGCGAACAGTGTAGACAGTCCTGTCGTGGTGGCTGGTGGGCGGATGCGGACCAAACCTCTGATCCCAGAGATGTGTTTCACCACCACCACAGAGGAGGACTCTGAGTGTGAGGAGCAGCCCGTCACACCTCATCTAGAGGAAGATGGAACCAGCCTCCTCATCAGCTGCTCTCAGTGCAGCGTCCGGTTTCACACCAGTCAGTACACACACACTTAAACTGAGAATATTGGTTGCAAATATGTCACACAGCCTATATGTACGTGAAAGTGTTTTCACACACACACTGTCAACCTTACACACGTCTCATGTTCTCAAATTTCGGACAGCAACATTTGATGCCAGATCTTCGGCACAACACAACCACTTAAACCTGCACCGCCTGAACGCTGCCTGTGGGTGGCGGCACATGCTAACAATGAGTCTGTCAGCCACTACACCAGTGTGTCAGACGGTGTCTTTGTGTTTGTATATTCCAGGCTGTTACGGCGTGGATCCAGCCAGTGTGAGCAAGGAGTGGAAATGTGCGCGCTGCAAAGCCAACGCCATGACTGAGGTCAGTGAACTCTCCAGGGAGGATTTCCTCTACGTGGTTCGTCGTTGATCCGTTGGAGCCTTCTTTGTAGTGGAGTACTTAGTATTTATTTCTGACATTCAACTCTAATGGTCCACAAAAACGAGGATTATTTGTACTGTTAATGATCTACATCTCTTGTTCTTCACAAATCAAATATCTCAAAATATATTAAATAAATTACATGAACAAAATTCTGTATAAAACATTATGTAATAATTAATAAAATGAATTAGAATTTTTTGCCTCTTTTAGCAGCAAAGCTCACATTGTATGCTGATGCACTTAATTCTCCTCAGTTTTCCCCTCTAAAGCTGGTTAGTAGTGTAGGTAAAGCTTGAATGTGATTTCACTGTGAGAACACCACTTTCGATGGACTCGTGGTCCGCCTTTCTATGTTGAAGGGTTGTGCTGGATGGGAATGAGTCAAATAATCAGCGCAGAGTGATGCTGCAGTGAGCACATGTGTATACTTTGGAAGTGGGATATCTCAGCTTAAATGCACAGGCTCACATGTACAGTTAGCCAGGTTGTTTATGAGACAGCTGCTGCTTCTGATGATGTTGCTGGTAACAGTAATCCAGTGTTAAACACAGCATTTGGTAGTCTGAAAACAATAAACGGAATGAACGTTAACTGCAGGTTTATAAATTCTGAGTTGACTATCCTCTGGAGTTTTAGATGGAAGACTCTGTACTGTTACTGTACTGTTATATGGTGTTGCACTGGAGATGGTTAGAACTGTACAATACAGCCATAAATAACATATATAACTGTTTGACCCACATAAACATGAGATGGGCAAAGCGCAGTGGTCAAGAATTTATAAAACCATAGTTTTAGCCGATGATAATGGCTGCAAATAAAATGGACTTTTAGTGGACTACTAGCTACAGTAATGAAAGACTTCACTCTTTGTTTGCCTGAACAGTTGATTGATGACATGTTCTTTTTGCAGAATTGCTGTTTGTGTTCGCTGAGAGGCGGAGCCTTGCAGAAAGCAAACAACAACAAGTAAGTTGTTCAGAGTCATCAGGAACAGGAAAGTACATCTAGCTATTTTGTAACATCTGCACTTTGATAATGGTACTTAATCATTGAACAGGATAACATTTGGTCATTCAAATCAAACTGGTTTAAAGTGCTATGCTGCTCATTGATACACCTTAACAGCCAACAACATGTGAGTTCAGAGTCAGAAAACTGTAATAGTCATGGTCCAACTAATTGAGTATTACTGTATGTAGGGATCGTAGAAAAGGTTTCAGTCGTAGTCGTCTGGACGCTGTTTTCAGAATCAAGACGTTTCGGCTCCCATCCGGAAGTCATTCTCAATTGTGAAAAATGGTCTGAGAACTCAGAAATTTAAGCTACTCTGTGTTGCTTAAGCCCCGCCCTCAGGAAGGAGTCTTCCTGAGTGTCTGCTGTTTACCCTGCCTTGTTTCACCTGAAACTGACCTAATAGTTTCCATGATGGCCCAGTAATCAGTAATCAGGCCTATTGTTTGGAAGCGTGATTCCAAATCTCTCTGGTCTGAGATTCAATCTGCCCAATGTTTACCACAGTGTATTAGCACCTTGGTCAAGCCAATCATATGCTAATCGGGTACAGTGATTAGGGAGGTGCAGCCAGAAAACAATAGGCCTGATTACTGATTACTGGGCCATCATGGAACTATTAGGTCAGTTTCAGGTGAAACAAGGCAGAGTAAACAGCAGACACTCAGGTAGACTCCTTCCTGAGGGCGGGGCTTAAGCAACACAGAGTAGCTTAAATTTCTGAGTTCTCAGACAATTTTCACAATTGAGAATGACTTCCGGATGGGAGCCGAAGCGCCTTGATTCTGAAAACAGCGTCCAGATGACTACGACTGAAACCCTTTCTATGATGGAACACTCCTGGACGAATGAGGGACTACACTGTATGTAGGGATACACATTATATTGGTGGCTGATATACGATTGGCTGATAAATAATGTTTTTTTTAATTATTGTTCAGATAATGGAATTTCATTCAATAATTTAATCTGATAATGTGGAGCCCTAGCTTTGTTTCGATTGGGACGCCACGCGAAATCCGGTTCTGAATTGGAATTTATTTTAAGGTCAGGTCTTCTGTCGGCACCGAAGGGCACTGAGAGTAGCTGAGAGGATTACATGGCTGTAGTGGAGTTTATGATAGTCCGTGCAGTCTTGTCTGTCTCTTCTCTGCTCTCTGTGTCTGTGTTTGCATGAGTGCTGAGCTCCCCACCCACACACATACACACTCAGTGGACAGCAGAGCAGAAATAGCAGCAGAGCGAATGAAGCGATCATATAGGTATCGGTCACCAAAAAAACATATTTATTGGTTATCGTTATCAGCCCTGAAAACATATCGCTGCACATCTAGTATTCTAGTATTTGTCATACTAATTCTGAAACACCGTTTTCCTTTTGTTTTTTTTAGCTGTTTGCCCTAATGGGTAATGGTGAAAATTCCAACCAGACTAGCAAGGAGTCTTGGATATAACTTGTCAAATGACCGTTATCATGTTTGCACTAGTTCAGGCTCAGCATGTTGTCAGTGTTGTAGGATTTAACGGTTGAGCACAGTAGAACAAGTATCTCCAAAGCCATTCCGTATTTAACAGGAATCAGTTATCAATTAAGAAAACTATCAATGTCTCAATAGATCAACAGTCAGATTACGGTTAAACACTTTCCAAGGTGAATGAGGTTCCTGGAAAATCATTGAAAAGAATGAGGCCCAAGTAGTTCCATAAACCATATAATACAGTATTCAAAATAAATAATATCACAATACAACACAGCAATAGAACCAGCAACACAAACACTACATTGTGAATGTCAAATCTGTGCATATAGGAGATGTGTGTGTGACAGTGTGTGACAGTGTGTACTATTTAGTTTCATAGTGATTTAGAAAATGGACATAGGCAGCTTACTGCTTGATGAAGCCAGTATATCATTTGTAACGTGTGTGTGTGTGTGTGTCACAGGTGGGTACATGTGCTGTGTGCAGTGGCTGTGCTGGAGGCACGCTTTGTCAACATCACTGAAAGAAGTCCTGTCGATTTAAGTGGAATCCCTTTGCAGAGATTTAAACTGGTGAGTTCAAATAACAGTCACACTTTTCTGGATAAGCTACGGTTCCATTCTCGACTGAAAGCTGGTGTTCATTCAGTACGAATGTTCCGATCAAGTTCTTTTGGCCCTGATCCTGGTTCGGGACATCTCTAGTTTTCAGCAGAGTGGTCAGTATGACCTGACTCTGGAGATTATTCTGAATTTAAGACAACAGGTAAACATGGAGAAAGTGGCAGGAGGTCTTCTTACTAAAATATGATCAACTACACTTATAGTAGGAGGAAGTAGAAATAAAGGCCAGTCGCTAATATAAGCTTGTTTCAAATAAAGGCTTGGTTCTCTCTGCAGGTGAGCATTTACATTTTAACATGACGCTTTATGCATTTACAGTACCTCTATGTCCCAAACTGTGCACCTCTCAGCAGTGCTGCAGCCCACAGAATTAACATGAGGACAGACTGGAAACTGAAGGAATATCCAGCCATCTGTACTGTAAAATCATGAAGGCCAGTTCATCTAATAGGATGTGAAATTATTAAGTGCAAAAGCCCAGCTGCACTCAAGCTAATACTGTTAGCTTCACCTTCATTGAGTCCACTGAGATCCACTGCAGTTTCCTGAGCCCTGGCTCCTGTGTGTTCATCTCTGACAGAAATGTTACTACTGCAAGAAGCGAATGAAGAAGGCGTCGGGCTGCTGCGTGCAGTGCTCTCATGGCCGCTGTCCCACTGCCTACCACCCCACCTGTGCCCAGGCTGCTGGAGTACTCATGCAGCCAGATGAATGGCCCTTTGTGGTCCATGTTACCTGCTGTCGACACAAAGGCCCCACTCAGATTGAGGTAAGGAGCCGCTGAGGATCTGGTAACCTCTGCTTTAAGGACTTACTGTGAACTAGAGATGCATTATTTACACTTTTGCCCGTATAGCAGTGAAAGCTTTGTCCAGTACTGTTACATTAAATGTCAGAGAATACTGAAGCAGTTTCCAGTCAACATTAGTAAGTCGAAAAATGTGATGTCTTGTATCTCCTCCAACAGCGCAATAAAGCAGCCATGCATGAACTTACTGTGGGACAGAAGGTGATATGCAAGCACAAGAATGGCCGCTACTACCAGTGTGATGTGGTGCAACTGTCTAAAGAGACGTTCTACGAAGTCAACTTTGATGATGGTTCCTTCAGTGACAATCTCTTCCCTGAAGACATCGTGGTAGGTTTCACTAGTTTATCTCAATCTTGGTAACAAAAAATATAAACGCGACACACAGGTCGATATCTCGTGAACAAAGTCCCGTGCGTGGTGTGTAGGCTACCTGCGCCGCCCAGCTATAAATACCTCGTGGTAGCCTGCAGCAGGCCTCTCTGACTGGCCGGCAGTTATCCAGGAATTCACAGAACCATAGTTACCTCCCTAACTTCCGTTCTGTTTCCGTCTCCCCAATCTTCAGAGCTGAACCTGTTCAGCAACAGACTGGTTGTTTGATGACAATCACTGGTAGCCCCCTCTTTGCCACGTCTCCTGTCGCTTCCTCCTCCAAACCAAACAGATCTCTTCCCTCCTGGTAGAAAACGCTTGGCCAGTAATGGAGTTTGAAATCAGATTTTGTTTTCCTTTAGCACCGTTTTCTCTTTGCTTTTTCATAACATCAGGCGTGTAGTCGTTCTTCCGAGAAGTTGAAACCCCCACTTCTGCCAAGCCAGTCTCAAAATGTCCTCCTTCATTCTGTAACTTGACAGTTTAGCTACACTGCATCTCGGTGAGGCGTCCGAGGGCGGCCACGGCATCACAGCATGATGCGCTCTTTCAACTCGTACCTCAAAAGAAGCGGGGAGCTCCGAATTTTCCCTCACCAGGTGTTCAATATTGGAAACCATGGATGGAGAGTTCTCCTCAGCTCCCTCTTTAACGCCATGGATTCTGATATTATCTCATCTAGAGCGGCCCTCCAAGTCCGGCAGTTTAGAGTCCAGGTGAATGTGAAGCTTCAGCAGCTCGGTAATGGCTTCCTCCGTAGCTTGTATTCGGGTGTCAGCGGCCTCAGTCCTCTCCTCAGCCCCCCCGAGTCTCTTGTTAGTTTTGTTGATTTCGTCTCAAATTACTTTGAGCTGCAGACCGTTGTCTTTCCTAAACTCCCTCAGTTCTTTCAGTATGAGGCCAAGGTTTGCGTTGTCCGTTTGTTCCCCACCGAGGACCATTTGCATGTCGTTATCCTTCATGGCGCTGCGTCTTCTTTGAGTAACTCGTACTGCACTGACTTTTCAAGGGCCACAAACCTGAATCAAATTGTAGTGAAAGTAATTTTTTATAATTCGTAGTGGGCTACCACGTTGTGTGTATAGATAGATAGCTGGGATGCACAGGTAGCCTCAACCTGCGAGGAGACACATCCACTTTGTTTATTACCACTGGCCTTCAGGAAGGAATGACAACGGACCTTCTTATGTAGTTTGGTCAATTTTGACCTATTATGACAGATTGTTCATTTCTATTTATATAGCTGCCCACCTAGATATTCATCTACAGCTGTGAGATTCTCTGTTTTTCTGTACGTCAAGGACATCATTGTTGTAGAGCACAGCACTGGCTCTCATGACAAAACTGACATTTTGGAGCATTGTATTGATAATATCCTAAATTTGAAAATAGTGGCATTTATTTACCTCAGTGGCAGAGAGAACCAGGCCTTAATCTAACTGGCTTATATACCAGACAGGCCTTTATTTCTAATAATACATAATAAATTCAGTGTAACATCAGTTTCCACAGCACTAATTACATCAGTAAAGCAAGAGTCATTTCAGGTGTTCCACTCTGCCTTTTTCCACAAACCATGTTAAGCTACCATAAATTAAACACTTCCTCGAGAATTTTCACATTAAAATACTTGCAGCCTTCCCTTTATAGGTACGCTTTTAATGTGAAACAACATCACTGTTTATTGTTGTTGACAGTAGCTTTGCAGCGATCAGGAGTAAGAAGAAGCAAGTGGAATCAGAGTATGAAAACATTATTTCTGCTGATCAGAGAGAGACAGAGCAGTGCGGTAGAAATGTACTTTAGATTGAATTCACCGTGTGACTGTAGCAGGGTACAGGTAACCCCCCCGTCAGGGTGTTTTTTACTTGTTCGTGCTGGCTATTATGTGAGACCACCATGACTGGAGGTTATATATGTGACTGGTGGTGAATTTGTCCATTTATTTCACTAATGTACCACAGGTTAAACAGTTCAGACTTAAATGTGGCATGTTAAGATAATCACCACTGGGGAAATTATTAATAGTTTTATGTTTGAAATAAAATTGGGTGTTTCAAATTAGCCTCAAGCATATGAAGCATTAACATTTACATTTAGATTTTACTTTTGCAAGTGCAGGGGGAGAATAAGCTTCGTGTCCTCGTGAATATTTCAGTCCAGTGTAACACTGTACGTATGTCAGGATGAATAAAAGCAGTCGGTTTGCTCAGGACTCTGCAACGTGTGTTCTGTCTGTCAGAGCCGGGACTGCGCTCAGCTGGGACCCCCACCGCAGGGGGAAGTGGTTCAGGTGCGATGGACAGACGGCCTGGTGTATGGGGCCAAATTTGTGGCAGCTCATGCCATCCACATGTACCTGGTAAGAACTTTGTGTGTGTGTGTGTGTGTGTGTGTGTGTTTGTTTTGTGTAACCTAAAAAAGTTTGACTTAGTATAGTTATATACGGAAAACTTTTAGCAAAAGGTCTCCCTGCTCCTTCTGACCATGGAATGTGTATTATGTTGTTACATATTGCATCTTATAGTTGGTGTAAAATGTTGCGTAACTAAAGCTTTCATATATTAACAATCCCGCTTTTTTAGAATATTTGGTTTTGGAATTGGCCATTCTCAAAATGATTCGTTCTGTTTTAGAACAGCACAGAAACTGCCCCCATTAAGATGGACATATTTTAAGTAGATTATAATATTCCAGCTGTATGTGTAGTCTTTGACTCTGTAAGCCACAACTTCTGCCGGCCTCGCAGTCTAAGCGGGGGCTTAGACAGAAAACAGCCCTGCATTAAAACAAGGCATGTGGGTGGGGGGGCTGTTTCAGGTTCCGGTGAGACAGTAAAATAGGATCCAGGAAGTCCAGTTTGAGTAACAGATCCATGAGTTTGAAGCCTCAGACGGCAAAGCAATATTACGAGGAAGGGTTTTACTGCTCTGGCAGTTCTCACAGTAGCAGTTATTTTATGTCTGCCTGAACGATCGCAAAGTAAACGGTAAATACAGCGTTCGTGTTACACAATGATCCACCGGGAATGTGCACTTATTTGGTGTATTTGATTGGCCAGTGAAGTGCGTTGCCAGGCGACCCTGTTTTCCCCCGGAGCCTCTGTGTTGGCACCCCCGGCATCAACGGCGTTCTGTTGTCTGTCTGAACGTGGTCTACAGCATTTATATCACAATCAATGAAGTGTGCCGTCCAGAGCTGAATCCGCCCGAGGACAAGGACTAGAATTAAAACTGAAAACAGGAACCAGGAAAACACAGAAGGGGCAGGGATAACCTAGTTTTTATGGGTGACATGTTTCACGAACGATTGGTTGACAGGTGAGCGGTCTGTGTCAGTCACTGTGAAATAAAATATTCAGCAAAGTACAGTAGCTCAGGGAACATATAGATGTTCTTTCATTTAATTTTACATATAGCACCAATTTAACTGGGTAATCCAGCAATGGCCGGGACATCAGCTTATTGATTTGTTGCAGTTGGTGATCATTTAATGTACCAATGTCTAACGAATCGGGCTCTGAAGAGACGACTTGGTGTGTGACAGTAGTAAAGAGTTGCACAAACTGGAATTTGTGGTGTTAATGGATTGCTTTGATTGCTTGGTGAATTAAGGAAATCCTAATTAACTTGCCTGTTTCTTTCTAACACCTGCAGCATCAGTAGGCGATTTGAGGGGGGGGTGCCATCCCCCTCGTTACCCTGCTCAAAAGACGATCTGAGCTCTGTCTCGTAGTGGCGCCTCACATTGCTGCGCTGCCATTGGGCCGTCCCCCCTGTTAGAAAGGAGCACATTGCCTACTGTGCAGCACTGGCGGATTGTGAGCAGGTCTTAGTGACTCAGTGTCTTCTGGACTGCCTCGGACTTCTCAGTCTTCGGAGCTGGTCTGAGCTGTCCTAAAGTTAGGACTAACGCACCCCTCGTTTTAGGAGTTTCTCTTTACTCAGGAAGTTAGGAGCTATTCTTAGCCCTAGAACGCTTCGGGGATGTAGCCCCTGGCCTTTGCAAAGCTCCTGTCTGTGGAATGTCCTGTCCAAGCAGGCACTGCCACAGACCTATTGTTCTGAACTTGTGATGTGATGTTGGCTGCTGTCTTCTTTTCATTTTTCTGTTGTTATTATGAAGCACTTAAATTGCTATATATGAATTGGTATGATAATGCCCAGCAGTTAGAAACTGCACAGTTTAGCTCCATTTGTGTCCTGAATGTATTGTTTGCTACAAATCTGGACTGTAGGTGGAATTCGAGGATGGGTCGCAGCTGACAACCAAGAGAGATGATGTCTACGCTCTGGATGAGGAACTCCCCAAGAGAGTCAAATCCAGACTGGTAAGTGGGACCCGAACAACACACGGACTCCTTATTGCACCTCATATGTTGGAAGTTGCCAGTGAAAGACAGTGAAAGGATGTGGCAGTGTTGTCATGCAGTCTCGTGTTTGTCTCTGCAGTCTAAAGCGTCAGACATGAGATTTGATGGGATCTTTGAAGAGAAGGAGATCATCCAGGAGTCAAAGAGACAGAGAGTGATCAACTCACGTTATAGGGGGGACTACATAGAGCCTGTGATTTACAGAGCCATCATGGAGTAAGCTCACTCCCTGTCTGCTCACCCACACACCACCAGCACTGACGGGCTGAACTGTGCTCACTGTACCTTAACTTCGCAGCTAGCCACTGAGAGTGTAGCTCCAGATGACTTCCTTCAGGACCCACTTTGGACTGTTCTCTATTTTTTACTTCTTATTCATTCATCTTTGTCAAGTCAGAGATAATTCTGTTTGCTTTGTTTGATTGCGATCCAGGAAGCAGCAGTATTTGTTATTTGAGTTTCTCCACAGGACTCCACACAGTGCAGCAGGTTGGCGTCCAGCCCTGGCAGTACGTAGCTGTAGGAAGCACTCGAAAAAGGGCATTTGTTCAGTAAAGTAGCATTTTGACAGTAAGGCGCCTATAAAAACAGGCTTGGCTGGAGTTAAACTTTAAACTACAGTAATGTTAAATGAATTGCTGTTTAAAGGACATTTTATTTCTTTTCTGCTGCCATTAGTGCCTATGATACGGAACCTGATAGGTATCAAAGGTAAACGTTTTTAATCATTTGTACCCTCATATTTAAAATTTGTAAATGACTAAATTGTGCCCACAAATGGCAGAAATAATTCTTTCAAATGAACATCCTTACTGCAATTATTCCCTTAGTTCCTGTCCCCTGCACTCTCTTTAATTTTATAACTAGCTTGTGTGCCCAAATGATTCATTTGATTGATTGATTTGAATTGAGTGCTGGAATTATCAAAAATGTTTGGGGCTGCAACTAACAATTATTTTCATTGTCAAATAATCTGCCAATCATTTTCTCTATCGATTGATTGTTTTGTCCATACAATGTCAGAAATTTGCGAAAAATGCTCATCACAATTTCCCTGAGCTGAAATGGACTTATTCAAGTTTTTTTGACCGGCGCCATTATTCAGTTATAATATATATAATAATATAAAACAGAGAAATGACGCACATTGGAGAAGCTGGAACCAGTAAATATTTGGCATTTTTGTTTTAAAGAATGACTAAAGCGATTAATGTTGATTCATTTTCCCTCTATTGACTATCAGTTAATGGACTTAGCATTTCAGCCATGCTAGTTTGATTGAACACAACTTTATTTAGGAATATGTAGCATGTGAACATAATATCAACAAAAATAATAAAGGCCTTAAAACTAGATATTGACAGGACAAGGCCACAACATTACAGAATAATGCAGGACCCTTCCCAAGTAATCAAATGACCAAAAACGAATGGACACACTGGTTTTTGGCGTCACGGGGGGGTCTGCGGCCTCCGGGCTGTCGCTCTGCCCGCTTGGTAATTAGGCCTTGCTGACTGGTACTGTCAAATTTGAGATCCAAACCTGACCCGAAACCCGGAGCTATTGTTTGCTTGATTTCACTGATTACTGTTAGCTCGCCAGGCTAAACCGGCTACACCCCGCCTCTTTTGCTCCTCCCCCTGGGAACTGCGTATCTACTTGCAACATAGATGATCTGCGCAGTTAGAGAAAGACATTTCTAAATAAATTAGATTTGAAAATAACCATATCAACACAAGCCCTATCTCAACAACAAAAGGTCCCGTATCCAACCCGAAAGATGCAGAAGGAGTCGGCATCAGTGACCTCTTCAGTCATCAGCTCCATTACAAACCGTTTAATAACGCACATCATTGAAACAGGTATTTTCCTAACACGAGTTGGTAAAGCTACAGTCTTTGGAATCCATCGACTCTTTACAGGCAGAAATCAGAAATCAGTTCTCCTGGTTTTATCCTTTTAATTAAAGGAATACTTCACCCACAAAGTTAGCATCAGTTAGCTACTTGCCTCTGATAGCCTGGACTGATGCACAGGATGTTTGTACTTCTTCATGATCAACAAACGTGGCAGCCATTTCTTGCAACAATGAAGTTACAGGTAGACTATTTTTAACAGCAAACAAACACAAAAACACTCAGCGGACTGGGAATGGCGTGACGCTCTATACTGTTAGAGCTACAATACCTGAGTTTCTGTGCCGATACCAAATCAATACTTTTTAGATACCTCACTAATTGAAAAGCCTTTTGCAGATTTGTGCCCTTTTTGGGTGAAACTAAAGAAGTTCCTAAATGTTGTCTTAACACAAGTAGTTGTACAAGAACTTAGAAAAACTTTAAACTACATCACCTAAAATTAGCAAAACTTTCACTTGTCATCAGGAACTATCTGATCAAAGAAATGTGACCCGATATTCACTGACAGCTTTTTGGTACTTGACAACTTTCATTACTCGGTGCTACAGACACATCTTGGTTCCAGTCTGCATATTTGAGAGTTTAGAAAATTCAGGGTTTTTAAACAAACATTTTTATAAGGACTGGTTGAGCTTGGCTTTCATTCGTGACCTTAGTAACAATAGTGCGACTGAATAGTCTCATCTCAAAGGTCCACTTACTAGCTTTTACTGGAGCTTTCAGCTGCAGTTTGGAGCTCTGAAAAAGCTTGATATTTTAAAAAGTGTAACCAAGATATGTATTGAGCAGACATTGACATTTTACAGTGTAAAACTAAATCTAGGTTTGATACGCAGTTTTGGACAAATTGAGCACACAAGCAGAATACTGCAAACCTGGCATGAGCAGTTTAAAAGTTTTCACTGAGCAGTTTTTCATATTGTTTTGCTGTTTGAAAGAATCTCCCGACAACTTCAGTATGTCAAGAAACTGCTAACACTTGTCAGTAGACACTTTTTCCAGACTACATGATTGTAACAAATGGATACAAAAATAATATATGGATGAAGTATTTCTTTAAGTGGCAGCAATGCCATTTAAACCACTGATTATGAACTATTTACTGCATTCCTTTACATTTAATGTAGTACAACTGAATATAGCTTTTACATGTTGACTTGTTTTTACCAGCCTATTTATTAAGGTGCTTTGAGAAAGTAACCTCTGCATTAGACATGAATCTGCAGTAATACTGCGGAGGCTGAGGTTGATGATGGTATGTTCTATTTTTTCTACAGTATATAGATGAATTTTAAAGAATCCATTCAGATTTTTAATGCGCTTTATCTACCCAGTTTTTTCCTCACTCTTCTACTGAAAGTTGTGCATTGCACTTTTATTTAAGTCCAGTTTGCGAGGACGTTTGAATAGCTGTGTGCTGCCATTGCTAATTTGTTAAAAATCTGTTTTAGAATGGTAATTGTACATTTAGAAAACGTTTTAAGGATTGTGCGCCCTTCCCTCTTGGCCAAGCTCATTGATCACATTGCACTTGCTACTGGGCCACGGTGGCCTTCAGATGTCATCATTTGCCTGTGAACTTGTTCTTGTTGTGGTGTGAGACTGCAGACAGAGGAACGCTAGTTTTGTAGTTAGCCGTTGCCAATTCAAAGACCCTGCTTTCATCAGTCCATTGGAGAATAAATTTATTTTATTCATAAAGTATCGACAGAGTTGTACATGGGGAGGGGGGGTTTTCTATTCTATTTTATTGCGTTGTTTTGTAAAACATGTTCTACGTGTATTTTCACAGAAACCTGTGAAGTGTAAATGTCATGTGGTCTATTTTAAGATGTTACCTGTTGACCCAGGAGACGAGCTGTCGTTCTTGTTGTCTCTGGAAATAACTGAACCTCCAGATTATCATTCAAGCATTTTGTAAAATTTGTTTGTTTCAGTAAAGAAATTTGCTTCAGCGCTATTTATCTGTCTTCATTCCACATTTACTCACTTCTTAGTTATATTTCTTGGCACCAGTTTTTCTTTTAAGGTACCCTTTATGAAGGGTTTAGAAGTTATAATTAGTAACAAGCCTAATAAGTCACAAAGCCATTAACAAGAGCACATTTTTGGTTGCCAAGCAATGGCAAATCTCTTGCTAGTGGGTCACTAATCTTCAAGCCTTTAATAAAGGCTTATGTCTTCTAATAAGCCATCAAGTCTGCAGTTAACGTTTGTAAAGTCATTCGTGTCAAGAGTTTCTCCCAATCTAATCAGCCATCAGCAAAAGTTAGTGAGTCATCTGCAATTTTAAATGTCTTTGGTAAAGGGTTTTTACATGAATGCATCAGTCTGCACTTTTTTAATTTAATATTTAGATTTTATACATTTTATTAGATTATGACAGTAGATAAATGACAGGAAATGAGGGGTGACGTAGATAGGGAATGAAATGCTACGACATGCAAACCAGTCACATTGCCGTTTAGTCAGTGCCTTAACCCACCGGCCACCAGGACATCCCATAATTTATAGTATTTAATAAATAGATTGCAGCTCTTTTCCATAAGGGCAGGTCAAACACCCTATTGGAACTGTCTACCTGATGAACTAAAGAGCCAAAAAGACTAAGCAAATGTCCTGCTTGAGAAGTATAAACACCAGCCAGAGAGACTTTTCACAACCTGGCAACCCAAAAGTTGTTTTTATTCATGGCGTATAACTTATCTATAAATTATCAGTAATTGGTTTATTAACCATTTCTAAAGCCATTAGTTATAACTTATAAACCCTTTATAAAAAGTGGCTTATTAGAAAGTGGGACCTAATTCTTTAATGTAAATGCTTTTACAGAAAATGGTTGCTGGTACTTCTGATCCCACTGGGAATCAACGCTGTAAAGAACTGTAGCAATTTGCTACAGGGCAAACAGAGGGGTTGATGATCCAGCTGCCATCTGTATAAGCACCTTGATGGCACAAACATTCATTCAAGGCTCTTGGTTATTTTCCCTCGGCTTTTAATACAAATAAGTCCTACATTTCAGCTGCCAAGCCAAATACATTTTTTCACCAAGAAGGGATGACCTACTGTCAGCTTGTCATGTGAACAATTTCCTGTAGGCTATGACCACTTCCTCCTTGACCTTGCATGTGAAATTTCATAGCTGTGTCAAGGAGTATGCAGATTTTCAGGCAAGAAAGTAATTTTTTTGGACCAAGTCTATATTTTGATTAGTATTGACACTGCTGAAGTTAGAATGATTTAATTTGTATTGGGTTAGAGAGTAGTCTGTTGCTAATTTCAAACCACCATGATGCTACAGCTAGCTAAACAATAGCTGACAGCGATGGGGATGGTTGTAACACCTTTTAAAAAAGTATTAACAACCCCGTAATGACAACTAAACACATTTTATGCACACACACACACACCTTTATATTCACTGCATAGCTGATGTTCTAAGAAAGCTCTTCTAAATTTAAAAGGATCAGCACCACTGTCAAGGGCAAACACAATTTCACTGTTCTTTGTTTAGTGCATATATTCTAGAAGTAAGTTATTCGAAAGTTTTAAAAGTATCAACAACAGCTCATTATTGTGGATTACAGTCATTGTGATTTAAAAGTCAGTGGCGAGTTGTTTTTGTTCTTGGCGAACCACAGGAAGATGTTGAACAAGCCTATGCGTAATAACTTCTTCAGATGCATATTTTGTGGTGTGGGCTACATTTTTAATTCTTCACTCTTATAGTTACAACTTACCCTAGTAGTGGGGCAGGTTGTAACAATGGAACTCCTTGTATTTGACATCAATTAATTAATTCTGTGATATAGTAGAAGTTGTAAATATTGGTATTTGTAGTAGACAAATAAGGGTACTGTGTCAAAATTTGAGAGCTCTAACACAAAAATTCAGTGAGTTATAGGTGCTGAGAGAAAAACAACCATCCCCAGTCTCCCCAAGTGCTTTAGGTAGTGATGGTGGAAATATAGGCAACTTGTAATAGAGAAATAGAAAATTATTATTAAATTATTCTGATTTGGTTTTAATATTGTCTCCAATTTACTATTTATCTACATATAATTACTTAACTGTACCATTTGCAAGTTCAAATTGGTAAAGTCAACTTGACATATAAAAGATCAAGTATATGATTTAAAAGCAATGACTTCTGTGTAGGGCTGCTTGATTATGGCAAATATCATAATCACAATTATTTGGGTCAATATTGAGATCATAATTTTTTAATACGATTACTCAGTGACTTAGGAAAAATCATGCATGTATTGAAAAAACCTTTTTCTTTTTAGGGCAGACCCAAATACTTCGAAGCTTGGAAGCTTATACGGTATAAGCTTCCAAGCTGCCATGGTAATTGATAGTAATCGAACTTTATTAACTGCATCTTAGAGCCAAGAGGATGACAGCAACGCAGTGCTTTCCCTGGGTTCACTGCTCTCTGTGTCTCCTCTGCTCCGCTCTGTGTGTGTGTGGGCTTAGTACACACACACACACACACACACACACACACACACACACACACACACACACAGACCGAGCGGAGCAGAGGAGAGACAGATGAACAACTCGAGTTGAGACAACTCGTTACATTACATAAAGCTGAAATTCAACCGTGGTGTTCTCTCAGGAGATGTAGTGACTTAAACCAAGAGTGAGTAAGAAAAGTATGAATAACTATAAATAATATGTAATATGTTAAGCTATGAGTAGAAGAAAAGTCCGCTAGCCGCTAGGCTAATTTATGCAGTGTCAAATGCCGTAGGCTTAAGCTAATAATGGTGACTATGGTGTGGCTAACACTGTAATCTTAATTAGTGGGATGTTATTAGTTTGAATGCATTCATTCCACTATTGTTATTCAAATCTTTATACTTATTAGTGGGAATGCTGATTAAGCATTAACCCTAAACCTAAGCTAAATTATAATTTAGTTTAGGTTTAGTGTTGATTAATAGGCTTGAGTCGAAGATGGCTGCAACTCCACCTCCTCAGCCGGTGCCTCGAGGAATATGAGTATTAATATGACTGGGCGGAGTGGATTCATATAGGCTAACATTCTTCATGACCCAGCCAGGTTTCAGTAAGACAAAATAAATTAAAAAACAATATGATACTCTGATATTAAATCGTTCACTAGTACAGCTTTCGATGACAGAGATCTGATGTTTAAGAGTCCACATTTAATTCTCCTATTTTGTTGTGCTATTTCAGCATTTTTGTTTAGGTTTTTATTTATACCTCCTCTTCTGTTAACTTTAGATTTTATTAATTTAAGTGGTCGGGGGGCAGACACCGTACTAAGGAGTTTTGGGTGGGTAACTGCTCTGGAAGCGCAGAGAAGCGTGTAAGACTGCAACTCTGCCTCCTGGTCTCATGTATATGTATATATGTATGTATATGTATGACTGTCTATGTAAAATAACAGCTCTATCTCCCTTTCCAGTGAACAGAGAACTGCATATCGTTTTTTAAACAAGGGCCTCCTGGTGGTATAATCATACCTCATGTTAAGAGTATCATCATCATTATCATTACATGCATCACTACAGTATGTTTGAACATTGTTCTAGGAGGAGCCATGTTACAGACTGTTAGCTGACCACTATGACACACCAATTATGACATCTGTATGCAGATCAAAGCATGTGTTATTATAAGTATTTTAACTCTAACACCGCTCTTTGAGTTTAGCAAGAACCATAAACAGCTCGCATTGAAGCTCATCTGTTACTGAGACGTGTGGTCATTTTATTCCTTCTAAGCACAGCATGGTCAGCAGAGGGTGCTCTAGGTATTATACTAAGGCATCAATAACTAACGCAGTAAAGTAGAAGTTGTTGTTTGCACTGATGAGTGAGTTCAAGAATGCACACCACAGAGAGCGCTTCTGACTTAAATTGTATTTTCACAAGTCCAACAGCTAAGCAGACTGTAAACAGAACCCTGGTAAAAGGACAATAATAGTACACTTGAGCAAAGCCTTAGCTGGTAACTTTAATATGCAGAGACACTGAATTTGACCGTAGTTGAAAATGAATGCTGCCATGCTCCGGTGATTAAAAGGGCGGACGCCGAAACAATAGCTGGCAAAACTAAATATTCCATAAATACAATATCTCTTACCATTGCTATGCAGACGACACTCAGCTATAGCTCCCATTAGAACCTGGTGAAAACAACAACACAGTTAGGTTCCTCCGTGACTGCCTCCAGGATGTGAAATACTGGATGGCCAAAAACTTCAATTTCAATTAAACAATAGTAAGACCAAAGTGGTCTTATTTGGCCCCTCCAACTGGTCTGTAGACGATGCAGTAAACATGGTCCTCCACTTCATCCTCCAGCACCTGGACTCCTTAGGAACTACAGGTGGGAGATTGATCACCTGGTGACCTGGTGCATCCAGGACAACCTGGAGCTTAACACTGTCAAGACAGTGGAGATGGTTGTGGACATGAACACACATCACCCTGTGTGACTCCTCTGTCGACACTGTGGACTCCTTCCGCTTCCTGGGCACCGTCATCACCCAGAACCTCAAGTGGGAGCTAAACAATGTTGTACATTGTACACACTGTAATTTAAATAACATATCGTCATATTGTACATATTCTTTATTATTTATATTTTTGTTTTAATCTTTAAATCTTATTGTCAGTTATATAATTATGATTCTTGACCTGCAGTACTTGCTTTATGTTTCTTTATACTTCTTTATATTTCTACTATGTTTATTGTCAGGCACCAAAATACCAATGCAAATTGCTGGTATATGTACCTATTGTCAGGGATACTCTAGGCTCCACTATCCACTAATTATCCACACCTGCTCCACATTAGCTCCCACTAGATGACGCACTCCCCCTCTCCCCTTCCATTCCATTCCAGTGGTTGCCAGTTCGTTGCACAACCTACATATTTTACAGTCGAGTGAAGTGAGACTCAGACTCAAGTGATGAATCTTTTTAGTGATAGAGTAATGAATTCATTTAGCAACATATAACTATACATTAGCTATAGATTTAGGCTACTTTGTGCGGTGGTGTTTCATGTAACGTTATCTATGGTAATCTTAGGATAGGGCTAGCTAGCTTTAGATAACCCATTTTCCCCCCATCATTTAATAGTTATAGGGGCACTATATTGCAACACTTACCGTAAAATAACATTTCAATCATCATTACAGAATCAGAAACAGAAATACTTTATTGATCCCCGAGGGGAAACTCTTTTGCTACAGCAGCTCACTATCACATCAGTGCACACAGGAATAGAAGTACTAAGCAAAAAAACTATAATACACCATAATACAGGTCAGAAAATAAATTAAGTACCAAGTGGGTATAAGTATAAAATAAAATAAGTGTGAAGTACAAAGTGGGTTTACTGGTTGATGATAATAATACGGTATAAAGTAATAGTGCATGAACTAAAGTAATTGTGCATGAACTGCCAAGTTAAGTGTAGCTTATTTATGAGATGGAGGATATTGCACAGCAGTAATAGAGGTATGAATAAATATCAATATCAATAAATAGGGAATTTTAAACTAAAAAGGGTATATTGCACAGGAGTATTAACACAGGATATTGCACAATTATCTCCAGTATTGCAGAGATGTAATGATCAATGTCCAGTTTAATGACTTAGGGTCATACAGACTAACACTTAGAGGGAGGTGTTGAAGAGTTTGATGTCCAAAGGCAGGAATGACTTCCTGTGGTGCTCTGTGGTGCATTTTGGGGGGATGAGTCTTCCGCTGAAGGTACTCCTTTGTTTGACCAGCACGTCATGGAGTGGGTGGGAGACAATGTTCAAGATGGCATGTAGTTGGGCCAGCATCCTCCTCTCGACAGAGAGTCCAGCTCCACCCCCACAATGTCACTGGCCTTACAGATTAGTTTGTTGAGTCTGTTAGCGTCCGCTACCCTCAACCTGCTGCCCCAGCATGCATCTCTGGCCCTTCCTGTACAGCTTGAGTGTTCTTAGCCCAGTCCAGTTTATTGTCCATGTGTACTCCCAAGTACTTGTAATCCTCTACAATGTCCACACTGACCCCATGGATGGAAACTGGGGTCACTGGTGCCTTGGCCCTTCGTAGATCTACAACTAGCTCCTTAGACTTTGTCGCATTGAGCTGCAGATGGTTCTGCTCACACCATGAGATTTAAAGTTACCCACCACAACCCTGTACTCAAACTCATCACCACCGCTGATACATCCCACCACAGCAGAGTCATCAGAAAACGTCTGAAGGTGGCAGAACTCCGTGTGGTGGCTGAAGTCTGTGGTGTAAATGGTGAAGAGGAGGGAGAGAGGACAGTCCCCTGAGGGGCCCCAGTGTTGCTGACCACGCTGTCCAACACACAGTGCTGCAGGCGCACGTGCTGTGGTCTGCCCGTCAGGTAGTCCACAATCCAGGACACGAGGGGGGCATCCACCTGCATCGCTGCAAGCTTCTCACCCAGCAGGGCTGGCCAGATGGTGTTGAAAGCACTGGAGAAGTCAAAAAACATGATCCTCACCGTGCTTGCCGGCTTGTCCAGGTGGGTATGGATGCGGTTCAGCAGGAAGATGATGACGTCCTCAACTCCCAACCGGGGCTGGTAGGCAAACTGAAGGGGGTCCAGGAGGGGTCTGACCATGGGCCACAGCTGTTCCAGCACTAGTCTCTCCAGGGTCTTCATTATGTGGGTGGTCAGTGCCACCGGTCTGTAGTCTTTGGAGCCACTGGGACGCGGCGTCTTCTGCTCAGGAAGAAGGCAAGATGTCTTCCGCAGAACAGGGACCCTTTGAAGACTAAGGCTCAGGTTGAAGACATGTTGAAGGACTCCACATAGCTGGGGGGCACGGGCTTTTAGCACACGCCATTGGGGCCTGCAGCCTTGTTTGAGTGGAGTTTCATTAGCTGTCCTCTCACCTGGTCAGCAGTCAGGCACACAGCAGAGGTTACAGGCAGGGGAGGGGGGGGAGTCGTCAGTCAGGAGAGGGCCGTTAGCCTGATAGCCAGTTGAGGGGGGAGTAGGACTCTCCCAGGAAGATGGAGGAGGGGGAGCAGAGTACTCAGAGGAGCTTGAGGGTTAACAGCAGCTGAGTTAGAGGGGGGATGAGCAGGGGCCGGTGTGTCGAATCTGTTAAAGAACAGATTAAGTTTGTTGGCCCTGTCCAAGCTGCCTTCAACTCCTCTGCTGACAGTCGGTCTGAAGCCAGTGATGCTCTTCATGCCGCTCCAGACCTCTCTCATGTTGTTCTGCTGGAGTTTCCGCTCCAGCTTCCTCCTGTACTTCTCCTTGGCCTCCCTGATCTTCACCTTCAGGTCGACCTGGATTGCCCTCACCTCCTCCCTATTACCATCAGTAAAGGTCCTCCTCTTGGCATTCAGGATGTCCTTGATGTCCTTTGATACCCACAGTTTATTTGGATAACAATGGACCATCTTAGTTGGGACATTGCGGTCCACACAGAAGTTAATCTAGCCAGTGATGCACTCAGTGAGCCCATCAATGTCCTCTCCATGAGGCTCACAGAGTGCATCCCAGTTTGTCACTACAAGACATTCCTGCAGTGTCCCATAGGCATCCTCTGACCATCTCCTCACTGTCCTTGTGGTCGTGGGCTGCCTTTTAACCAGAGGCACATAGCAGGGTTTGAGGTGAACCAGGATGGAAACGTTATGATCTGGGATATCCTGGTGTAGCCATGTCTCAGAGAAGCACATCAAACTACACTCAAGGAACTCCGTCTGACTCCGGGCTAACGCCGTTAGCTCGTCCATTTTATTCGCCAGCGATCTCACGTTGCCCATGACGAGAGAAGGCAGACATGGCTTAAATCTCTTGTTCTTAAGTCTCTTTTGTCTGCACCCCTCTCTCTTCCCTCGCTGCTTCGTTCCACCTCTGCATCCTCAGTGTGTCCTCCTCCAGATCTCAGTGGGGACATCGGTTGTCTTGGGGGCCATGCCGCTCGGCTTCAGCGCGATCAGCTGTTCCCTGGTGTAAACAATGCGGCCAAACAGCTGATCTGCAGCGGTACCCTGACCGAGTAGCAGGTGAAGAAGTTCCATGGCGAAAAAAAGTACTAAAACACTTTCTACTCTCATTTTTGTAAAAAACGTAGTTTAAATTATACTTACACACAAGTTACTCAAGTTTGGAAGATAAAGGAAAGCTAAAAGTTGGAAAAAGTAAGACGATGAGACGGAGCTATGGCAACAGGCAGCATGCACGTTGGCGCATGCGCACACCATGCACTATAAGACATTAGGTAAATATTTACATTTTAATGCTATTAAAACCCACAATGCTCAACAGCTGCAGTAAAAGTTGACCTTAGCTAGCGCGTAGTGTTGACCTAACATTAGTCAAAGTGTTTTCTTGCTGTTCAGATAATTAAGCTAAGTTAGCTATACCACGTGATACCAACATCGTTATACTATTGGCTCAGAAACCTAGTTAAAAGCAGGAACCAAACGTCAGACAGCTTACACAGAGATAAACAAAACATTCATTTTGGACCCGTCAAAATTTTTAAAATGATTAATTCACAATCATCTTTTTATTATTTATTTTTTTTAGGAAAAGTGACACTTTTATTCTGCATCTTTCTAAATGCTCTGTGGATGTTTTTTTTTTTTTTTTTTTTATATTTGTCTACATAAAAATGTTATCAATATAACCTTTAAAATGCGGCGTTTCTTACATTTTGGAACGAAACTTCCAAAATGCAAGAAATTATTTAAATTGATAAAGCATGTGTTGGCTAGAATGCAAAGGCTAAAACTAGAGTAGGCCTAAGCGTTGAAAGTAAGTACATTTGTTGGGTCGTATAAGGTCTATATAGACATGGGGCTACAAAAACATCAGCCTATAACTAAACTAAAATTTATTTAATTTAAAGACAGTGTCACTAATGTAAAAATAGCCCCCTGCTTTCAGCTGGTTGAAATGGTCCATCCAAAACCGGGCGCATTCACTTTTCACCACCAACATTCAATCCTTTGATTGCCAGTACTTGGACCTAAAGTGACACACTACTATTCTCATCCTCACTGTTGTGCAGAAACGTGGATAATCTTAGTACCATGATCTAACCTGACTTTTTATGGACATCCATTGTTTTCGGTCACAGCATCTATAAAATAACCTGCGATAATACAAGGGTCATTGTTAGTTTTGTATGCTTCTAGCCATATCATTTTCCTCAAGAAGCCTTCCATAGAAAATCACCAGAAACCTCTGGCAAAGGCTCCCACGAGTCCACCGGGAACTCTCAAACAGCAAGTAAGTCTTTTTCTCTCTGCCGTTATTTTCTCACATAAAACCAGGCAGGTTAAAGTTCACCTTTAATTGACGTTATTTGGCAGAGGCCCGCTCGAACAAGTGCTAACATTAGCTGACAGCTAGCTAACTTTGAATAGACACACTTCAAAATCCAAACAGTGTCTGGCTTTACCGCAGTAATCCTCTGACATGATCACACACATACGGCAATGGCTTTCACGAGTTACTTAGAACTCCCAAACCGCAAGTTAGTCTGTTTCTCTCTGCTGTTGTTTGTTTACATAGAGCCTAAACATTCTGGCAGTTCGTTTTTTTTTTTGTTTTAAACCAAAAATGGAAAAATTAGAATACCAGAGCTGTTTTTCCTTTTTTGTTGTCAGAATTGAAAAACGAGAAAACCAAATTCAAATAATGGTCCAATTTGAGTTTTTGTAAATTCCTTTTTTCCTTTTGAAGAAAGACTTGAAGAAAAGCAAGACAGGTGACCCGGAAGTAAAAGTAAATATATCAAAATAAAAGCCAAAAAGATAGAATGGCCATTCTATAAAAGTGTAACATTATGCAAACACATGATCTATAGCTTACCAGCGAAACGTTAGAAGATAAATAAATAAAAAATAAATGCATACATAGGTCTACATAGGCTACATAAATAAAGATATGTTTAGGGCCTGAGCACCGACAGGAGGTGAAAGCCCTATTGGCATGCAAGGAATTATTATTTTGGCATGCCAAAATTCACTCAGTCATAGCGCCACCTACTAGCAACAGGAAATGACATGTTTTATACTTAGAAGTCCTCCTCCTAGCAGGATGACCAGATCCACCTCACATTTTGACAGAAAAGTTTTAAGACATTGATGATACTTTCTTGTGAAGCTTGTGAGTTTTCGTTGAATGGCGTATCCGTGGCGTAGTGTCTAATGTCGATGTTTCGCCATGACACAGGAAGTTGTTGTAACCTGAGTGTACATGGTCAAATCTGCCCCAAACCTCACATGTTTGATAAGAGTCCCAGCCTGAAGACATTTACAGGCCAATATTGAATATTAGTCGTAGCGCCACCCACTGGCAACAGGAAGTTCAACGAAGCAGCTCCTGCTGTATGTTTCACCTAGATGTTCAACATTTGTGAGGCAGATGTATCATCTCAAGACTTACATAAAAGCCTCTTGGAGCCATACCGTAGACCCAACAGGAAGTCAGCCATTTTGAATTGAATGTGCACTTTTCTGCCATTTTTTGGCATATACAGGCTCTGTACTTTAATGAACTCCTCCTAGAGAATTAATCGGATCGACTTCAAATTTTCGCAGAGCAATCTAAAGACCTTCACGATGAAAAGTTGCTCAAAGCTTGAGTTTTCGTCGAAAGGTGTGGCTGTTATGGAGCATATGTATGATAAGGGTCCCGCCCTGAACATATCTATATGACAATATTCAGTTATTATCACAGCGCCACCTACTGGCAGGAAATGGCATGTTTTACGCATTGATTACTCCAGCCAACAGGTTGAGTACATCCACTTCAAATGTCATCAGAAATGGACTCAAGACCTTTTGTGATGCTCCATTGTAAAGACTATAAGTTTTCGGCAAACAGCCTTGGCGTGGGGGTGCAGTTGTAACTTCACTTTACATTGTCCCAGCTGCCCCAAATTTCACATGCTGGATAAGAGTCCAGGCCTGAACACATCTACATCCTCAAACTAAGTCACGGTCATAGCACCACCTACTGACAACAGGAAGTTCAAAAATTCAGCCCCTCCTTGTGGTTTGATGTACATGTACGAAATTTGGGAGGCAGATGTAAGATGCCAAGACGAACAAAAAAGTCTCTCAGTACCATGACCTAAACCCAACAGGAAGTCGGCCATTTTTCATTTATTTTCATATTTTTTACGATTTATAGGGGTCATACTTTAACGAATTCGTCCTAGACCGTTAATCTGATCCACTTCAAACTTGGACAACATATATAAAAGACCTTCACTATGAAAAGTATGATAAGGGTCCCACCCTGAACACATCTATATGACAATATTTAGTTATTGTCATAGCGCCACCTACTGGCAACAGGAAGTCAGCATTCTGTGAGAAACATCATCCGATTTACATCGAATTAACATGGTATGGTTTATGCGTGATATCCAGCAAGCATTATTAGTGTGTGTTTTCTAGCGCCACATAGTGGACACAGAAAGTAATATTTAAACAGGAAGTTGCTGTAACATCAGTTTACACCATCTAATCTGCCTCTAACGTTTGAGTCCCACCCTGATCACATCTACAGGCCAATGTAAAGTCATAGCACCACCTAGTGGCAACAGGAAGTAGACCTTCCATGATATCCTTCAACATGACGCATAAAGTGCGTTGTCTAGCGGCACATAGTGGACACAGGAAGTGGCATTTAACTCCTACGTGTAGTGACCAAAACACATCACAATTCAGAGCCGCGTCGAACAGCCGTGGAGTGCGTGGAAGGGCGAGGGCCCGATCATCGCTGCTTGCAGCTTTAATATTGTTTTGTGCTTTTTATTTAAACATTTAAACTCTTATCAAAAAAGTGTGTGATATATTATTTAGTTGCGTAGCGTAAATTAATAGCCTAATTAATTATAGCCTGTGTGGTCCTTCCCCACTAGTGTTGTCTAAAGTGACCAGCAGAGGTCCCCACATGCTACTAAATTATTGTTCAATGTTTCACATAGCCTAGTAATAGGCTATCAAACAACTTCATAGTCTACGTCATGATCGAGCTAATATTCACCAGTGATGGAATGCACTGAGTATATTGGCTCAAGTATGCTTTACTTGAGTATTTTCATTTTATGCTACTTCTACTCCAGTACATTTCAGAGGCAAATATTGTACTTTTTACTTCACTACATTTGTCTGACAGCTTTAGTTACTAGTTACTTTTCAGATTATAATTTTTATACCCTTCCCGTCCGGTGAAAACCATGTATTTCCATATGTGGTGATTTTGAATGTTTGTGATAAACATAATATAGATATAGCCTAGCAAACAATAAAAGTGAAAAACAAGTACTTGTTTTTAGTCTGCATGTACGCATAAATCATCCAGCTGCCACCGACCCGAACAATTTTTTTTTTTTCCGAGACCCGCACCCGACATTTCTCTCCACCTCTACCAGTTCCAGGATATATTGCCTTTTAAATTATGTCGAACTGCGTGAGCTTTCTAGGTGATTTCTTTGTGTGTTGTGTTGATGTATGAGTGCAAATATCGTGGGTCATTTAAGCAGCAGAACTAAGAGAGGGAAGTCTCCAGAGGAATTTTCTTAATGTCTTTCTTCAAAAGGAAAAATGAAAAAAGGAATTTACAAAAACCCACATTGGACCGTTGTTTGAATTTGGTTTTCTCGTTTTTTGATTCTGAAAAAAAAGGAAAAATGGCTTATTTAATTTTTCAGTTTTTCGTTTAAAACGAAAAAAACAAACTGCCAGAACGTACATGGACCCAAACGTCTGTTAAAAGTTAACCAGCCCGGTTCTATGTGAGAAACATAGACTGTACAAAAATGAACGTCATTTGGAGCCAGAGTCTGCGCAGTAGTGATCGCGGTTTGGAGCCACGGTATCGAGGTCCCGCCCACACACCCGGCCGACTCAATCGCGAGCAGAGCTCAGCTGTCAATCATGACGTGTAAGCCCCTTTTTATAGCATCGAATAACTAATTAGAACCAAACTTATCAGAAAAATGAACCCCTGAACAAACATCAGCGTGATAAGAACTACCTTAAATGACAGAAACCATCTTTAGGAAAAATAGATTTGACGTATACTTTGAGTTTTTAGTTTGGCTCATGTCCGATCGCTAACATGGAGGGGGCGGGGTTTATGACCTGTACTGCAGCCAGCCACCAGGGGGCGATCCAGACGTTTTGGATTCACTTTAGATGATTTCTAAAGTGAATCCAAACTTCTGTTGATTTCACGTCGTCCATCTTTATATACAGTCTGTGGTGAGAAAAAACCAGCAGAGAGAAACAGACGTACTTGCTGTTTGAGTTCCCGGTGAACTCGTGGAAGCCTTTGCCGCAGGTTTGCGGTGATGCCAGTGGCTTCGGGGCAGGCTGATGTGGCCTTCTCTCCTTAGTATGCAGATTATATGGAAATCACGCTCTCCTTGCCCCCTCCCCTCCCCTCACACCCCTCACACCGCTCCTCTCCAGCCAAAACGGTGACAGAAAGTTGAAACTGAAAACCAGTGGCACTGAAAAAAAATTGACATGAAGACAAAATCAGATCATCATTGAAAAACACATCAGAATGCAAAAAATATCAAAATAAAGTGAAATCATTTTTATTGTGTTTTATTTTCAAATGAAACTTTTTTCAGTGCCAATATTTGTTTCAGTGCCAGAAGCTTCCACTTCAAATGTTTCAATGCCAGTGTTTCCTTGTTCAGTTCCAGGTTTGTTTTCAATGCCAAAAGTTATTTTCTATGCCAAAGTCAAAGTCCTGGCTCCATGAGCGTCTTTAAATACCGAAATAGAGTTTGGCGTGACGTTCCGTCCGTGCAGAGCTGGACATATCGGACACCGCCGCCGTCTGGACGGAGCCTGTGCGGAGGGGAGGGGACACCAAGTCTGCCCCTCAAGTGAGCTAGTGGAGCTGCAGAGCTATTGTGACTATTGGGGTCTTTTCACATAACGCTAATGTTGACCAATGTATATCGGCGGATTGATGGCCAAGGCGGCGGCAGGGAGAACCAACGGATTTGAGGTCAACTTGAAAATTAACGGTGTCAGTCCGGGTAAGCGTCTGTTAATGGCTCGCTTCCTAGCGTAGCCAGCTAATCATGCTTATTAGCTACATCCTATATTACATCTATGTATATATGGCTTAAAGTTCTCCGGCGCGGGGCCGTTTTAGATTCGAAAATAGATAATTATACGTCTATGGAAAATATTCTTGCGTATTTTTGAAATAGTCATTAGCTGTCATTTATGGTCGAGCTGTTCTCTGTCGGCTCCTCTGCGTGTTTGACGAGGGCGGGGCTCCGTTCCTACACACATGCACAGCGGACAGCATAGGGCAGAGGCCACGGTGGAGATGACCCAGGTAACGAAGGTAACGTTTTACTCGAGTAAAACGTACAAAAGCGACATTTTGACCTGCTTTGTCCGTTATTATTATTATTACTAAACCACAGTGCGCTTGTTACGCTAATAGGTAACTGTTACGAACAAGCTAAAACGAAAGCTGTCTGTATGTAGCCTAACTGTGCGGCTTAGTTTGCTACGAATCTTAAAATATGGCGAATTCTTGTGACGTTAGCTGCTGGCTGAGACGGCAGCCCCTCCGAAGGACAGGAGGAAGCACTGATAGTGACTGGTGTCTGTGTTCTTCATTCTCTCTGAACTTCACTCAGTATGTTGATGTCAGGAATATTAGGCTATTTATTTTACTGACATTTTCGATTAGTCTCCAGTGAGATATTATTGAGTGTATATAGTGACTTTGCTGTTGCAGCTCTAGAAACAATATTTAGCTATATTTAAGATAGAAATCAATTCTAATCCTGTTCTGAATGTATTCTTTTTTTAAATGATGATTAAAAAACCCCAATTCTTTAGTAATGAAAAGAACCCCCAATCACTCACAAAAATGTGAGTGACTTCAGGACATTGTGCTTACTTCATCAGTTTCACTTTCTCTAACTAATGTCTGAATGTAATGTGAAAAACTACAACGTGTGTGTGTGTGTTTAATATTGTAATGATAATTGTCTAAAATTACATGATGCAAAATGCATAGTTTTTAGTCAAATAACAAATGTTCTTGGGGGAGGACCCCCAAACCACGTGAACCCCCCACCGCAACCACAGCACCTAAGCCCTCCAGAAACCTAGGCAAAGCCCTGAATGTGTTTATGATTAAATTGTTTACAAGAGCACAAAGGTCTTGATAGGTGTAGCCTCTTAATTTTGCTCTCAAAGTGCACCAGACTGATGCATTTAACTTTAAAACGTACAACATTTTCCTAGAGGGTTCAACGTCCACCCATCAGTCTTGTTTTCTGAAACAGGTTGCGACATGCGCCACATACCATTCCATCTCACCTGGCATGTAACCTGCAGCTACACGCCAGGTGGAATCTGATGTTTTTAGCATCTTATACCACTGTTGCTCCATCCTGCCCGGTCGGTTCTGCTCATGTGCAACTCTCAGCAGAGTTGAGAAAGAAGCCCTCAGACTCCCGAACACATTTCAGGTACAGAAATGTTCCCTGCTTCAGCCCTGTGTATATACAGTATGTTGTCATATGCATGCCATTTGTTCATGGGCAGCGTGTTTTGCATCGGCCACCACCAGCCTGCGGACAAGCGGTGGTTATTAAGGTAGCTTTTATAGCTAAAAGGCTATCGCTACTGTGGTGACAGCCAAATATAGTTAATGAGCCAGCTGCTAGCTGCAAGAACATCACTGTACTTCTTTTTGTTTTTCACTGTTTCTCTAACGATACATTCACTGTTAAGTTTGTTTTCCAGTACAGAAACCCCGTCACTTAATAGTCCACTTAAAGTTCAGTGTAAATAAAATGAACTAACCTAAGTGCTCCAGCCCCTTGGGTCTAACTTCGTCTATATTTGTGTCAGTATTTATCATTATTAGGAGTCATAACAGATTCACGCTAAACTACCATGAGAATTGCTAGCAGAAACATCTCCTCACATGGAACCAAACTGGCCTCCAGCTACTCAGTATGGACAGGTCCAGTGTTATTTGTGGGTTAAGGCTGAAACTTGAGAAAGCGACATTCATTAACCTGGCCTGACCTCTCCAACCAGCTCTGAATTGTCAGGCATTTGCTCTGTTGTACAGAGGGGATGTCCTGAATTTGAAATTGCCTACTGGCAAATGCACAGAGCTATGTATTCACCACATATGCCCACACCAGCTTTATACATTTTTTTCTCTGATTACACACTTGGTTTGTCTTGCGCATTTCTGAGGCTCACAGTTTTGTGAGTGTCCAGTGTGTAACATTTAAGAGGAGCTATTGGCAGAAATGGAATAGAAGAGTATGTTTTCATTAGTGATTAATCACCTGAAAATAAGAATCGTTGTGTTTTCATTACCTCAGAAGGTCGCCATGTTGCACCGCCATGTTCAAAGACCGAAAGCACTCTAAATACTCCACCCATTCTGCCTCACACACTCTAAGGGCACATGGAGAACAAATTAGATTTATACATGTTGCATCTTCTGAATGTTTAAAATAAAATATTACACACAGGGCGTGCCATCATGGCAACTTGGGGATCATGAAAAAATCTGGACTGGCCCCATATTCACCCTCTTGTATTGTGTATAGATGCCCAATAAACAAATATTTCAGCAACTGGATAGTAAATGATGACTTAAACAGAAAATCAACTAATGAATATAAATGATAATACAATTGCTAATAAATCGCTTTATATTGTATATGATAATTACATTTTTTATTTCTTGATTGCTTTTTTTATAACCATTTTTATTTAGTGTTCACGCTGTCAGGAGGTAGAAACCAAAGTGCTGTTAGTCATTTTCCACATCTTCACAGCCACTGATCAAGCCAGTGCGGTTTCTCATGCCCAAATGAAATGTTACTTGTCTCAGCTGTTCTGAGAAGCACCAGAGTCTGACAACAGAAAGAAACCCAGCAGACGGTCATTTAGTGAGTATGACAGATATTCGCCTTTTGTTTTCTGCAAACTCTGTTGAGAAGCTGCTCTGCCTCTGCTTTGTAATGATACACAACCACACTGTGTGGATCAGATAGTAAGAAACAGGAAATCCACAGGAGTTTTGCACGTTTTAGCCCTTTTTTTACAATGCACAAATCATGCTGCTGTGTTTTACAAATTAGAAATTTGAGTGTGCTGATTTTTTTTATTAATCAACTGATCGCTTTGTCTATAAAATGTCAGTAGGAGGTGGTGCTTTCAAATTCCTTGTTTTAGTCAGTCCCAAAGATATTCACCAAGAAAAATAGCAAATCCTCACATTGGAAACTCAATCAAAACCAATGAACGGGAGGAAAATTACTGTATAGCATGCATTGGAAATTAGCCAACAAAGGTAAAGGTACATGACCTGTAGGTAATGACCTGACACATTTAAAAACTCTGGAATAGTCCTTTAACATGTCTGAACTAAAGGAAAGACACTCTGCCTTACAGTCAGCTGGGAATTCCCAGAATTTCTGGGTATAGTAGTAGTAGTAGTAATGATAATAATAATAATGATAATACATTTTATTTATAGAGCACTTTTCAAGCAATGAGCACACAGTGCTTTCCAAGGCCAGAAGATTAAAAACATAAGCAACATATTAAAAACATAGGCAACATGGTCAATAATGAAATATGTGCATATACATACAAGCATAAATATGCATACATATACACATAGTACGTACACACACATAAGATAAAAACTTTAAATTACCAAAACACCAACCAACAGCTCATGACCACAGAAGTGTAGTCTGATGATCTGATGCTCAGTGGAAGGCTGTTCCAGAGCCAAGGAGCCAGTACTGCAGAAGCTTGATCACCCTTTGTTTTTAATCTGGACTCTGGAATCGATAGAAGACCCAGACTGGCAGTGCTAAGGGGCCTGTTTGGCTAGCACGGTGTGAGGAGCTCAGTTATGTACTCCGGCGCCAGGTCATTCAGAGCCTTGTATGTGATTAAAAGCACTTTAAAATGGATTCTAAAAGAGACTGAAAGCCAATGCAGTGAAGCCAGAATTGGTGTGACAATCGTTTTGGTCAATAGTCTAGCTGCTGAATTTTGAACAGTTTGAAGCTGTTCCATAGCTCGATTGTTAAGGCAACTAAACAAGGCATTACAATAATCGAAGCAGGAGGATATAAGAGCATGTATAATTTACTGTGTTACTGAAGGCCAGAACTGATCTAATTTTGGAAATATTTTTCAGTTGATAAAAACACGACTGGGCTACTTCCTTGACATGTTCCTCCAGGCTTAAGCTACTATCCACGATTTTTTCAAGCTATAGTAAGACAGAACATGCACCAGAGTCTATCAGTAAGTAATTAGTGACTCTAAGGAGGGCAGTTTCGGTGCTATGTAGCTTACGGAACCCAGATTGAAACTTCTCAAAAATGTTTTTGTTATTAAGTGCCTAAAGTAGTAGGTTGAACAAATGATACAAAGATCAGTTTGGAAATTGGCCGGAAGTTTTTTAAGTCAGAGGGATCTAAACCGGGTCCCTTCAGCAGTAGTTGAACACAAGTGGTTTTGAAAAGATCTGGTACAAGTCCAGAGGCCAGAGAGCTATTGATGATGGTCAGCAGAGCAGGACCGATTGAGTCTATTGCTTCATTGAGCAGTTTTATTGGGATAATATCAAGAGGACTTATATGATGAAGGTCTTATAAGGAAGATCCTGCAGTGATATCGATCTAAAGCAGTCCAAACACGTACATTCAGAGCTGGAATTGCATGAATATATGCATGTATTTTCCTGGGGTTTTTTTGTGGAATGATGGTGTAGCACCACTGATCCATTCTGTGATGAAAGTCATGGAACACATTGTGATATTGGTGCCAGTATAACAATAGCAAGTGCAAAAGATGGAAAAGTGTGCTAGCATTAGGTATTATGTCAAAACATCTAGAATGGTAAAACAAGTTCCCTAATTGGAAGTTACTGTAGTTTGTCAGAGCAATGCTACTTTTTTGGGTTTGATCTGAATCCTTCCCGAACGACATGCATAGACACATTTTCCCCCCAAAAAAGATATCTGATCTGAATAGAACCGAGGAAAATTAGAATACATCAAAAATGCAGCTGACCCAAACAGACCTAAATAGAAAGAGAACACCAACACCGGCAGCAGCATTACCTGGGTTTCCTGCAATGTTTTATAGCGGAGGTTGACCTTCACAGTTCACACTGTCCATCTGCCTCAAAAAGTACTTTTTTGTCCTACGATGATGATTGCACACCACGTTATCAGAGCTGATAGAGCCTACTCTAATCCATTAGACCTATTGACCTGTGGCAATACAACAGGACCATAGCTGGATGAAAACACCCAGGGGCTCTGGGGCAAATATGCAGTTTCTCCCACTCTCTGTGCATTGTGTATGTATTGAGCACACATTTATTTAGTAAAATATACATGTCTCTCACCTGTACTCAACCACACACTCGCTACGCACATATGTGGTTGAGATAACAGAGTCACGAAGTAATCTGATATAATCAAAACAGAACAAAACAAAAAGAGAAAAGAGGTAACAAGCCAATAAACAACCGGAGAGACAAAAAAAAAAGTTCAGCACAGGGGTGAAGGTTCCAGTGAGAGGGGTTAAAGTGCCTAAATATGCTCATGTGAGTGTGTTGGTGTGTATGTCTGTGTAGTAGTTTGGAAGGGGTCTCTAGGGGGAGTTGGGTATTGTTGAGGTTGGGGAAGGGAGTGGGATACATTTACAAAATACATTTTTTTTAAATGGGAGGGAGGGAGAAATTAGACGGGGAGGGGGGGGGATCTGAGTGTGTGTGTGTGTGATGCCTGTGTGTTTGCAAGTGTATGTCAAATTAAAAATTTGTATTAGTATATGTGTGATGGCAAATATGTGTGTGTTTATTGTGGATGGTGGACAGGCAAAAGAGAGGTGATGAGTATAACTCTAAAAAGAATTTAGAGTGTCAATGAATGGTTTCCAGTTTGTCAAAATCAGAAGTTTTTTTTTTTTCATTGATTCTTTTGATTTTTCCAAAGTGTAATATTGATTCCCCCCCCCCCTTGATTTCCAGTCATGAGGATAGTTTTCTTGGTGATGATTAGGGCTATGGAGAGTATTCTACTGGATATATTGTTTAGGTTTATGTTGGATATGTCTCCTAGTAATTAGAATGGAGAGGATAGTGGGATGTGGCAGCCTAAAAGGAGAGAGAGGTTGTCAGTGATGTCCCGCCACAATTGTTTAATTGGTGTGCAGTCCCATGTGGCTGTCTGTGGTGTTTTGTGTACAGTGCAGACAAATGTCTAGTCTTTAAAACCCGTTTTAAACATGCTTTTCCTTGTGTAGTGTACTCTATGAATAATCTTGTATGAGTTGCATGTTTGTGTTGGTGGATATAGAGAAGATGTTTTTGCAGATTTGGGTCCAGAAGTCAGCACCGGGGATAATCTGTAGGTCTTTTCCCCATGTTTGTGAAGGGATGGATATTGTTGGGTCAGATGTGGAAATTACCTTGTAGATTTTGGATAGTAGTTTTTTCCTAGTATTGATGTTGATCAGGTCTGATGTTAGTGGGGGAAGATCTATGTTCGATGATTTAATGTTGATTTTGGTCTGCATAGAGGATTTGATCTGCCGATATTCTAAAAAGTGATTCTCCCCAATGCCATACTTCTGAACCAAATGAGGGAGTTGGTAGGGTTTTTGAAACAAGGATGGTGTGCGATGGAGCGGCTTATGAATGCTAAGTCTGAAATATGGATTTCTTTACATAATGTTTGTTCTATGTCTGTCTAGGACTTGTTGGATTGATTTTGATTGGTCCCGTTTGTGAATGTATTGGAGTTGGTGGGCAATGACATAATGGAAAAGGTTTGGAGCTTCCAGGCCTCCTTGTGTTTTGGATTTTTAGTGGGCTAGTTTGATTCTAGGCATCTAGTTTTTCCAGTAAACTTTGAAAGATGATGGAGTCTAGGGATTTGAACCAGGAGTGTGGAGATTTGATTAGCATAATTAAGAATATCATGGTAATGGTAATTTATCATGGGTAGTATGGTCATTTTGATTGTAGCAATTCTGCCTATGAGGGATATTGGTAGATTCATCCAACATTGAAGGTTGTCCTCTACTGTTTTGAGAGGTGGGTTGAAGTTGAGACAGCCTAGGGGAAATATTGATTCCTAAATATGTGATATTACCAGTACGCAGAGAGATATGTGGTGTTTGGACTGCCGCATCCCAACTATTAGGGCTGAATGAGAGAATGGAGGATTTAGACCAGTTGATAGTGTAGTCTGAGATTTTAGAGAAAGTGTTTGAGGTGGATGGTTCCGGGTAATGAGGAGGTAGGATTTTGAAGGTAAAGTAGAATGTTGTCTGCATAAAGGATGATCTTATAGTGCAGATGTTTTGTTTGGATTCCTGTGATGTTTATTTTTTGACGGATGGCTGCTGCAAGTGCTTCAGGGAATGGCGGATAAGGATGGGGAGAGTGGGCACCCTTTCCTAGTAACCCTGTGCAAAATGCAGCATTGTGATTTTCTGCATCCAAAGATAGTATGGCTGATAAGTTTGTGTGAGATGTGTAATGTATTAAGCTAAATAGTCTGCGGAGATTATTAGATGAGTGCCTTCCTTTTAATAAAGCCAGTTTGGTCTGAGTGGATGAAAAATGGAGTAACTGTTTGGATTTGCGATGCTAAGGCTTTGCTGATGATTTTCGTGTCTGTGTTGATGAGAGATAGGGGCGATAGCTTGATGGGGAGGTGGGGTCTTTATTGGGTTTCAGTAAAAGAGAGATTGTAGCAGTGTTCACAGTGCACTTCTGAGCTATAGCTGTAGTGCTGCTAGGTAGAAGACATTCAATTGTAAATGTGTGGTAGGCTACAGAGAGAATTAATTCAAATAAAACACAGCATGCAAGAGACAAATAATGGTTTATTTATGTATGTACATGTACAGTGGGGCAAAAAAGTATTTAGTCAGCCACCAATTGTGCAAGTTCTCCCACTTAAAGAGATGAGAGAGGCCTGTAATTTTCATCATAGATACACTTCAACTATGAGTCAGAATGGGGGGAAAGAATCCATAAAATCACTGTCTGATTTTTAAAGAATTTATTTGCAAATGGTGGAAAATAGGTATTTGGTCAATAACAAAAGTTCATCTCAATACTTTGTTATATACCCTCTGTTGGCAATGACAGAGCTCAAACGTTTTCTGTAAGTCTTCACAAGGTTTTCACACACTGTTGCTGGTATTTTGGCCCATTCCTCCATGCAGATCTCCTCTAGAACAGTGCTGTTTTGGGGCTGTCGCTGGGCAACACGGACTTTCAACTCCCTCCAAAGATTTTCTATAGGGTTGAGATCTGGAGACTGGCTAGGCCACTCCAGGACCTTGAAATGCTTCTTACGAAGCCACTCCTTCGTTGCCCTGGCGGTGTGTTTGGGATCATTGTCATGCTGAAAGACCCAGCCACGTGTCATCTTCAATGCCCTTGCTGATGGGAGGTTTTCACTCAAAATCTCACGATACATGGGCCCATTCATTCTTTCCTTTACACGGATCAGTTGCCCTGGTCCCTTTGCAGAAAAACAGCCCCAAAGCATGATGTTTCCACCCCCATGCTTCACAGTAAGTATGGTGTTCTTTGGATGCAACTCAGCATTCTTTTTCCTCCAAACACGACAAGTTGAGTTTTTACCAAAAAATTCTATTTTGGTTTCATCTGACCATGACATTCTCCCAGTCCTCTTCTGGATCATCCAAATGCTCTGAAGCAAACTTCAGACGGGCCTGGACATGTACTGGCTTAAGCAGGGGGACACGTCTAGCACTGCAGGATTTGAGTCCCTGGCGGCGTAGTGTGTTACTGATGGTAGCCTTTGTTACTTTGATCCCAGCTCTCTGCAGGTCATTCACTAGGTCCCCCCGTGTGGTTCTGGGATTTTTGCTCACCGCTCTTGTGATCATTTTGACCCCATGGGGTGAGATCTTGTGTGGAGCCCCAGATCGAGGGAGATTATCAGTGGTCTCATATGTCTTCCATTTTCTAATACTTGCTCCCACAGTTGATTTCTTCACACCAAGCTGCTTACCTATTGCAGATTCAGTCTTCCCAGCCTGGTGCAGGTCTACCATTTTGTTTCTGGTGTCCTTTGACAGCTCTTTGGTCTTGGCCATAGTGGAGTTTGGAGTGTGACTGTTGTGGACAGGTGTCTTTTATACTGATAATGAGTTCAAACAGGTGCCATTAATACAGGTAACGAGTGGAGGACAGGGGAGCCTCTTAAAGAAGAAGTTACAGGTCTGTGAGAGCCAGAAATCTTGCTTGTTTGTAGGTGACCAAATACTTATTTTACCGAGGAATTTACCAATTAATTCATTAAAAATCCTACAATGTGATTTCCTGGATTCTTTCCCCCATTCTGTCTCTCATAGTTGAAGTGTACCTATGATGAAAATTACAGGCCTCTCTCATCTCTTTAAGTGGGAGAACTTGCACAATTGGTGGCTGACTAAATACTTTTTTGCCCCACTGTACACACACTTTAGAATTCACCATGGCAGTGTTTTTCTGGCCCCAAAAAATTAAAAATAAATAATCGTCCAGCAATGGCAGGTCAGGATTTGGTTACTAGGAACTGAGTGGACTTGTGAAGACCTCTAGTTGTAGCTTATAATGTGGACATGACACAGGAAAAGGCTCCACCCCACCTCCCAGGGTGGGTCACTACAAATAAAATCTCTTCCTCAGGAAAACACCATAGATGAATTTGATACTTGTGCAGTGTCTCAGACATTCTGCCTCTTTGGGGGATTGTATTAAGTAATAACATGTTGCTAACCAGTTTATTTCCTGCTCAAACAGGCTATAGCTAGCTGGAGATGAGAATGAAATCCAGTCGCAACTTCCTCCTGGGCATGTGCTCCATGCTGGCCCTGGGATTCCTCTACTACTCGTCAGGGAAGATCAGCTTACGAGGCTGGGGCCACAAATCATGTGAGTCTTCCTCTGATAAGTGGGCATAATGTAATGTACAGTATAACCTTTATTATTTCATTGACCAGTGGCAACTGCACCAACAGTGCTGGAACTTATGTCCTCTACACAAGTAACTGCCACGGGCCACTCCTCTGAAAGTGGTCAGTATCTGACACAAACATGAAAGTCACATGGTCACAATAGAGCACAAGTGAAAAAGACAGTATAGAACAAAATTAAATACCACAGTCGTACTAGGGCTGGGCAGTATCATAAAAAACTATCACCATTAATTGTCACATTTACCTCAGTAACGATTAATAAACTTATTTTTAAACTCTATCTTATTAACAAGATTCTCTGTCCTCACAGTGTAGCTCTTATTAATTCTTTGTACTGAACAATAAACAGAAATTCATGGATTATAACTACACATGGATTGTTTATATTACATATTTAGAAGTAGAACACTTATTGTAAGTATTTATTAAAATAGGAAAATCAAGCTAAAATATAGCCACAAGCGGCAATTCTGGGGTTCAAGACAAACAGACCGTTAGAAGTTTAAAGCTTTTGATCTGGACCTGGGCAAATGTGGCCTAGATGTGACAAAAGCAGTGAAATCTCCCTTTTTTGCATTTTCACAAATAGAATGAAGAAAACAAGCAATTTCTGATTCATAGTCTGATTCGTGTTATGCCATGCACATTTTTTGCCATTGTAGCGCCCCCTTGCGGTCGATTGAAGGAAACTTTCAGGGCATGTTTCAGGTTCTTACGTTCTTAAGTTTTGTGATGACTGGACAAACAATGCCTGATTTATGTTTCGTTCAGTTCAGGAGGAGGACCCACATGCAGACAATACACACAGAGATGGTGGAATGAACAAAAGATGACTTTATTTACTTACTATGGAGAAACACAAAACAACTAAGGGCGGCTGAGAAGTCCAGGAAAAAGTCCAACAAGAATAACAGGAGTCCAAACAAAGAATAATCTAAAAAGAGAGCAGGGAAACGCAGGAACACAGGGGGAATCACAAAGGGGAAAAAAAGCCCCAAACCATGACATTATAGTCTGATTTGTGTTATGCCATGCCCAGATTTTGGCATTTGTAGCTCCTCCTAGCGATCACTTTGAACGGAACTTTCAGGGTATGTTTCGGGTACTTCTGTGGACATATTCTGTAAATTTTGTGATGACTGGCCCAATGGTTGTTGACTTTGGTCAATTTATGTGCTGAGCCACGCTTCTTTGGAAGTTCATTGGTCAATATCTTGAAAACTAAATAAGATTTATACAACTTTTGATAAGCTTCGTCCAATAATGATCCACTGAAAATTAGGTAGCAATCGGACCTACGGTTTAGGAGGAGATGTCAAAAATGTGTTTTTCAAAAAATAAAAAATGGCGGAAAATGTAGTCAGGCGGACTTTAGTGGTCCAAGAGTCTTTTTTTGTAGAGCACATTGAGCTGGACTTGTGAGAAATATCAAGTCATTCGTACTTACGGTGTGAGGGGTGTGGCCTATTCAAAATTTCGTTTTTGGCCTTAATTACAGCGCCACCATGTGGCCAATTGGGCTCATATTTCTGTGGAAGCACATGCACATCATTTCCAATTACTGGGCCAAGTTTCGTGTTTCTAGCTCATTCCAGCTCACGGGAATGTGAGCCAAAGCTGCAGACAACAAATAATAGTACAATAGAGCAATAGTAGTAGTAGTACTATAGTAGTACAATAGTGCTGCCACCTAGCAGGTGGCAGCAGAGTGCCTACAGTTGATTGCCCTACAGTGCAGCCCACACTTATCTCCCCCCTTTTATGGCCGCAGCATTACTGCAGTAACGCGGCAGCAGGTGCACCAAATGAAACATCTTCTGACCCTTCGGGGCTTGAACCCCTAATAGTAAACCGGCACAAACATAAAAGTGTTTGACATATCTTTTTGTACCAGCTCTCTCTCATCTGCACAGGCCCCCGGCCCCCAGCTGCATTTCTACAACATCTGAGTCGTTTTGTCTCTCCGAGTTAGACTTAGCACGCATGGTTAATTACATCACTTAAGGTGTTTTAAGACAGAGTGATTGCTGCCTGGCAATATTGATGCTCTGTATTTTGAATTGGCAGCAGCAGGGCAAAACTCCGACATGGCGGCTTCCGGATACATCGGATCTTGCCAGTCTGTACAGCACAGGCTGCTGCTATCAACTTGGTCAGGGCTGGGCGGCAGTCTATAGCTAGCTAACATTAACTAGTAAAGATGAAAAGGCAGCAAAACAGCCTTTGATTCATCATTCACTCTTCTTTGGTTTATTTATTTGTGATGCATTTGCAAAGAACCATTGCAAAGCCAGCCTGTTAACCTTGGCCAGCTCGTGCTGTTTCCACAGTGCCTGCAGGAAATGAAAGCTCCCTTTTCATAGCCTAGCTTATTAGATGAGCTTGACCTTTGCATGCACTGCAACTTTTCCTCAGAATGGATGTTTCCCATGCAGCTTAAAGTAAGTAAGTAAATGAAATCATTCAGAACACAAACTACTTGTGTTCATTCGCCTAATTTGCTTAATGCCACTAATTACAACCTATTACATCCATGGTATCGCCTAATACTACTTAGCCAGATGTTTGGCTGGCTGCTGCGTAATATTCTCAGCATGATGACACTATTCATGAAGTCAGTCTAACGTTTGATTGTGTGGTCAGTTATAGTTGACTAATGTATGTAAACTTTCCACCGGAGGAACAGCGGTCACATAACCTTCAAAACGAGCCACAACTTAACCGTGCGCGCACGCACGCCATAGGTGCGCTCCGGGACTTAAACCAATAGCATTACACCTCTGGGAGTAGGAGACCAAAATGACAAATGAATAAGCTTTTTCAAGGTAAACCAAATAGATACTTTTTATGCTGATATAATATGTTCATTGTTTTCCATGTGTTCCACTCTAGAAAGTGTTACATTTTTTTTCAACTTTTGAAGTAGATCATCTAACTTTTTCACTGGACCAGAAAAGCCATGCTTTATGTTACAATAAATGTTTGGGCAAAGTTGTCCCTAACCCGAAGTAATTGATGTCAGTCATGTTTTGTTTTGTTTTTTCTTCAATTTTAGTTATTGTAAAATTGGTCTTAAATTTAATTCCGAGTGTCTTAAGTCTTAAATCTAACTTGACTTAAACTGTAGGAACCCTGACTAGTATATTCTCATGCAGCTAAACACAGCAGGTTGGGAATAAAATAGAAGAAATGACACGATTAATATAGCAAGTTTTGCTAACTAGCATCATAAACATTGTTCATTGTCCCAGTCCGGATAATCCAACTTTAAAGCTGATGTTACTCCATTACTGTTTCTGTCGGTTGATGTGTGTGTGTGTGTTTGTCCTCTGCTGATGAAGAGGTGTGTAATTAAGGGATCTCAGATACAGTAAAATCAGCTCCTGTATAGTTTCTTACTGTAGTTTCCTAACCTCAACAGCACGGCTGCCGCTGTGTTTACATCGAAAAGGATTATCAATGGACGGCAACCACTCACTGAAAGCACCTTTACAACTGCTAGTGAAACAATGGCGACTTATGGAATGAACTCACACAGCAAACTCTGACTGGTTGTGCATTTAGGCCTGTAGAGTTCGATTCTGTGTTGTAGTTAATGGGTAGGCGACAGCCCGTATGAAGAAATGAATTTATCAAACATGTTGATATGGCTAAAATTAGTTAGGGAGTCATTATGTGAGTTTCAGTTACTTTGCGATTCATTGCCCAGCACTAAGTCACTGCATAGTGTATTGCAACACTAGCATCAATCAAGAAACTTACATTTGCTGATATATTCTTGATTTTGGTGTTATGGATGATAATGTTGGGCCGATGAACAATGCCATCGTCCAACGCCTGGTGGCTGACGGCCATCGACCACTGAGCTCTCCGCCATCGTAACATCGTGATTTAAAAGCCCCCCAGCTGGTAAAATCCTCTTACTGAAAGTGCAATAAAAGCTTCGCAAGTAAAAAGCTAAAGTTTATCACTATGACTAGTATTTAAAATATTTTTTATAATCATATGATCGGCTTAATGAGGTAATTTATGAATAATATTAACCGATCCTGCTGCAGCTTTCAGACCGTGGTCGGGAAGCACAGGGAAAACATTGTTTTCCTCCAGAGCTGAAGCTGATGCCAACCTCGGGGCTAACCTTCACTTTTACCCAGCAGCTGGGAAGCAAGACACGGAAACGTCTTGGGCATTGAGGAGCTGCAGCGTTTATTCATGGACAAACTGTAACCTACACTGTATATTTACTGCCTGTAGACGACATCACAGCTAACCTTTCCCTCTGCTCCGATCGCCAACACACCTGTATGCTCTGAGTGCAGTCACCATCACAATGTCTCTCGCTCACCCACACACTCACTACGCATTGCCCTGTTTCTTCAAGGAGCCACGCTGCTCTTATGACAAATAGGGAGGAAAAGTAAAGAAAGGCCGGGTGACTAGGTGAGGATGGGCTGTGAATGCCCCCCCGACAACGATGTCATCGTCCATCCCGATGTTTCACTGTGGACATTGTCATATGCCAGTTTGGTAGACATCGCCCAACGCTAAAGGATGACTGATTGTTATTATTTCCTGTGTTACCTCCTAAATCTCCCAAGTTTTCTCAACGTTTTGAAACGTTGTGAAAAATGTGACAGTTTACCTTTAAAACATCTACATTGAGCTGGGAGGTTAAAATCATGCTTGTAATCATGAAGTGTATGTGTAGTTATCTAGCCTATTAAATTAGACAATCCACTATTAGAATACTGTATTTTACTGTTGCGTTTACTGCGGAAACAATTAGCTATTAATAGATCGATAGAAAACAATAATTCTAATAATAGGTTTGTTTTCAATCATTTGTCACGGAAGAGTGCCAAACATTTATTATATTATTATTTATCTTCAAATGTGAGGATTTACCACTTTTTCCTGTTTTAACAACATTGTATTATCTGAATAACTTTGGGTTTTGTACTGCTGGTGGGACAAAATGAGACATTTGAAGACATCAGCTTGGGTTCTGGTAGGTTTTGGTGGGAATCTTTCACCATCTTCTCCCACTTTATAAACAAAATATCAGAATCAGAAATACTTTACTGATCCCCGAGGGGAAACTCTTCTGTTACAGCAGCTCGCCTTTACGTCAGTGCACACAGGAGGAAGCACTGGCAAAAACTATAATACACTATAATACAGGTCAGAACATAAATGAAGTACCAGGTGGGTATAAGTATAAAATAAAATAAGTGTAAAGTACAAAGTGGCTTTACCGGTTGATGATAATAATACGGTATAAAGTAATAGTGCATGAACTGTCAAGTTAAGTGTAGCTTATTAAGGTTATAATGAGAATTTAGCAAATATAAATCTCTAGACTAATTAATAATGAAAATAATTTTGTTTGTTTGTTACAGCCTTTTTTTTGTCAGGGTATCATCAACATGATGTTTGGAACACAAACATTTTGTTATATTGCTTAAAGGATTGGTTCACATTTTTTCAAGTCTGTCTTAACATGACAGTCACATGCCCATATGTACAACTAAAGAGTTTTTGGACACTAATTATTCCTCCTGTCTGTACTGGCCGTTATGAGATCTCTTCCGACTGCAGCTCAATTTCAATGTAAGAGATGGGGGACGAAGTCCACAGTCCTCGTTCTGTGTAAAGAGTAAAAAGTAAAGTTCAGCTGAGGCTAATATGAGGCTTAGTCAGCCTGAGTTACACAAATCAAGTGGGCATCTTTCAGAGTTATAGTCCTTTTAGACCTCTTAAACCCCTATTTCTAGGAAAAAATGCCTAAATAACATTCCCAAAATGAATCAGCATTAGCTCCTCAACCATAAGACCTATATGCACATATCTGGTCTCCTTTGATAGGTAAGAAACTACAGAATATTAATCTATTGTAAGTAAACCTATTTCTATTACCATTAAAGTAAATGCAGATGCAATAAAGAAAAATAATAAGATTTTCATCCTTGCCTAGTATAAATCTAAATTTCAAGGCAATATAACCCTAATAACAAGGGTCCAGTGGCTATTAATGCAGCTGGATGTATTGTCCTACTGCTTGACTACAAACGTAACTGTAGATGTGTTGAAAATACACTAAAAGACAACATTTATGATACAATTTCTAAAGATATACTCAGGAGGTCTCCATGTTTTGGTCATGTTTACTCTTTACTTTTTGACTGTTTACTGGGACTTTTACTTCAAAACAATTTCTTTCCATATAGCCATTTTACAAATAACATAAATGTCCCAAACGCATTGAAATAGAGTAAACACAATGAATATGACTGAAGCACTCCATGCTATACAGGCAGATAAATGCACAATAGAAAGGCCCAGAGTCAAGTAGGACATATCTATGGATTTCTCTGAGCCAGACCAACAGGGTGAAATTACTTTGGTTGATGTAAGTACTCGATTCAGCCACCAGATGGAGACATAGACCATGTAATCGCATGGAAGGCTGAAGTCCGCCATCTCCATAATCCTTCCCCATGCAATGCAAATGTATATAAACTGGCTGAAATGGATTCAAGATGGTGCAGGGACATTGGAAAAGTGATGCTTTTTGCTAAACGCTCAGTCAGTTCTTGCTGTTTGACTTGTGTATCATTTAGGTAATAATAATAATGATAATAATAATATGGTTAGCATCAGCTTTTAGCCGCGCTCCTTCCCGTTATGTGGGTGTGCAGCATGAATATGTTGCTTCATGTTTATCATGGCGCTGTGAGATGCACTGCTGCCCCCGGTACCGGGGGGGCTCGGGTTTAAGAGGTCCTGTTATTATCAAATTCTCTTTGTCTTTCCTTGACAGTGTTTCTTTGTTGAGCTGCACTAGGGAAATGGTAAGAAAAGCAGGGAATTTCATAATAAAAATACTTACTTGATTGATTTGTCTTACTCATACTGCTGAAGGCTCATATTAACTGCAGATGACCTTTGGAAGGTATTTTTATATCAAACAAGCACTGTAGATTTTGTCCACCATCACTTCCATTAGAATAGCTTCTTTGCATATGACGTCACAAATTGGCGTGCTTTCCATATGGAGGGCAGGCAACTGGAGGCAGGTTCTAACCTGACCACCAACACTGCAGCAATGCATATGGTTTGTGCTATTTAAGGGCAAGGGCATCTTTCATGTCCTGAAAAATAGTAGTTCATAAAGGAGAGATATAAAAAATAAAATAAAAAAAAACCTGTGGCAGATGTGGATCAAAAACCTCCATCTGAAGTCTGGACGAGTGGAGTCAGACAATGCTGAATAAATGAGTGTATGGTTGACCTAGTAGGTATTAAATAGTAGCTAAAGTTAGCTAGCTAGCTAGTTGCCTGACACCAGTGGTGCATCCATGTACATATTGGAGAAAAACAAGACAGCAGTCGATGACATCTAATTAGGGCTGCCACTAACAACTATTTTTCTATCGATTAATCTATCGACTATTTTACAGATTAATCTAAACGATTCATTTTCCTCCAAAACATTTTTAAAAAGTCACACTGACCATTTAATTTGAGTTCATTTTATTTTGACAAACTGTATATCATTGTATAATGCAGTACAAAACAAAATGTAAACAAAGGTTTCCATATTGAAGTGCAAAAACTGTAGGTTTAAACTGGCAACTCCAACAGGATAAAAATAAACACACACACTGGCACTGAATGCAGATTAAACCAGTGCTTCAACTATGTTTAGCAATTTCTCGATTTTAAATGTTAAGTCACATGTTAACTTCTTAAAAGCTGAAATCTAAATATTGTTTTGAGCCTAACAAAACTCATGCTACATAATTTTTAGCTGTGCTTACTGTAATGGCTTTTCTAATGATTGTACATTGCATTTTAGGACTGTCTGCCCATCTAGACATCCACACCTTTTATGTGTTTTTAAACAAAGGAATGTGGGGGAAAGTCTCCGATATTGGCTGAAAGGAAAACATATAAAATATGTAATGGAAAAATTGAGTCTTTTGTGATGTGTCTGTTTAGGGAAAGGACTTTCTACCATGTAACTTTTTACCAGATGGGGGAGCTAGTCCATTTACTTAGAGACAGGATGTTTCATTAGTAGTTTTACTTTGCCCGGATTTTTACTCTACACTGCCTCTTCACTGCTTCAAAGTAGACATGCATTGGGCTCCTTGCTGATTTCAAGTGAAGTGGTTAATTTCTTGATTATTTCATGTTTCATAAAGTGTCCAATTAAGAAACATTTAAGCTATTTTGAGGTGCTGATATTGATACTGGGAATTGGCCTGGATTTGAGTTCTGAATATTTCCCCTAATACCCACTGAAACTAAGTTCATCATATTGTACACATTTATATAATTGGCAACTTACATTTTTGTACTGTTTTTTTTATTGGTTGGCAGAATGAAAAACTAAACCTTTAACAAGTCTAAAAAAACAGCACCAGATACATTTCTTCTCCTAGTGCTGAGAATAAAGCCACTGTTTCTTAAAATGACAGGGCTGAATGTGTGTAGAAAATGTATTCACATTTAAATAAATGACATTTTGAAATAAATAATAATGTGAATAAAGTCATTATGAAAGATCAATTCATTCTGCTTATTTTCACAACAGTTTTTATTCCACGCTATTTCCCCCAATGACTCCCAATTTTATTTCATAGCACCACTTTTCATCACAAAATCTTGAGTCTTTTAATCAAGACAAACAGGGCAGAGCAAGTTACATAATTGGTTGTCAGCTCATTCATACCAACAAAACAGTTTCATATTGAACCATACAAAAAAGGGCAAGGTTTGATTATGTAGAACTGTTGCAGTACTGTACCATACTGTATGTTATATGCTGTTGATATTTCCCCAGACTGAATATTTAACCTGTCTCACAGGTTGTCCAGCAGGGAACTCAGGGAATACAAGGGATTGGACCCAAATGCAGGCACAGAGGCAGAGCTGGTAAAGTTAAATGATTTTAATGGAAAAAACCCCAATATGCTCACACAAGAAACACTGGAGAAATTGGCTAGGACGCTCGACATCAACTGCCGAAGACAAACTAGCACCTAGACAAAGGAAACACACAGACTAAATACACAGTGAGGGAAGACACAGGTGAAACTTATCAGGGGCAGACAATCAAAACTGGAGGGAAAAGACAAAAAGGCATGAAGTAAAGTTACATGACACATGAGGAGAGGTGAGTATTACAAAATAAAACAGGAAATAACTAAACTAAAACCTCAAACCATGACAACCTGAAATTATTGTGTGTGTAGTCCTAATTTAGGAAATTTTACAAAATCACATATCAATAAATTAGGCCAGAGTGGGTGTTGAATTCTGAAATGACAGATTGGTCATTGATGACAGCAGGTATCATTTCCAAACCTATCAGCCAAAGTAAAATAAAGTACACACTGGCAAATATTTTTTCACATTTTCATATCATAGGCTGTTCAGATGTTATAATCCCCTCAAAGCCATCCATAAGTAAACCTCACATTCCACACTGTGCTCAGTTTTTATTTTTTGGGATTTGAATCCGTCCTACAGCCTAAAATCCATCAAGATTAAATTAAGACAATTTATCTTGACTTTATTTTTTTCCCCTTATTCCTTTGTAAGTGAACATCCTTTTTTTCCTTTTTAGTATTTTAGCTGCAACTCAGGTTCTCAGAAAATACACTTATTTAAGAAGTGAAGATTACTTTTTTACCTCGGGCACATCAGCATTTGTTAGCAATTTGGGAGATGGTTGGATTGGATGTTTGTGCACTGCTTGCTAGGGATGAAGGCTTCACTCAAAGTTCATAAAAGGGTTGGTGGAGTTGAGGCTGGAAAATAACCAAGCCTCTGCTAACATGTGTCAAGACTTGATTAGAAAATGGTTTAAGTAGAGCCAATGCATGTTCTTTAGTCTGTAAACTTTTGGCAGCCAGAAAAGAGAATGTGCCAGACAATTCAGCTGTGGATTTATCTTTTCAAACCAACTTTGTAAGAGTACATCTGTGTAGATTGTATGGCTTTTATATTATATCCAACAATGGTGCCGTAGTGATTATGGCTATTCCTTAATCTGCTTTTAAATACCCTCTTACAAAGATGGAAAATCAGATCTGAACTTAGTCTCATGAATTTCAGTCACAGATTTCTTAGTATGCAGGCGGGCTACTATGATACATGTAAATATTTATTAAATGACTCACAAAATAAAGTGTAACAAATAATAGGAATTAACTATGAGAAGTAAATGTAAGATGATATTGCCAAACACATGTGAATTTATTAAGTTTAGGGTCAGTGAAACTGAGTACTGTAAGGGACAAACTACAGGCTACACAGAAGTTTCCAAACACAAAATATGACCAAATAAATAGCAATTAGCAACTTGCATGGCAATTAGCAACTCTTTTGAAATTGTTTAGCAGAAAGCCACAGATGTGTTCAGTTCGACTTCCTTTTCTCCTGCTGCTGTGTGCTGCAGCTGCTGGCGGTTCCCCCAAAAGTTCCTGAGGGGGCTTGGGCAGCAGCTGGATTACTGTAGAAACAGCGGAGATCAGACATGGACTGTCTCAGACTTATTGGCCACAGTAAGGGAGTGGTCAGTCTGGATTTCACCAGGTGAAATTTACTTGCATGCTGAGGCAAAAAACTGGCAGACAGGTAATGCATGGGCAGGGTTGTAAGAATATTCAGTGGGAGGTTAGCGTGGCTAGTGGGCTGACAACAGCATTCCAAGTTGTAAATTATTCAGCTTTTTATCAAGCACTTTTATTGTCTGCAGTCAAGCAACATCCCTGCTTCTCTGCTGCTTGTATTCTTCAATCTGCAGTTCTATAAATATGGATATAAACTATCAATATTTCCTGAAATATTATTGGCTGGACATCGGCAAGCCTTGTGATAACAAGCAAATGAGGTGGGATCAAGAAGTGAATACGTCTTGCCCTGTTCCTCATTGAAATGAAGGGAGAGTTGTTGTCCAATGTGCATTGCAGGAGTGACGAGACATCATTTCTCAAGGTTCTTAAAGAGGAACTTAACAGCAGCTGAAAATGTTGTATTTGTTGAACTTATGCAGTACCCTCATTTAGGATCCTAGTGGCCTGAGGGTAGAAGTTCTTTCTGAGCCTCTCAGTGCTGGCCTGGTGTATCCGGTACCTTCTTCTCGACCGCAGCAGGGAGAAAAGGCCGTTATGGTGATTAAGATCTTTAACAATTTTCCTAGCCTTACATCGCCTGGTCTTACATCGCCTGGTGTAAATGTCCTTTAGGCAGGGTAGAGCACCGCCTATGATACGTTCAGCCTTCTTGACGGTTGGTCGATTGGTTGGACAATATGTTCTTGTCCGACCAAATTCTTATTGGTCGCACAATCGCTGGTATTACTTTCATAAGGCTGCTTATCCATTTCAGAAAGGTGCTTCTTAATCCATTATTTTTGTAAGCAGGAGGGATATGCAGACCTGATGTATTTTATTTTTGAGTGATAGGCCATAATGTGTTAGAAATAACATTGAGAATGAATAAAAATAATATTCAAATATATTTTACTCAACATATGTTTTTTTTCTTCTAATAATCGTTTGGTTCAATAGACTATAAGACTTATAAGACAGCAAGTCAAAACATCCCCGTTTTCACAACTTTGAACTTGCCCAACCTAATGGAGACTGCTAATAACTTACTGAACATTTACTCAGCTTACTCCAAACTAATTAACACCATGTCAATGAACCAACACAAAATGTTACATCAGCCCCCAGCCTCAGAGGACAGAAGAGCTGAGTGGATATAGTTTATTTTTGATGGCAACGTGTATGTGTGCATTTTACTACGGACTGCTTTCTTAACAAGGGCCAGTAACGGTTCAAGCTCAATAATGGATCAATACTTCACTGTCCGTGACCCGACTTTAAACTTGAAAGCTGTAAGTTTTGCCATGTTTTATGTTGTTTTACTGTTTATTTTGTAGGTTAGCCTGTTGAATTTGGCGTTAGCATGTTGCGCGGCTAATGTGACTACTCCCACTGGCTGGGGTGATGTTGGACTAATGTTGTAATATGGAGGGATAGTCAAGAGGAACTGTGTGAACGTTAAGCCCTATTTGAAGCCAACTAAATAATGAGAGTAGTAGGTTGGATGCTGGTAACAGTTTTTTCATGTTGCTTTTTGTGGAACCTTTTACTGCAGCACTAGCTCAGCTAGCGTTAGCTTTGTTGTTAACCCTTTCCCCGTGATCCTCGCTGGTGTGTGTACTTGATAGCTACGTGTGATAGAGAAATGCAGGAATTAATTTGCTTGGCAACATCGTGTAACTTTGATTAGGGCCACTGTTACAAATTCTGGAACAAGGTAGTACTGTTACTAATTTTGGAACTAGGTAGTACTGTTACTAATTTTGGAACCTGGAATTCACCGCATCGCCACGGCAACACCATTTGAGGAAACCTAAAAAGCTTCTCAATCAAGGGTGGAAATTAGCACTCGCAAAAGGGGGATTTTGTGTAGTGGCGGGGGAATTTGCTCAACCTACCAGCCAAGGTGGCGGGTAAATAAAAATAGCGTAACAGAGAGATTTGTGACATTCCACAACGCAGATTGAATCGCGAGTCTGCTTGTTTCACTCTGACACTTTAATGAGGAGACACAGAAAAACAATGTGGAGTTTCATTGCAGGGGTTCACATTTAAGGTGTGTTTATTGATTCACAACGTCAACTCATGCATTAAGTAACATGCAATAGAAATTCCACCTTAAAAGTTGGCGGTAGATGCCGGTAGCCTTTGAGCGGCAGTCTGTAGCTAGCTAATGCTAACTAATAGAGATGAAAAGGCAATAATGCTTTCATTCATCATTCACTCTGATGGTTTCTTTATTTATGATGCATTTGCAAAGAAACATTACAAAGCCAGTCTGTTAAACTTGGCCAGCTTGTGCTGCATCCACAATGCCTGCAGGAAATGAAAGCTTACTGACAGGTAGCTCCGTTTTCATAGCCTAGCCTATTAGATGAGCCTGACCTCTGCCTGCACTGCAACTTTTCCTCAGAATGGATGTTTCCAATGCGGCTTCATTGCTCGGCACAAGTAAGTAAATTAAATCATTCAAAACACACATGTTTATTTTCCTATAAGTTATTGCTTAATGCCAAGCTAATTACAACCCTATTACATCCATGGTATTGCCTAATACTACTTAGCCAGATGTTTGGCTGACTGCTGCGTAATATTCTCAGCATGATGACACTATTCATAAAGTCAGTCTAACATTTGATTGTGTGGTCAGTTATAGTTGACTAATGTATGTAAACTTTCCACCGTTGGAACAGCGGTTACATAACCTTCAAATCGAGCAACAACTTAACCGTGCACATGCACACATTTGCGTCATAAATGCGCTCTGGTACTTGAACAAATAGCATTACATCTACTATGTATGTGTGTGCGTGTGTGTGTGTGTGTGAGAGAGAATATCAGTATTTTTCCTTAAGAGTTTAAATACTTACCTTTTGAAATAAAATAGTCTATTGCTTGAATATTGTAGATCTTGTTTTATTATTTTTCACATGCAGTTACACACTGCCGGTGTTCTGACGATTTATACTGCCTTGTCGAAAAATGCTACCTTATGTGTTTCCATTTCAAGTAGTGTATATCCCATAAAGGTATAACTCTCACAGTATTATGACGTCTTTATTTATGTTTTTTGATTACAAACAGAGGTTAGTGTACTATAAGAATATGGGGAGCATATTCTGATAAAAAACTTCGTCCTTCACCCTCCGCGGGTGGTCTCATCCTTCGAACTCGGGTCCTCTACCTGAGGCCTGGGAGCTTGAGGGTTCTGCGCAGTATCTTTGCTGTTCCTAGTACTGCACTTTTCTGGACCGAGATGTCTGGTGTTCTTCCAGGGATCTGCTGTAGCCACTCCTCCAGTTTGGGGGTCACTGCCCCAAGTGCTCCGATGACCACGGGTACCACTGTCGCCTTCACCTTCCAAGCCTTCTCCAGCTCTTCTCTGAGCCCTTGGTATTTCTCTAGTTTCTCATGTTCCTTTTTCCTGATGTTACCATCACTTGGTATTGCCACGTCGACCACAATTGCTTTCCTCTGCTGTTTGTCCACCACCACGATGTCTGGTTGGTTCGCCATTACCATTCTGTCAGTCTGAATCTGGAAGTCCCACAGGATCTTGGCTCGGTCATTCTCTACCACCTTTGGAGGTGTTTCCCACTTTGACCTCGGGGTTTCCAGTCCATACTCCATGCAGATGTTCCTGTACACTATGCCAGTCACTTGGTTATGGCACTCCATGTATGCTTTCCCTGCCAGCATCTTACACCCTGCAGTTATGTGCTGGATTGTCTCAGGGGCCTCTTTGCACAGCCTACACCTTGGGTCTTGTCTGGTGTGGTAGATCTGGGCCTCTATTGCTCTGGTGCTCAGGGCCTGCTCCTGTGCAGCCATGATGAGTGCCTCTGTGCTGTCCTTCAGTCCGGCCCGCTCTAGCCATTGGTAGGATTTCTTGATATCAGCCACTTCAGTTATGTTCCGGTGGTACATCCCATGTAGGGGTTTGTCCTCCCATGATGGTCCCTCCTCCAGCACCTCTTCCTCTGTTCCCCATTGCCTGAGACATTCACTGAGCACGTCATCTGTTGGGGCCTTATCTTTGATGTACTTGTGGATCTTGGATGTTTCATCCTGGATAGTGGCTCTCACACTCACTAGTCCACGGCCGCCTTCCTTACGGCTAGCGTACAGTCTCAGGGTGCTGGATTTGGGATGGAACCCTCCATGCATGGTGAGGAGCTTTCGTGTCTTAACGTCTGTGGTCTGTATCTCTTCCTTTGGCCACCTTATTATTCCTGCAGGGTATCTGATCACTGGCAGGGCGTAGCTGTTTATTGCCTGGGACTTGTTCTTGCCATTGAGCTGACTTCTTAGGACTTGCCTTACTCGTTGGAGGTATTTGGCAGTTGCTGTTTTCCTCGTTACCTCTTCGAGGTTGCCATTTGCCTGTGGTATTCCAAGGTACTTGTAATCATCTTCAGTGTCTGCTATTGTTCCTTCTGGGAGTGAGACCCCTTCTGTGTGGACTGCCTTCCCTCTCTTTGTCACCTTTCGACTACACTTCTCAAGCCGAATGACATCCCAATGTCAGAGCTGTAGATCCTGATCCTGGATCAGTGAGTCGATGTCCTGCTCGCTCTTAGCGTATAGCTTGATGTCATCCATGTAGAGGAGGTGACTGATGGTGGCCCGTTCCTGAGTCGGTATCCATAGCCAGTCTTGTTGATTATTTGGCTGAGGGGGTTCAGACCTATGCAGAACAGCAGTGTGGACAGAGCATCTCCTTGGTATATGCCACATTTGATGACACTTGTGCAAGTGACTTGCCATTGGCCTCAAGGGTGGTTTTCCACAGCCTCATCGAGTTTGCAATGTTGTACATCTCCAAGCATTCAGTGATCCGTGTGTGGCATTGAGTCATATGCTTTCTTGTAATCAATCCAGGCAGTGCACAGGTTGGTGTGTCGGGTTCTGCAGTCTTGGGCGACTGTTCTGTCAACCAGGAGTTGGTGTTTGGCTCCTCTGGTTTCTTTGCCGATGCCCTTCTGTGCTTTGCTCATGTATTGATCTATGTGCCCATTTATCTTGCCGCGATGATGCCTGACATGAGCTTCCATGTTGTGGAGAGACAGGTTATTGGCCGATAGTTGGATGGGACTGTACCCTTTGCGGGATCCTTCAGGATCAGGATTGTACGCCTTCGTAAGCCATTCAGGGTGCGTCCATCCCTTAGCAGCTGGTTCATATATATACATATATGTGTATATATATATATATATATATATATATATATATACCAAACTTGATTGCAGTTGTTGCTGCTAAGGGTGGCCCAACCAGTTATTAAGTTTTATTGGGCAATCACTATTTCACACAGGGCCATGTAGGTCTGGATTTTGTTTTCCCTTAATAATAACAACCTTCATTTAAAAACTGCATTTTGTGTTTACTTTTGTTATCTTTGACTAATATTTAAATTTGTTTGATGATCTGAAACCTTTAAGTGTGACAAACATGCAAAAAAAAAAGAAATCAGGAAGGGGGCAAACACTTTTTCACACCACTGTATGTTGCGGAATGTACAGGTTGACAGCAGCCAGGTGTGGAGGCTAAGAGTGCTGCTAAAACGACAAGGGTAGGAGTAAGAGGCCGCGACAGATGAACAGCAGGCCTGAGGTTGGGAGAGACAGCGGAAAGAGCCTCCCATGACCATACAGTTCTCTGTAAATTGCTTCTTTTAATAAGACAGACAGAGACAAATAGACAAAAGTAAATAAACATCACCTGACCAAGTCAGCTGGCAGATGTAATTATAATTTTCAAATTTGTGATACATTACTTATTGAGAGATGTCAAAATGTGCTAAATCAAATTATGATGGAATGAAATTAAAATATAACTAAGTGGCAATGTCAAGTAAACAAAAAGGCTCCTGCTCCTCCTCCTCACATTGATGATACAAAATGTGGCTTTCCTTCCACCCTTAGTAACTAACAGTGTTATCAGGCTTTGAAGTTCAACCCACTAGTCAGACAGTGTTGATATTGGATGAACCCTCTCTGCAGAACCCTAGATTATATTCATGGCAATGTTCTTGAATTTTCAATGCAAATGTTTGTAAATTAATTATTCCTACTTGTGCATGCCTAATGTATGGTTGGGGTTAGCCTTCCTCCTCGACCCTCACACTCATTTCACCCATAGGTATAAAACATGGACGTAGTGTTAGTGTTACCGTGACGTCACCCATAGGTTTCCGAAAAACCATTTTGAAGCTCAAAGTGGGCTCCTGAAACTATACAACAAAACTTATTGAAATTATATTACACAAGATTTAAAATGCCTCAGCGTTTTTTAAATATATAATTATGGTAATTTGCACCACTAGATTTAGTTGAGACTTGCAGAAATTTGGCCAGTGTTACCGTGAATTAGCGTTATGTTTACTTAATACATGTCTAACGAACAATTTTAAGCAAATCAATTAACCTAAATTTAGATTTTCACATAACTTTAGTTGCAAGTCCATTATTTGGATGTGACTTGATTATAACATTCCTTTTAATAGGTTGACTTTAATAAGCTAATGTTAAGTTACCTACATGTGATTGCATAGTCATAATTATTATTGCTGCTTTTTTTTGCCTATTAAGGAATTATACCAAACCAAGGAATAAACCAAAACCAAAAGAAATAAAAATCTGCAAGTACCAGTCTTGGCTACTTGACTTTAGACATCTGATTTTACATTGTCTTCAACAAAAACACTTAAAGACTGTTATCTATATTTTCAAGTGTTGCTCCCTCGTTCCATTTTCTCCTACAGATGTGACATAATAGTATTGTAAACATGAAAAACTGAGCCACCCTCTATAGTTTATAATTTTCATTACCTCATCCACTGTGGCGGCAACGACATGGGGAGATCAGCACCATCAAGCTGGTCAACATGATGAAGGAGGACCTGCACCAGCTTCACCTCCGGCACCCTGGCATGAAGATTATGTTTTTGTCTGTGACCCAAAAGGTGCTGGTGGAAGGCTGGTGCCACTCCCGTGAAGCTCGACAAAGCCAGGAAATGTGTCAACAGTGTTATATCTACATTTGTTCGTAGCTTAAATGGCGTTATGATTGAGCATCCTCACATTAGACATGACAGTCCTGGGCTATTTTTGAAAGATGGAGTTCATTTCACACCTAGAGGAAATTTTATGTTTTTAAGTACAGTAGCTAATAGCCTTAAAGACCACCTCGAAACGCAGTGAACTGCTTACAGTTGGCAGTGTCACTGCTTTTGAATTTGGCCTTTAGGACCCATTTTGTTACACCTAAACATAGCTCTGACCGTCACCGTCAATGTTGAGTTTATGTTCATTATGGTTGTTAAAAAATAACATCTGCAGGCAAACACTGTTACCACCTCTGCTCTTCTTCATTCCTACAATCCCACCCTTTATCCCCTTTTCCCCCTACCACCCCATTGACTCTGCAGCTCTCTGGGAATAGCTGTTACTTCTTGCACAGACCCAGTCTGTTGAACTTATTTTAATAAATGTGTTTACTTTTATATTTATAGTTTTAAATAGTGTCCTCCTCTTTGTGTTTTGTCTGTTATTTACAAAAAACATGGTTCACATTTGAATAAATTCTATTTATATTTGCACTCCTTTTGTCTTTACTACTGACTGAAAATGTTAGATTTCACTTTTTAATCTGACTTACCTACACACTGAGTACTTATGAATCCCCCTAGGAGGTATCACTTTTTTGTGATGTTGCAAACTCTGAGAAGGTCTTCCTCAGGCAAATACACAGGTATTAGGAGGCTTATACAGTGAGGCAAAAATGTTGGGATTCAAGTAGGGCAGGTTTGGTTATTAGCAGAAATATCAAATATATTTATGAATATTAATACAATTATTCATATTATTAAAAATATTAATATAGATTAAGCACAATTCACAACAATGAAGCTTAGATGAAATAACACAGCTATAAAATCTATCTCTGCCCAGACACAAGCCTCTTGATTGAAATCACTCTTGGCTAGCGATTGACGTGTCTCGTTTTGAATTTGTCCGGTGGAGTTTCTTTCAGGTTCGGACGCTGACAAAGCCGGGTCCACACTGTCAGTAGGTCCAGTGGTGAAACTGTTCCTTCAAGGGGCAGCAAAAGAAAGCAACAGTCGACTTTAGCGGGGAGGAAGAGAGGATCTCTGGGGGTCTTTCTCTCCGTGAAGAAAACTGTGAATCTGTGTCTTCCTTCTGCAGGCAAAGATTGTTATGTGGAGTATAACGATTGGGATCCAAAAAAAAAAGTGTTTCAGCAAACACAAAGCAGTCTGTTTCTTGTCCAGCGAGTTATGGCTTTCCTTAGGGAGTTAAAGTTCACGTGATGTGCCTCCCTGTAGTAACGCAGTTACAGTGGAGGACACCTCCTGTCGTAACGTGGTCACAGTGGGAAAAGACAACGGGCGGTGTGAGACGCCAGGCTTTATAGAGTTTCATGCGCTTTCTACTGTCTGTTCTTTGTTTCTAGTCAAGTCTCTTAGTGAAGGCTTTGGCCTTTCTAGGTACTAATCAGGGGCTGTCACACATCCTAATACTACTAATCTAACCGTGGAGCTCCGCGGTCGGCTTGTGCTTGTCACAGACACGCCAGGCTCCACAACCCCTCATACACATTGCACTCCCTCACCTGAGTACTAATTTCAAACACCTGTCTCTAATCACACACCTGCACTTAATCAGCACTTCACCTCACTATAAAACCCCATTCATCAGCTCAGTCAGTGTCTGGTCTCGTTCGGAAAAGGACAGATCACAGTATCCAGCCAAAGAACGACATTACGGACTCTACCTCGCTACATCAAGACGCCTTCTTGGTTCCAAAGCTCCCGATCCTGGCTCCGTGTGTATCCAGTCTCCCGATGAGTGTCTTCTCAGGCCCAAATCTCCAGTCTCCTGTGTGTGTTTCTGCAGCGTCAGATCTTCAGTTCGGCTAGTCAAAGGACGGTATCAGTGCCATTCCCTATTTGCCAATCTATTACGTGTACAATAAAAACCTCCTGTTTCTTACTGGTGTCTCCGGCCTGCTCTGTCCGTAACAGCGCTCAGCAGCGATAGCTTCAGCTCTTTTGTCCCCGTGCCGTGAGTGAATCTGGCAAGAAAACACACTGAATTTATTATAAATTGATATTATGATATAAATGATCTGATTCTGATAAATAATATCCCATGCTTGCAAACCTTTTGATTTCTCTGCCCCTCTCCCCACTGTTCTCCTGGAGTGTTTTCCCTCCACATAATGAAATATCAAGATCTGCCCATCCACTATATTTATTAGAAATTGTATCACTGTTTGATTGTGTTTTTTAAATTACGTACTTATTCCACATATTTGTCAGTTGTCTCTAAACAGAGCGCAATAAAGACAAGCAGACACACACAGGTGTGTGTGTGTGTGTGTGTACCGCAGATCATCACACAAGGCGAACCTTTTAACTTCATTGTTGCAGAAGAAGCGACGCCCTGCAGAAACACAAGTTATAAATGAATGAGATTATTATAAAGATCAGATCTTTATTGTGATTACAAAAGAGCAGAGGAGCAGAATCGCTTGTTGATTGGCGCAGAGAACTGCGCTTCTGTTGGTACAAGTAACCGCACACCAAGCCATAATAAGATATTTTCATGAAAAAGTCTCCAAAAGGCACAAACATGGCCGAGAGGTCGAGTTCGGTGACTCGCTGAGGTGACGGGTGGCTAGCAGACAGCAGACCGTTAGCGGTGACGTTAGCCGCATCCCCCACCTGTCACTCAAAGCGGCCACACCCTTAATTACGCAGAACTTCAATATAATTTAAACAGGTTCACCCCCCTCACAGTAGTCATGAGTCATTAGCTATAGAGACCAAAAGCATTTTGTACCAGGCTGTAAACATGTTTATTTCTGCTGTAAAGTTGGGCATTTTAACATGGGGGTCTATGGGGATTGACTCCCTTTTGGAGCCAGCCTCAAGTGGCCATTCACTGAACTGCAGTTTTTGGCACTTTGGTTTCAGCCCTGGAAGTTGCTGCTTGATTTCACCACATTACATTACATCAGTGTCACAAAAATAACCTTATAAATAACTGATATTCTACATGTTAAGGCATATCACATATTGTCATGATATTAACCTTCTTCTTCTTTGTCTAGTGTATGACAATCAAGGGTTCCTTCTGAAGCTGGATGGGCGTCTGTGAGTATACATTTTACTAGTTTCACTTCCCACTCAAAGGGCTTGTTTTCATGTTCAGTATCAGTGATGGCATAATGTTCAAGGGTCAGCACTGTTGAATAGTCCCTACCGTTATTTAAAGTATTCGTGTAATAATTACTGTATGTATACAGTGATTTGTGTGTGGATATTTAATCACTGCTCCGTGTCTACAGGCCTTTGGAGCTGATGTACAAGTACGGCAATCTCAGTGAGGGAGCCTGTAAGCCTGGTTTTGCAGCTGCCAAGATGACAGCCATTTATCCAAAGTAAGAATACTTACCATATGTTTCTAAACAATTGAAGTGAGCTTGTAGCATTTTAGACATCAACCGTAATTGTCAGATATGTTGTGATCAGTGTGACCCTCATGTACGACCCAGGACATTGGTTAGCGGAGATGGTAAGGTTTTTTCCGAACATTGCAGCCTGCTGCTCTGATTAATTACTGTGAGGCAAACACATGATGTAATCGATCAGTCCTTCACCTTCTGAGTTGAATGAGACAGAACCTGATGCATCCCATCTCATTATCAGTGTAGCTACTAGATGACAGTTTAAACAATCACCTCACTCATTAATTATGTGGCCTTTGATGTGTGACGTAGTTCCACTGCTTGTTTCCTTCATGCTTAAAAAGCTTAATATTTCATAAATATGTAATAATTTCTTCGAAAGTTAGTAGAGGCACTCTTTATTTCAGGCAAGGCAGGGCACCCCCACTATAAAACCCCGCAGACAAACTTTACAAACAGATAGTTGGTATGTTTTGTTAGATGGACACAGCTACTGTAATGTCAGTTGTCAATATTCAGTTTGAACACAAAATTAGTTTTTGATTAGAGTCTGTCTTTATTGGCTCTGTAATCCAGATAGTTCCATATTTAGTTTTGTGTTCCAGTTACAAGGTGAACTGAGCCAGACTGACTGTTCTAATCCTTTTGCTGGTTGAATAGTCTTCATTGAAGTCTTCATTGTATTTTCTTACTTGCATTTACCCAGAAGTAGTTCCTGCTTTGTAAACAGTTGTACTTTTGCTTTGACAACAGACTGGCCATTGTTTTCTATCCCGTGTGTGACCACGGTTCTCTATTATAGTCCAGCATTCAGCTGTGATGTCTAATCCTTTCTACTTTCTACTCATTAGCACAGTGAATCCACAAATTATCAGTTGATCTAGAGTGCTAAACAGGACCCTGACTATGGTAAGCCCGACCAGGAAACCCCTTTAGAAAGTAGTTCCGAATGGAACACCCCCTCAGCTGTGAGTAGCAGCTTAGAAGTCATAGAAGACCTGAAAACGGGCCAATGGTCAGAAGGGTGGCAGACTGACTCACAGCCTGCTAGTTTGATTGGTAAACAGTGATGGTACTCTGAATGTATGCGATCACCAGTGTCACATACACCTTGTGTGGCACAGTGGTTCAGTGGTTACCACTGTTGCCTCATAGCAAGAAAGTCTGCATGTATTGCCCATGTTCCCACCCCAAAAGAAACATTTTATCTATATAGTTAGGATGGCTAAAATGTAAAAGATGAATTAATCCAAAGAGATTAATTACATACATATTTTTCAATTTCAAATATCCAGTTAAATATCTATGTTTTAATGTAGCAGCATTTGGTGCTTGACATATAGCTTCATAGAATTTCTTGATAGCAGACATAAGCTGTACAAGCCTGTCTCAACATTCAGCTGCTTACAGTAGCATGCCAGTCTGCCTATGGGACATGCTACATTATCCATTTCCATCACTGAAGACAGAGCCTTGCTTCCATACTGTATGGAAGCATGTTTGTGCATGCATAGTTCTCTTATGTACTCTTATACGTAAAAAGGAAGGTGGTTGTGCTGCTTTTGAATGTAACTGTACTTTGCCAGTGTTGGACTTTAACATTTTCAGTTGCATTGTGGTGGCCTATAGTTAAGACACATACCAGATATTGTGATTGCAACATCCCCGGTTCGATACCCGGCTACGGACCTTTCCCCCTCACAATGACAAAAGAAGCTTTGATGGCATTTTGTAAGTTATTGCAGGGTGTAAATTAGTCAAATATTAATATATCTATCTCTATATCTATCTATCTCTATATCTATATATATATCTATATCTATCTATCTATATCTATATATATATCTATATCTATATCTTAACATCGTAATAAATCTATAGCTGTTAGGGGCTCTTTTAGTGCCAGCTCTTTTACCTTGCCTAATGGTAAAGTTCACCCTGTGATTGTGGTGCTCTGAAGAACCACCTAATTCACCTACTGTATGCCTAATAACTGGCCTAAATCAAGTATTCTTAGTCAAATAGTCTTATTTTATAGAAAGCTCTCTGAGCTCAAAGTGGTATAATAGAGGAAAGATCCCATTTCTGCCTCTGCATTATTAAAGACCGAAGAAGTCCCCACACTGTGAAAGCCCTTCACCTGCTTATGTTTTTAGCACTATGTATAAAATGAGTCAGAAGATGCAGTAGTATGAAAGGGCCCATGGATTGTGTAGGTCTATTTTTGTCCTCTTGTGCTCTGCTGTTGCCCCAGTGCGTGAGAAAACTTCAGGCCGGTTCACTTATCCACTTACTCTCTGAGCACCGGAGACACGCAACCCTCAAACTCACCAGGGCCTTCAGACGGCAGCGTTAATGAAGTGTACTCAGAGACCAGATTGTAACCTGTTAAAATAACACATGAGGATTTTCTTCAGGAGAAAAGACTGGTAAAATGCCCAGGGCATCCTTGACCCATTTATTCAGCTGGGTCCTCTGCTGCAGCTGACAGCAGGTTATTCAGGTGAGAAAACTGGCCAGATCCTCTAACAGAGATGGAGTCAATCATAAACTCTTCAAAAGAAATGTCTTTATCTTGTATGCTCCACTTTCTTCTGTCCTCGTTAACCGTTCTTTATTTAATTTGTTGTTGCTTCAGTTCTTTTTGTCAAAAAACAATTTCAAGAAACATTTCAAATCTATTCATTTGCTTCACTTGAATGGAATAACCTAATCACTTACATGGCCCCCAGAAGATGAATCCTGATGATTTTGTTGATCCCCTAACTTTTCATGTAATGCCACTAACAGGTAAGAGAAGAGCATGATTAATGCTGATGATGAAGTGTTGATGTTGATTTATTAGTTTTTTTTAATACACATACAAAACATAGAATCAACTTGGGAAGAGTAGTAGTGACATGACTGCTAGCATGTATACATACTGTTTATGTCTTAACACTAAAACTGTTCTTTGCTAGTAAATATATCTGTAATTTTCCTCCAGGCCGTTTCTCCTTTTAATACGCTCCCTGTCAGCTCCACATTTTCTTTTTCTCTCACCCTCCCTTTCTCTGTGCTGTCCATCTTTTCTCCACGATGCTGTTACATGTACTCCACGAACTGACTGAACGTTTGTGTTGATGACGGGCAGAGATTGCACTATTATGACTGACTAGCAGGCTGCACAAAGAAGGGAGATGCACGCCAAGCTTAGCAATAACACACTGAAATTTTGTTACAATGATAACTGCAATGAGGTGTGAAAGTCAGAATCCGTGAGTCCATGAATGCAGTGGATAATGTGAGGCGCGTGTCGTCAGTGTAAGACAAAAAAAGGCGACGCAAAAAAGAAATGAACAGCGTTTGGTGAGGTTGACACCTCAGCTCCATCCAGCGAAGACCTGCAAGACACACGAACATACAGGACCCAAAGTCTGTGTCCCTAAGGGATCCCTGCCACCCGCTTACATCCCCTACCGACCCTTTCATTCCCCCCTCCAGCCTCAGCAACTGGATCCTGGAAGCTGATTTAAGAGGAGAGAGAGAGACCTAGAAAGATGGGAACAAAGCAGAGAGCAAATAAAAACACACTAAAGAAATTACTGGGACGGAGCCAGAGACAATGCATCCGCCACCACATTGTCCCGTCCTTTGATATGGCGAATGTCCAGGCTATAGGACTGGAGCAGTATAGCCCAGCGAATCAGCCTCTGGTTAAGACACTGCAGGGAACTAAGAAAGGTTAACTGGTCTGTGAAGATCACCACAGGCATAGAGCTAACATACGCACTGATATGTTGCAAAGCCAAAATTAAAGCTAGTGGTTCCTTTTCAAATACTGAATCATTCAGCTGATGTTTGTTGAATTTCCTCAAAAAGAAACAAACTGGCTTATCCACTCCCAAATTGTCAGACCGTGACAACATATCTCAAGTTTAAAGTTTTATCCCACTGCGGAGCCACCAAAACAGGGGCAATACAAATAAGGGCTTTAATACTCTCAGAAGCCTTTTAGCAAACATATTCCACCTTAGGCTTCAACAGGTTTGTAAGGGGTGCAACCACAGAAAGATTCCTACAAAAACACCGGTAATAACTGACTTAAAAAAACGCATGAGCCCCTTTTAGTTGCGGCGGGGCATAGTCATCAATAGCTTGCACCTTTGCATGCACCGGACACACGACGGTGGACGATGGATTAGGGCTGGGCGATTAATTTTATTTTATTTTCAATTACGATTTTGGCTTCCAACGAAAAAACTAGATAATCAAGATAAAACGATTATTAATCTAAGATGCCGTTTAAAGTTCGATTACTATCCATTACCATGGCTTCCAAGCCAGTAGAAGCTTCCAAGCTTCAAAGCATTCGGGTCAGCCCTAAAAAGTTCAATAAATGCATGATGTTTCCTAAGTCAATGAGTAATCGTGTTAAATAATCGTGATCTCAATAGTGACCAAAATAATCGGGATCATGATTTTTGCCATGATCGAGCAATCATCGCAGTAGATGACCACATCATGCAGAGACACTGAGCAACCTTCCAGGTACAGTATATAAAATACATACATTGGTCTGACTCAATAGTCACTTCACTGTTAACAGTTAACAAGCACCCAATTTAGACGGAGGCAATGGGCCCACACAATAATAAGATGATCAAAAGGCTGACTTATAGCTGGTATTGGGCACAGCAGAGCAGGTTTTAGGCTCTGATTAGGTTTGCTGTTTAGCTGACATGTACAGCATGACTTTTTGTAATGTCGAAATGTTATTTGATAGGAACAGCTAAAGAGAAACAGGAACTGTATGTGTGTGTGTGTGTGAATGGGTGAATGAGAGGCCAAATTCTAAAATGCTTTGGATAAAAGTACTATACTGTATTTAGCCATTTACCATTTGATTTATACGGATTGAACCAACTGCTTTTATAGCAAGCTGGATAAATACATCAAAGCACACCATCAGACACCAAAACAGTATGGAGACAGAAGGGCAAGATGCATCATTAGTAGCTGATTTCTTAACTATGTTAAAGCGTTTTCAGGAACATTTTTCTTTCACTTGTTTCATAGACCTTCTGACATTCACTGATTAGCAGGTGTTTTGGATTGCCAAATGTTGTGGTTCATTATGTGATATTTATTACACATGAAAAGAAACAAGATGCCAAAGCTGCAGGGGTTGACTCGGTTAAACAAACAGTTTTCCCTTAGACCGTTTCAGTTCTTCCACAGCAAATTCCTGTTTGGGTTTATGTACATGTTACCTTTTGAAGGTTTCAAGTGGACACATATTATATTAGCATGTAAAGCCAAGGGTTTTTTGGTACAACTTTTCAAAGAACAAACTGTTAACTGGTTTTGACAAGGAGTTGATGCATTTTCTGATACATTTTTAAGTATTTTTTTCCCAAAGGGAGACATTTTTTATTTGTAGTGTTTCAAAACATTATGAATGTGGTTGGTCTGGTCAAAAACTCTTTTTACTTTTGCAATCAGTGTCCTGACAGAGCACGTACTTAGTTGCCTTCCAGTATTCCAGGAAAGTCAATTTAGCTCCTCTCTATGAAATAGAGACGTTTTTTACCTAGTTTGTGTTAACTCATTTTAGTTACTGACCATTTTCAGACTTTTGCTCCTAGATTTTTCGTCAGTTAGTTTAAATTAAACTCTTTGTCACATGGAACGTGGGTGTGGTTAGTGGAAATCTGAGGACACTCAATGGCAACATGGTAAATTTTTATTTGGTTATAAAATCATGTTTGCTTTGTCATCGCTCAGTACATACATACATACATACACACATACACACATACATATAGTACATACACGTCCAGAAGCTCAACTGTGTTGGCATTCATTAAGGCCTAATCCCCCAAAGTAGAGACAGATGTGAGGATTAAATAGAGCATAACATGTTTAATCCTCTGAAGCAACAAACTAACGGAATACACTTAACTTTGTTATTTTTGTGTGATATGCAATGTTGAGCACACCTTCATTATAAATGCACTGTAGGTGGTAACCAGCCAGTCAGTCAATTTCCATGTAGAGTAAATCATCTTATTATATCTTATATTGTTTACGTACTTCTTCATATCCTTATTATTTCTGCTACTGTATACATCCGTATAGGATAATACTTTAAAGTTTACCCATGCTCTAGTACCCTGTTGCAGATTATATGGATATATCACACGTTAAAGGTCCCATATCATGAAAACACGTTTTGAATGTGTTGTGTTTTTTATAAACTCGGAGGGGTAAAATAAAAGCTGTGAAAATGTGAAATCACTTAGCCCCACCTCAACAAGATGGCCCCCAGCTTGACAAGCCAGTAAGAATTTGCTACGGTTTCATTGTCGAAATCGGATAACCAATAGTCGTCGAGCTAAAAAATTCCATAACCCCACCCCCTCACTGCTGGCTTCAAGTCAAGTCTGCTTTATTGTCAATTCTTCCACACGTACATAACATACATACAGAGAATCGAAATTGCGTTACTCTCAGACCCCCGGTGCATACAGATAACACTAACAGTAGAGCCTAAAATCTAGATCAAATATAAAATATAAGCTAAAACTATACAATAAGGGAATACAAAAAAGATGGTATGGCAGGCGCCATACCACACAGTGATGCAGCTAGTCAGAATGCTCTCCATGGTGCCTCTGTAGAAGGTGTACATGATGGGGGGTGGGGCTCTGGCTCTCCTCAGTTTGCAGAGGAAGTAGAGACGCTGCTGTGATTTCTTGGCCAGTGCTGCAGTGTTGTCGGTCCAGGAGAGGTCCTCTGTGATGTGCACACCCAGGAACTTGGTGCTGCTCACTCTCTCCACAGTCGCACCGTTGATGGTCAGAGGAACATGCTGAGTGTGCACTCTCCTGAAGTCGACAACAATCTCCTTCGTCTTCTCCACGTTCAGAGAGAGACTGTTGTCACTGCACCACCCGGCCAGGCGGCTCACCTCGCTCCTGTAGTTTGTCTCATCTCTGTTGCTAATGAGACCCACCACAGTCGTGTCATCCGCAAACTTAATGAAGAGGTTGGAGTTGAGTGACGGTGTGCAGTCGTGTGTCAGCAGAGTGAAAAGGAGGGGGCTCAGCACACATCCTTGGGGGGCCCCAGTGTTCAGTGTGATGATGCTGGATGTGTTGCTGCCGACACGTACTGCCTGAGGTCTTCCAGTCAGAAAGTCCAACAGCCAGTTGCACAGCGAGGTGTTGAGCCCCAGCTTGACCAGTTTGTGAATGAGCTGTTGAGGGATGATTGTGTTGAATGCTGAACTGAAGTCTATGAACAGAATTCTGACGTATGAGTCCTTTTTCTCTAGATGTGTGAGTGCTGAGTGGAGGGTGGTTGAGATGGCATCATCGGTCGACCGGTTGGACCGATATGCAAACTGGAATGGGTCCAGGGAGGGGGGGAGGGCAGACTTGATGTGGTGCATGACTAGCCGTTCGAAGCACTTCATGAGGATGGGAGTAAGTGCAACAGGACGGTAGTCATTGAAGCAGGATGGAGATGGCTTCTTCGGGACTGGAATGATGGTGGTAGCTTTGAAGCATGTGGGAACAACAGCCTGACTAAGTGAGATGTTGAAAATGTCTGTGAAGACATCAGTGAGTTCTGCTGCACAGTCTCTCAGTACACGCCCAGGAATGTTGTCAGGACCCGGAGCTTTGCGTGCATTGATCCTGCTGAAGGATCTCCTCACGCTGTCCGGGGTCAGCATCATCACCTGGTCACTGGGAGGAGGTGGAGTCTTCTGTGCAGTGGAGCTGTTTTGTGCCTCAAAGCGAGCGAAGAAGGCGTTCAGCTCGTTTAGCAGAGAGATGTTGCTGTCACAGGTCCGCTGTGGGGGTTTGTAGTCCGTAATGGTCTGTATCCCCTGCCACAGGCTCCGAGTGTCTCTGCTGTCACTGAAACGATGGGCTATCCTCTTGGAGTACTGTCTCTTAGCCTCTCTGATGCCGCGGGATAGGTTGGCCCTGGCTGTTCTCAGGCCCCCCTCATCTCCAGCTCTGAAGGCAGCATTCCGCGTCTCCAGAAGTCTGTAGACCTCCCCTGTCATCCATGGCTTCTGGTTGGCCCGAAGTGCAAACTCTAGTGCAAACTGCGAAGCAAGGGAAGTAGCCATGTTGCTGAAAAGCAGCCACGAATGGTGCATAATTCCTGGCTGCAGTGCATCAAGCAAATCACTGCACAGCCTTCCAAAAGAGAAACACAAGTGGATGGATTTTATTTTTGGAGACTTGCCTCGACCTGTCCCAAGTCTTTTTGGGTGTGTACAGCACATTTTACACCGGAGTGCATAACGTACAGAATCAGGGGCTATACGACGCTGGAGGACTATCCAAATTAATAGTGAAGAAAGGATCCATTCCAATGATCCGGGACCCTTCTCCAAGCATTGAAATGGTGAGTAAAAACACATTTGAATAACGTAGTAATTACTAACTGAGTTGATCATTTCGTTTTTTGCTAAGGGTTAGCTGGCTGTGGTGCCGCTAGCTAGCCCTGTCCACATATGTGTGTGCGAGAACATGGCGTGCTAGCTATGTGCATGTTATAACATTAGTTTGTTTGCAACTGAGCTAGTTAGTGCTGTAACTGTAATGTGACTCCAGCACTTTGTTGGTGTCGCCTGCTATTTCAGTTGGTTTGTAATATTGTTAGTCTCGGTCTCAGAGGACTAACGTTAGATATTGGGAGTGCATCACTAGCAGAGGCTGGCTGATGAGTGGTCTGTGGGAGGGAAAGACTTATGTTGGTAAATGTAACGTTAAGTTGAGGACAGAACGTTTTCTTAGCAGTTGTATTGAAGAGCAAGGGCTTGGCCATTTGTGCGGTCTTGACAGTTTTAGGTACCACTAGTGTTTTAGCTGCAGTGTGCAGGCTAATGGTAAACCAGCGGAGTAAGAGAGTGAGGGAGCGACACAGTGTTGCCAACTCTTTTCCAGTCTGGGTTGCCAGGTCTGTGTGACAAAACCATCCCAATGGCCAAATTCCAACAGCATTGCTATCATTGTATTGTAACATCTACAAAGTAACACCATAAATGTTTTGTGTGCCAGCATTAAAAGCCTAGACCTTCACCTAGGTCCTGAAGTGGCGTTGTGTAATTAGTTACAGTATATTATCATAAATAAAATATAGCTCTGTGAAAGTGTAAACCAATAATTCACTGACACACAAACTAACCTGTTGCTTTGTCTTTTCGCTTTCTCTTCCCTTTTCCCTCTTCTTCCCTGCCTGGACAACATTCAGTTCAATTCATTTTTATTTATACAGCGCCAATTCATAACAGAAGTTATCTCATTGCACTTTTCCTATAGCATCCAGCAGCATCAGGAAGTCTCTGTATCCACTAGGGCTGCATGATATGGTACATAAAATCATATTGCAGTGATTTAGATATTATGATTATGATATGATTCATAATTAGTGGGAATGATCATTTTTGCATCACTATTACAATTACTACAGTTTTCATTTTCACTGAAAAACCCATTAAAATCATGATGATGTGACATTTGTTGGGGTTTTCTTACATTTAGAGAACAAGATTTGTAGGCCAGGACATCTCTGCAGCACTACACTACTTCATTACAAAGATGTGTTGTCACACATTTGACCTTTTATCAAAAAATGTATTAATTGTGCAGCTCTAGTATCGACAGGAGGGCACGTCAGGATGACCACTGTGACCTGAGAGCTGACAACTTCGGTATACAAGAAACCCTTTACCCCGATGGAGGACACGATCTGGACTTTTTACATTAGTTATGGCTTTGCTACTTTGTGCATTATATATACACACTTTTTTGTGTGAGTTTTGGCCATTTTTAAATTTAGAAGTAAGGGTCCTGTGGTATTAGAGTATATATATATCATGTTCTTCACAAAGGTTTTATGAAAAACCTATTTGATGTCATGCATGTAGATGTGTCAAAAAACCTGGTCCAAGAGTTTTGCTAGTAATCCTTTACTACAGGTAGTAAATAGTGAATGTAACACAAGACATTTCTCTGTTTCATAGTCAAACTTCATTATGGTGTTGACAGATTACAATACAAGTTATACAAGTTATAAAGAGCTTCCCCTCTGGGATCAATAAAGTATTTCTGATTCTGATACTATATTCTCTACAGTATTTTGCAAGGATATTAAACAGATAATCTGCAGCTGTGACAAACATTGTAAAACATAAATATGGTAATAATTGTCTGACAAGTAAAATACTGAGCTGTATTTCAAGTACATAAGCAATTTACTTTGTAAGATCAGTATTCCACCTTATGTTATGTTGACATGGTACAGGATAAAGTCTATTCCAGGTATATTTCTGCCTCATTATGGTGTCACCGGTCTGATGTAACTAATGTGTACATAGAGGATAACATGTGGTAGCTGCAGTCATCACTGTACTATTACTTTGATAATGTTTATTAGGTGTCTTTTTACTAGAAATAATTACTTGACTAATGTTTTACATCTTCTGTTTGTTTCATATCATACTTTCCACCCAACATTACATGCTAACACGTTACCTCTGTATCTCTTCACAATGCTTTCTACTTCACTGCGCTCTGTAGGTCACTTCTGACAAGTTTATCAGTAAAGACAAGCGTAAAACAGAGTGTATGAGTTTATGCATAAATATTAAGCTAACATTGAATGACAGAATATAAATAGCTGTATTTACCTGAGGAAAACATCAGGGAAACCTGTAATCTTGATTGTCAATGTTGTTCATTTGTCCACTATTTCGGGTCAGAGTCATGCTCGAACATGTGCTGTGGTCAAGTTTTTGGTTTAGAAGCAGTTATTGTGGTGATATTCATGGTAGAAGTGTTTGCTACAGTGATTCCCTGGCTGCAAAAACACCGGCAGAGCTGATGAGGAAGTTGGTGGGCAGTACGTGCTCAGGTCTATGGGAGCTGACCAATCAGAGCAGACTGATTTTCGCACTAAAACAGAGTGTTTCACACAGAGGCTGATAAGAGGTACTGCAGCAATAGACAGTATGAGAAAAATGTTTTTGAACATTACAGCATGTAAACATTTTCTAAAAGACACCCAAAATAAAAGTATGAACCTGAAAATGAGCATAATATGGGACCATTTACACTAAATACTTTTCAACTTTGCAAAGGTTATGCAGCACACACCCAAAACAATGCTTGCTTTTACCACTACTACTTGGTGGGGTTTTTTTAATGTTTTTGACTTAACGTGTTGCCAAGGAGAACCACGAGAACCCACCATTTGTTTTGGTGTGTGTGTGACCTCATTTTCAGTTGTCATTTCAAGTGTCTAAAAGATAAAACCCAGATTGCATATATACCGGTATTGGTGCATATGTCGGCTGATGAGTAACAAGAAATTGCGGTACAAATTTGGAGTACAAATTGCTGCACAGTACAAGATTGTTTATTTGTTATGTGTCTGTGTTAAAAAATTACTATTTGGCCGATATATAATTGGCAGATTTTTTTAAACTCTCAAATGTCAGTATCAGTATTGGCCTCAAAAATCCAGTATTGGGCGGACTATACTTCATTGGCCAGATCACAAATTTGATTGCATCTGTCTTTTCCCAGGCTACGTGCAAATCAGGGTTTGCTGCTGTAGCTTCTTACACCACCCCAACCTCCTCTTTATGTGCTAAACTTTTGGTATTGTTGATTCATCTAAGATTTAATGTTTGTTTATGTATAATGCATGTTTGTTAAGAGGGGGATTAGTGCTCCAGCAGAATCCTTGTTGCTGCTCAGATTCTTTGAGAGCTCCCTCAGAGAGCAGAGTCTGTTCTGCCAAATCTAACTGTTTAACCATTTGTTATACATGGTCTACAACCATTATCCATTAACATCAGTGTGAAAATATCCCTTTAAACATGTACTATCCAGGTAGCGCTCTGGGACACGATGATGAAGGTACTAGTACACTGTTCATCTGTCATAAAGACATGTTCATTTCAGAATAGGTTTTTATTCTCATGTAGCAACCATAGCAATCAGTTATTTGTCTTTCTTTTTTGTTTCAAACAATGTTACATCTGTACATAGGTTTGCTAGCACATGTGGCAGTTGTGGACATCTGCTCTCAGCCTCACTGTGTGAAATTTGCAGCTCTATCCTGTCCCTCATACTTGTCTCTGAGTTTGTTTTGATGAAGGTAAATTCAGATAGACTGTGGATTAGCTGAAACACGATGCTCTAAATCCTCTTAAGCATTTTGCCATTAATCAGTGCATCTACAGACATCAGGGCCGTATGGGTCTTGGACAGATATTGCATTAATGAATAACACTTCTTCATTCTTACTTGTTGTAACATGTTTTGTTTTATATCAACAGGTTCACCAAACTGGCGCCCATGTTCCTTGATGCAAATTACAAACGATTCTTCAAGATTGGTGATTATTCACCTCCGTTTGGTGTAAAATCACAAGGTATGATTATGAATTTATTATGGGTTTGAAAGAGAAGTTCAAACCTCGCCTACTTTCACACCCCTCAACACCTGATCAATCACTGCGTAAAGTGGGCGCAATTGTCTGATTCAGAGAGTTACAGAAATTGTTGGGTTTCAGATGCTGTTAAACAAACTGACATTCGTTTGAAGCATACAAAGCTCTTTACACACACATTCTCACACCCTGGTGCTCAACTAAGCATCCCTGGGTGAATTAGTGACCCCCACGGCTGCATTCATGATCTCACTGTGGCAAAAAGACACCGTCCAGTCTATCCTTTGAATACCAAAAAGATTTGAGTGTTGTGCTTTTATTCAGGCAAGAGTCTTTTATACAGTCGACATTTACCAGCCAATAGCCAAGAGTTTCTTTTCCTAATTTGACCAGCTCACAGAAGTAACTAGCTGCAACTGATGAAACTTGCCAGCAGAGATTGATATCTCAGTCGGCAAATTAGATATTGCAGAAATTATACCTTTACCTAGACTGTAGCCAGTTCATAAAAGCTTTTGAATTTGCTTTTCTAGATAGCAAATGGTTCCTGGCAAGCAAAACGCCACAGCAATGATCACTTTGCATCAAAGATGCCAACAAAATAGTAAAATCATAGATCACACAGTCAAAAATTTCACCTTTACCACTTAAAGGGACAGTTCCCCCCAAATCAAAAATACATATTTTCTTATTACCTGTAGTGCTGTTTATCCATCTAGATTGTTTTAGTGTGAGTTGCAGAGTTTTTGAGATATCGGTCATAGAGATGTCTGCATTTTTTTAATATAATGGGACTATATGGCACTCGGCTTGTGGTGCTCAAAGCGCCAAAAAATACATTTGAAAAACTCAACAGCAACATCTCTTTCCAGATATTATGACCCGGTTACTCAAGATAATGCACAGATTTGTTGTGAGCAGTTTCATGTAGGAATTATTTTCTTTCTATCGATAGTTCCTACATGAAACCCCAACCACAACAATGTCTGTGGCTTATCTTGAGTAACTGGGTTATGATTTTTGGAAAGAGACAATGCTGTTGAGTTTTTCGGAAAAAAATTGGCACTTTGTGTGCGCATGCGCCAACGTGCATGCTGCCTGTTGCCGTAGCTCCATCTCCTGACTACTGACCGGGTGAGAGGACAGCTGATGAAACTCCACTCAAACAAGGCTGCAGGCCCCGATGGAGTTAGCCCTGGGGTGCTAAAAGCCTGTGCCCCCCAGCTATGTGGAGTCCTTCAACACGTCTTCAACCTGAGCCTGAGTCTTCAAAGGGTCTCTATTCTGTGAAAGACATCTTGCCTCGTTCCTGTGCTGAAGACGCCACGTCCCAGTGGCTTCAAGGACTACAGACCGGTGGCACTGACCTCCCACATAATGGTCAGACCCCTCCCGGACCCCCTTCAGTTCGCCTACCAGCCCTGGCTGGGAGTTGACACCATCATCCTCCTGCTGAACCGCATCCACACCCACCTGGACAAGCCGGCAAGCACGGTGAGGATCATGTTTTTTTACTTCTCCAGTGCTTTCAACACCATCTGGCCAGCCCTGCTGGGTGAGAAGCTGGCAGCGATGCAGGTGGATGCCTCCCTCGTGTCCTGGATTGTTGACTACCTGACTGGCAGACCACAGCATGTGCATCTGCAGCACTGTGTGTCGGGCAGCGTGATCAGCAACACTGGGGCCCCTCAGGGGACTGTCCTCTCTCCCTTCCTCTTCACCATCTACACCACGGACTTCAGCTACCACACAGAGTCCTGCCACCTTCAGAAGTTTTCTGATGACTCTGCTGTGGTGGGAAGTATCAGCGGTGGTGATGAGTCTGAGTACAGGGCTGTGGTGGGGAACTTTGTCTCATGGTGTGAGCAGAACCATCTGCAGCTCAGTGCGACAAAGTCTAAGGAGCTGGTTGTAGACCTACGAAGGGCCAAGGCACCAGTGACCCCAGTTTCCATCCAGGGGGTCAGTGTGGACATTGTTGAGGACTACAAATACAAGAACACTCAAGCTCTTTACAGGAAGGGCCAGAGCCGCCTCTATTTCCTGAGGAGGCTGAGGTCCTTCAACATCTGCCGGACAATGCTGAGGATGTTTTATGAGTCTGTGGTGGCCAGTGCTATCCTGTATGCTGTTGCATGCTGGGGCAGCAGGCTGAGGGTAGCGGACGCCAACAGACTCAACAAACTGATCCGTAAGGCCAGTGACATTGTGGGGGTGGAGCTGGACTCTCTGTCGGTGGTGTCAGAGAGGAGGATGCTGGCCAAACTACATGCCATCTTGGACAGTGTCTCCCACCCGCTCCATGATGTGCTGGTCAAACAAAGGAGCACCTTCAGCGAAAGACTCATCCCCCCAAAATGCACCACAGAGTGCCACAGGAAGTCATCAAACTTTTTAACTCCTCCCTCTAAGTGTCAGTCTATATGACCCTAATTCATTAAACTGGTCATGGGACAATTAACATCACTGCAATACTTGAAATAATTGTGCAATATTCTGTTTTAATACAGCTGTGCAATATACTCTTTTCAGTTTAAAATTCCCTATTTATTGATATTTATTCATACTTCTATTACTGCTGTGCAATATCCACCGTCTCATAATAATCTTAATAAGCTACACTTAACTTGACAGTTCATGCACTATTACTTACTACTTGTATTATTACATTGTATTATTATACCGTACATACTTATCATCAACCGGTAAATCCACTTTGTTCTTTACACTTGTTTTAATTTTATACTTATATCCACTTTGTACTTAATTTATCTTACCTGTATTATAGTGTATTATATTTGTGTGCACTGACGTGACAGTGAGCTGCTGTAACAAAAGAGTTTCCCCTCGGGGATCAATAAAGTATTTCTGATTCTGACTTTGAGTACCACAAGCCGAGTGCCATATAGTTCCATTATATATTTTGTAACTTTGGACAGAGCCAGGCTAGCTGTTTTGCCCTGCTTCCAGTCTTTATACTAAACTCTCCGACTCAAACTTAACACTTAATACACAGACATGAGATTGATATCCATCTTCTCAACTCACTCTCAGAAAGAAAGCCAATAAGCGTATATCCTAAAAAATGGAACCATTTCCTTAACTGAACCTCTTGACCCTGTCTGGATGCTTTATGTATCAGTCTCTAGCAACAACATGATTCAGTGTTTGGAGGAGCTGGCTGCTTGTGAGAATGAGCTGTTGATTTTGAACAATTAAATCTCAGAGATGGTTGAATGGATTCATGGTTTGATGTAGCTATTTCATAAGCCTAGTGCTGACTTTTCCCGGATCAAAGCCTAATGAGTAAAACCTGACGACAACCACAAGGATTTTACTCCAAAACTGTGACATAACCTCTCTCCAGTTGGCTCTCATCAGGCAGAGAATGTGTTGTTTAAAAATGTTGTTCCCTCAGCTGACTGTGTCTTCACAGCCTCCCCCTCTGTCCAGTGTCTCACACTGTATACATTACTCCCTCGAAGCAGATAGTGGAGTGTCTATGGGTTCCTACCTTGGTGGTTGTGTAACACTGTAAGATGAATAAGTGCCAGCCCACCCAGCCATTGGCTCCTGGCCTGCCTCATATATCACAGCTAGTCTAGTTGTGCTGGAGATGAGGGCATCATAGCTGGGTGGAATGTGGAGGGAAGAATTATTTCACTTTCATCTTCATCTCACTTGTTGTTTTCTCTTTCTGCCTCTTTCTCTCACTTATATCTGCAGAGAAGATTATAGATATTCTTTTGTCAGCTACTAAGACCTATGGCCTTGGGGAAGAACTCGACAGGTAAGTTAGTGCTTGTTGTCCTGTCATGCTCTGATCTGATGCACTGCAGTCATCACAATATCCCCTTCTTCCATTTTCTTTCAACTGTTTCAACCTAACTACCATTAGGAGAATATGTAAACTGTTGATGGAGTCAGTTCATAACTTTTGAGAATACACACACAGCGAGGTGCCGATCAGTGTGAGCTTTAATGCTTGTCCATTAAAATGAGACATGTCCTAGAACTCTTCTCCAGTAAACCACTCTTTATTCACCAAGGGTATTTGGCTTATATACTGTATAGTCCATCAATTTGTCATCTGTCTTTTAAAGGAGCTGTATGCGACATTCAGTGCCACTAAATATTGCACTAGAGCACCAGCATCTCAGATCAAAACAAATGGGCGCTACGGCGCACTAGACTCCATTGAGAAAAACAGTAATTTTACCTCGCAGATCATCGGAAAACACACTTCATTCAAACTGGACAAAAACAAAATAAAACTCACCAAAACCGTTTGTTAGTCTTTTCACTGTTCCAACAATCACCAACTCTGGTTTGGTTGAAATACATTCTTTATTCACCGCGTTAGATGAGAAATACACAGCCATTATATCGCTCTCCTCAAAGCCAACAGATTCACAGGGAGGGACTCACATGCACTAACATGCACGTGCAGTCGGACCGGCTACCAAAGCAAAGAGCAGAGAAGCTCGGATGACAACACACACAGAGTGACGTCATTCTCTGCTCAGGACACCATTACTCCACTGTATCTTTACATAGCAAATAGCTGTTTGCTGCTACATTAATGATTACAATCTTGTATAGAGAACCTTTAAGTCACCATACATATTAGGTAAAGAAAACTACACTACCATCATCTTTTAAGAAAAGAGTTTTCAAGAAAAATACAAATGCCAATATATACAAAACATACAGCGATACAGACAACTTAAAAAATACAATATTTTATCTTAACTCATCATTGGGTAATAAGCTTGAATCACAACAACAATAAGGTTTCAACACAAAATAACACATTTACTTTTACACAATACACAATGCACTTTTTCAACCTAATTTTTCAAATATATTTTTCAAAACACAGTATACTTAAATCAGTTTCATCTCCTATGTTTTTGGATAACCCAAGCTAACTTCTAAGCCAACCATCAGTGTACCTCAACAAGTCCCTCCCCTTAATAAAGTTCATATTGTTCTCAAGAAATTTACCACAAATGTAATCCACTGTACTTAACAAAAATGGCTTCAAATCTAGTTCTTCATTTGACCCTCTTGGGCTTAAAGTGCCCAATTTGTTAAAATCAAAAATGCCTCTCTCTTAGGGAGTAGCTTCTTTTAATCTCCCCTGGAGCCCATGTTTGGACCCTTGGAGTCAACACATAGATGTACTAAACAGTGAAAGCTTTTGTATTCAAACAATGCTCGTGACTCAGCACATGCGTCAAAAAACGTTGTTATCTCTTTCTAGTGGTTTTCCCCTAAATGTTCCACTGTCATTGGTTCACTCCACTGGCCAACTGCTTTCTTACATGATCATCACAAATCATCAAAATCATATCTTGGAAGGACGTTTTGTGGCTTTTACAAATATTGGACCTATGTTACCTAACCTTATGTCCATCTACCCTGAAACTCCAACATTATTGACTGGATCCAGATCAGTTATTGTAGTAACTGTGTTGTTTGATTCCACTTTGGGTTGAAGCTTTTGTCTTTATATGGACCTCATCAGTTTCACAGACACTGTGTACAGACCCTGTTTCATCGGCCAGCTAAGACAATTAGGAATGTGTTTATTTTTTCACCCAGAATTAAGCAGAGTAGACTAAACACAGGACACATGTTGTACTGAGTCTACAATACAACATTATGATCAGAATATTAACCAAAGTGTGACACACTGACTTGTGTTCACTGTCCCACTTCTGCTGTTAGTACAGAAGTATAAATACTCAGTAAAGAAGCTAACCATAAAGAACTGTGGCATTAATAGTCCTCAGAACTCATAGATTTCTACATTAGAATATCAATGACTGAAATCAAGAATGAATTAATACATATATAATATAGTGCATATATGAAAGTGCTTCCCTTTGGAGATTGTAGTTTTTTGTAACCATTGACACTGATCAACAGAAAAACTACTTTAATAGGTGTGTAATCAGGTGACTGTGTGTTAAATAGACCTGTATCTGGAAGGTCTAAACAGGTTGTAAATTAATTTCCTGGCAAAAACTACACCATGAAGACAAAAGAACATTCCACACAAATATTTGACAGGTTTACTGTACTAATCAGAGTAAGGATAGGCACTTTCAAGGGACTGAATATCAGTCAGAGTACAGTCTATTAATCATTTAAAATAAAATGGCCCAGCTGTAAATCTGTCTTGAGCAGGCCGTCCTCAATATGCACTGGTGAGGAAGGCCACCAAGCTACCTCTAGGTATTAGGGATGTAACTGAATATGAATCCATTACTTGGAAATAAACAGATAATGAGCTCTGAACGGATGTGGATGGCATCCCAATTTGTGATTGTGTTTTTTGTCCTGTCACATGATTGACACAATTTGCCTCCAGAAGAAAAGCAAATGAGTTTATGTAGGGATTCATTTCTCCATTTGTATAGATTTCCCCTCTGTTTTCAAGTTCTCACCTCCACTGGTCAAAGTCAGGGAGGTAAACATATTAGTTTGAACACACGCCTGTTGTGAGATCTTGTGCTTTTTTATGAGAAAAAGAAGACAAAAGAAAAAAAGTAAGACGTTCTTTCCCTTAAGTAAACATACTGTATGGGGTAAATGACTGGAGTAAAGTAGTACACATCATAATGGTGCATCTTTTCTGTATTACAGTATGAACTGTAAGACATGCATCATCATAGGGAACGGAGGAATCCTCACCAACAAGTCTCTGGGACAGAGGATTGATAAGTTTGATGTGGTGGTCAGGTATGATATGACACGGAAGTACTAGACAGTACACACTTTACTGCCACTTTTTTGTTCCGTAAATCAATGGTCTAAGTATCAAATACTAGATGGGTCATAATTATATTAATAATAGACAATTAAATAAACAAATCAATTAGTATATTCATACATTGACAGTTAAATAGGCATAAAATAAAAAAGGCATTTTTGCCCACAGAACAGCCGTTCGCTGAATGTTTTTTGTTTTTCACACCATTCTCTGTAAACTCTAGAGACTGTCATGTGTGAAAATCCCAGGAGATCAGCAGTTTCTGAGATCAATCATTCAATCAATCATCAGAGCAATCATTCCACAGTCAAAGTCACTTAGATCACATTTCTTCCCATTCTGATGTTTGGTGTGAACAACTTGCTTTTATGCTTTGAGTTGCTGTCACATGATTGGCTGATTATTTGCATTAACAAGCAGGTGTACCTAATAAAGTGGCCACTGAATTTATATCTAAATAAATCAGTATCTACTGAAATAAATAAATATGTACGTTAAAATAAAGCTCAGTTTTAATATAGTCCGAGCATATTCATTGTGTGTTTATTTCAGGATGACACTTGGGGGCAGGTCAACAATTATGATTGGTTGCGCTGTCACTTAGCAGAGATGCAGACAAAAGCGGGTCTGGTCAGTCAGAAACAGTTGAAAATGAAAGAAGAATAGAGAGGAGTCTCAGACCAGGGGACCAGACCAGTGTGTGATTGTTACGGAACAGACAGGCAGGGGACACCGAGATGGACCAGAATGTTCTTTATTGAATGACAGCCAGATATAGTGGGTATGGAGAGAGGGAAGTCTGTTGGAGGGAGATCACTGGAGGCAGGCAGGGAGATCACTGGAGACAGGCAGGAAGAAACGCTGGAGCAGGGAGATCGAAGTGTTATGCCGAGTGGCATGGAGAGTCCTAAATTCGAACAAGGTCGGACACATACTGACGTGAGTGCAGGGCTTATATACTGGCTGTGATTGGGAACTAATGAGGAGCAGGAGTGTAATTGGGAGCAGGTGTGGGTGATTAGTGGATGGTGGAGCCTGGCGTATCTGTGACAGTGAGGACTTTAACTACATATAATCTATTGGTGTGACTAGATAGCTTTTGTCTGCATCTCAAATACGCCATGAAAAAAATAAGAGGCCTGCACGGGAGAGGAAAAAAAACCTGCCGAGAAATAAAAGCCAGCCTTCAAATAGATAAACATACAGAATAGACTTGGAATAGAGTTTTGTAATAATATACATATTTATTTATCTCAGTGATACTGATTTATTCGGATATGTATTTATTTATTTACTTAATTGCCAACTTATCACTTATTTAGGTAAAGGTATCTCTATTTTTATTTAATATTAATTCATTTAATTTCCTTTTCATATATTTCATCACTTATTATTAATTCCATTGTCTATTTTTTATGTAATTTTTGTCTGTTTTGCTAATATAATTATGACTCATTTATTCTTTGATATCCGAGGACTGAGGCTGTCATATGTTGTACAAATTGTAAAGCAGTGATGATGAGCTCTATATATAAAATTGACTTGATTTCACTTGAGTACTGTCTCTGTATTGGTTCCAAGATCATTCTGTTAATCACAACCTCTCTGTATCAATTGTCCTTATATCTGTCAATGACTCGGTTTTGCAGTTTCTATCATCAGTGGTTATGATTATTAAAAAGTCTTACAAAAAAGCTTTTTTATTGTCACATCAATATATTTTCATTACACATTCTACACCTCCCATAAGCCTCACCACTGCCCATTGATCAATTCAGCTGCTCTTACACTCATTCCCTCACCTGGATTAAATAGTTTTCTCTGTGCTCTGCAACAGCAGATTCAGATGAAAAATTTTAAAGTTTTGATTATTTTGGACAGTGAATTCTGTGATTGATTTATTGTGCTGCTGTGTGTTGCAGGTTGAATGAGGCCCCAGTCAAAGGCTTTGAGAAAGACGTCGGCTCCAAGACCACCATTAGGATCACCTATCCAGAGGGGGCCATCCAGAAGACTGAACGCTACGAGTCTCAGTCCCTGTTTGTCCTCTCTGCCTTCAAAGCTCTGGACTTCAAGTGGCTCCGACACATGGTCTTCAACCAGAGACTGGTAAGGCAGCTGAAATATGTTTATTTTGCCACTGCACCGGTGAATGCAGCTGTAGCCAGACAGTTGGTGATAGGGGTCACTCAATTACTCATTCAGTCAGTGTCACTAGGAGGACAGTGAGAATGTTTTCATCCACCTGTGTTAAATACATTTTTTTAATTTGTACATTGAAAAACCTGAGTGGAAACACCAGAAATTCACAAATATTCCAAAGGTTTGAGAAAAATTCAGGAGATAAAAGACTAATGGAAGCAGATTTTTAGCCACCCCAGCAGCATGGCTCTGTTGATGGTAATGTCAGTCCACCACTTTGGTACACACTGAAATTTCTGAAAAGCTATTGGATGGAATACTGTAACATTTGTTACAGATATTCATGGGTGCTTTCCATTTGGCTAACGTTGCTCCGAGGAACATACTCATGATGCACAGTAACAGTAATAGTTTAAAAGAAAAACACCTGGCATCTGATGACTGCTGCTCCAATACTGATTATAGATATATTGAGGTGTCAGGGCTTCACAGAATGTTACTGATAGAAATAACACAAATAGACAATTTGTTTAATACTGAAAGATGCCTAATCTACAGTATTACAAATCTTGCTATATTATTATTATAACAGTGATGTTTCCACAACAGCCCCGCAGCTCCTTTTACACTTGTGGTTGAAATCAAAAGTTCGGAGGCAAAGTCTTTCGTTGAAATCAATAAAGACCTGAATCGGTTTGCAAATCGACTGAAATTACACAAGCATACAGTTCAGTATTTGTACATCTCAGAATCAGAAATACTTTATTGATCCCCGAGGGGAAACTCTTTTGTTGCAGCAGCTCATTATCACGTCAGTGCACACAGGAATAGAAGTACTAAGCAAAAAATATAATACAGGTCAGAAAATAAATTAAGTACCAAGTGGGTATAAGTATAAAATTAAAATAAGTGTGAAGTACAAAGTGGGTTTACCGGTTGATGATAATAATACGGTATATATATTTCGTCATAGAGGGTTGTAACCTCACGCACCAATTACAGCAGATTATCTTCATAAAACACGTGTCTAGGGCACAGTGCTCTGTTTCAAGGTGCACGGTCATCATATGCTGTATCACACAAAACCAAGAATATCACATGAACAAAGTTGATATTATAATGATATTATTATGAACATAAAACATAAGTATTAACTATGATTTTCCACCACATATTCCCCCCTTTGGGACTACAAAAGTCCCATACTTCTCACTCATAGAGGTTATGATACACACATATTATTTGAGTTTCCGAATGCATAACAGGAATTAATCAAAACCAATAAAAATTATATTAATAAAACAATACTTATCTAGCCATTGTTGACAGAGTCCATCTTAGGCCAAGCAACTTAGCTCTTGTTATCCTTTGGATGACCATGAATCATGGCTTCTCATCCTGAGGGAGTCTGTTAGCACAAGTGTACAATCTAGTAAACCTCTCCTCCCAATTTAGCATGGAGCGAGTAAAAACCAAATTATACCTAACTTCCAATGGCCAATACTTGGGAAAAAAACCTCTGACGGTATAAGAGGAAAAACATCAAGTATTAGCCTTAAATTTACTTTTGTCATACACATACTTTTAATACACAGTTATACCACAATTTGTCAAGTGCTGTTTTTGGACTAACATGTTTTGAGCAAGCCTATTAAATCATTGTCAGTTGGTGTGTATCTGTCCTTCATTACAGTAGGAGTGTAGTGTGATAACTCAATTTATTGTGTCTCATAAGTTGCCCTCCACCACACATCAACAGAGAAATACTGAGGGTATGCAATATAATAGTCTTACATCTGTCAGTAGGACACTCGTCTGGAGTAGAGCTGGAAGAAAATATTCATCAGTCTTTTCTGAAGTGTTCTTACAGTCTTTTACCATGTTGTGGACAGTTTGTTCATTCCTGTTTATGTGGTATACAATCATACTTTGCTGTTGAGCTCCTGAGTGCTGCTGTTAGACCCTGCTCTGGGTCCTGAAATAATCTCAGCATCCTTTGATCAGGATTGCTCCTTGGTGAGCTGTTTTCCACCTGTGGCACTCGATTAGTGACACTTACATTGATGTGAGCACAAGAGCCCTCGCACTCCTTTAGCGGGCTGCCTGGTTGGCCCTACACTGTCTCCTGCCCGGCTCCCTGCTCGAGCCCACTCAGCAGAAGAGAGAAGAGGAGGAACCGCTCCTTCTATCGCCACGGCCATGGCGGTTGGGGGAGCCGACCTGCGCCTTGAGGCATGGATCCATTCTGCTCTGCCTTTGACCTTAAGGGCTGTCCTGGTTGTCAGCAGCACCTGGAATGGACCTTTCCACCTGAGAGATAAAGATACCTTGTCAAGAGATTTGATTAGTACAAAATCACCAACTTGAAAAGGATAAATAGGCTCTCTTGATATTGATTGAGAAATAAAACTTTCTCAAGGTTTCTGTTAGTCCTTTTACATACTCTGTGCTATATTCATCAGTCCATAGCAGATGATGCCATATAACAAAAACGCATATCTTGAAAAATGGTGGCAGTCTGGCTGTCAGCTAAAATACAGGCATGTGTTAGTGCCTACAACTTAGCTCATTAAGCAGATGTTTTATGAGACAAAGCGCCTCCACTACAGAATGCAGATTCAGAGTATTGATACAAGATATAGTCATGAAATTAAGTTTAAAGATACACTTTTATTGATTCTCAGAGGGAATTCACAAGTTACTCCGCAGTATATGAAGTATTTAAAATGAGCTTCCTTTAATTCAATTCAATCTTATTTATATAGCAATATTCATAACAGAAGTTATCTCATTGCACTTTTCCTATAGAGCAGGTCTAGACCATACTCTTTATAATATTATTTACAGACCCAACAAATCCCACCATGAGCAAACACTTGGCAACAGTGGCAAGGAAAAACTTCCTTTAAGCGCAGAAACCTTGGACAGAACCAGACTCAATGGTGAATGGTGTACAGAACCGCCACTGCCGAGTTAGGTTTTGAGCGCGAGAGAGAGAGAGAGAGAGGTTTTGTGGGAGGATGCAAATACCACCTAGAATTTTTTAAATACTAGTAATGTAATTGTAGTGTTAATATTAATAAATTAATAAGAATAGGAATGACAGCTATAGGAATAATAATGACAGTATTAGTAACAAAGCCAATAACAACAACTGGAGTTGCAGTTGTCGAGCAAGAACACGGGGGTAGCAGGTGGCCCACAACCACAGATCCAGACTCTGCAGCTCCGGAGGCAGAAATACCTGCTGAAAGCAACAGAAGGAGAGAGGAGAGAGAAGAGGAGGAACCGCTCCTTCTATCGCCACGGCCATGGCGGTTGGGGAGCCGACCTGCGCCTTGAGGCATGGATCCATTCTGCTCTGCCTTTGACCTTAAGGGCTGTCCTGGTTGTCAGCAGCACCTGGAATGGACCTTTCCACCTGAGAGATAAAGATACCTTGTCAAGAGATTTGATTAGTACAAAATCACCAACTTGAAAAGGATAAATAGGCTCTCTTGATATTGATTGAGAAATAAAACTTTCTCAAGGTTTCTGTTAGTCCTTTTACATACTCTGTGCTATATTCATCAGTCCATAGCAGATGATGCCATATAACAAAAACGCATATCTTGAAAAATGGTGGCAGTCTGGCTGTCAGCTAAAATACAGGCATGTGTTAGTGCCTACAACTTAGCTCATTAAGCAGATGTTTTATGAGACAAAGCGCCTCCACTACAGAATGCAGATTCAGAGTATTGATACAAGATATAGTCATGAAATTAAGTTTAAAGATACACTTTTATTGATTCTCAGAGGGAATTCACAAGTTACTCCGCAGTATATGAAGTATTTAAAATGAGCTTCCTTTAATTCAATTCAATCTTATTTATATAGCAATATTCATAACAGAAGTTATCTCATTGCACTTTTCCTATAGAGCAGGTCTAGACCATACTCTTTATAATATTATTTACAGACCCAACAAATCCCACCATGAGCAAACACTTGGCAACAGTGGCAAGGAAAAACTTCCTTTAAGCGCAGAAACCTTGGACAGAACCAGACTCAATGGTGAATGGTGTACAGAACCGCCACTGCCGAGTTAGGTTTTGAGCGCGAGAGAGAGAGAGAGAGAGGTTTTGTGGGAGGATGCAAATACCACCTAGAATGTTTTAAATACTAGTAATGTAATTGTAGTGTTAATATTAATAAATTAATAAGAATAGGAATGACAGCTATAGGAATAATAATGACAGTATTAGTAACAAAGCCAATAACAACAACTGGAGTTGCAGTTGTCGAGCAAGAACACGGGGGTAGCAGGTGGCCCACAACCACAGATCCAGACTCTGCAGCTCCGGAGGCAGAAATACCTGCTGAAAGCAACAGAAAGAGAGAGGAGAGAGACGAGAAAGCACAGAACTACGGGAGAGAAGATGTCAAGTTAGTAACATGCAGTAATGGGATAAAAATGCATACAGATGGAGAGGAGGAGAGAGAAGAGAGGTGCATCATGGGAAGTCTCCCGGCAGTCTAGGCCTATAGCAGCATAACTAAGGGATGGTACAGGACTCACCCAAGCCAGCTCTAACTATAAGCGTTATCAAAGAGGAAAGTCTTAAGCCTACTTTTAAATGTGGAGATAGTGTCTGCCTCCCGAACCCAAACTGGGACCTGATTCCACAGGAGAGGAGCTTGATAACTGAAGGCTCTGGCTCCTGACCATTAAGAGCTTTATCAGCTGCAACATTAAAGTAAAGGACACATTAATGCCTCAATAATTATAATCCAATAATATATATTATTCTGAAACAGGTCATTCTGCATAATGTGTACTTTTACTTAAGTAAAGGATCTGAGTATTCCTCCTCCTCTGTATCACTAGTGTCTCACAACCATGTGTAATTATCATCAAAGTTAATCAATGGGATCAATGTAGCTGGATGTGAAGGCTCATATTCAAGTTAGACAGAATGGTTGCATTGTAGCGTGATTTGGGCAGCTGTTATGTTTTGGGTGTCAGAAATGTTCAGAATGTACAATATAGTTTTAATATAGGCAAGACTTCACAACTGAAGTCCATAACAATATCGTAGCTGTAATGGCTCGCAAAAAGCTGTCATCCCCTGCATTACGGGAGGCAGTGTGGAAGAATAGAAAACCATCTGGCAGTACTGAAAGCCATGTTTCTGAACCAAGATGCCCATGATGAAGCTGTTTGTCTCTGAAAAGGCAGATCACTGTCTGGTGCAAATGTGAGAGCAGCCTTCAAGTCTCTGACTGCAGATGTCATGGGTTCAGTTCACTGAAAGGGTTCAAATGTTGAGTTCAGAGTAGCAGCATAAACAAAGTCCATTTCAGTGGATCCATGAATCTAAAGCCTGCAGAGGGAGCACATCTTTGCTTTGGTATGTGGAGCAGGCACTAACTCTGGTGAGAGGAGATGAACATTTTCCAAAATCTACCTCAAGTAGGTGACCCCAGGCTGATAGCTTGGCAAGCAATGCTCTGTGACCTCTGTTCTTCAAACATTTCAGGAGGAGAATAAAGTCTGTTCACATGCTTTCTCAGAAGCAACATGCCTCCATCAGGTCAACAAGGTCAAAAAAGGCTCTCTTCACCTACGTTGTAGAAGAAAGATGCTATCAGATAGAAAATGCTGAACACAAATGCACCACTGTGTATGAGTCATGAGTTAATGAGGCAAAATAAGAATTAACACCTGCCAAAATTGGAATTGCCACAGCTTCCAGATTGTAGCGTAATCATGCTACCGTGAGTTCCTCTTGGCCCTGAGACACCACGCTGAGACCAGGTTTTTAGTTCTTTCTTTCTTTCTTTCTTCAGTCCACACACTCTTTCTTTGCATCCGCCGTCCCTCTGACCGCCTCTCCTTCTCTCTTCCCCCTTGTGTCCAGCATGCTACTGTATTTAAGGAGAGAATAATTAGTTAGGGTTCAGCTGTGCCAATTATCTCTCCTTGATGCTGCTCACCTGAGCAACTCCCCCACCTCTCCCTCTGCAGCTGACAGCTACCCATACCCACCTCCACACAGATCTTGAATGAAGCACCATTCTCTAGGTTTGTTAGCTTTGCTGTGGCCTGCAAAAGTATTCATACCCTTGAAAATTGTGAAGTGGAAGGAAAATGATACATGGTTTTCAAAGTTTTTTACAAATATAACTCTGAAAAGTGTGGTGTGCAAAAGTATTCAGCCCCCTTTACTCTGATACCCCTAAATAAAATCCAGTGCAACCATTTTCCTTCAGAAGTCACCTAATTAGTAAATAGAGTCCACCTGTGTGCAATCTAATCTCAGTATAAAGACAGCTGTTCTGTGAAGGCCTCAGAGGTTTGTTAGAGAACATTAGTGAACAAACAGTACCATGATGCCTAAGGAACACACCAGACAGGTCAGGGATAAAGTTGTGGAGAAGTTTAAAGCAGGGTTAGGTTATAAAAAAATATCCCAAGCTTTGAACATCTCACAGAGCACTGTTCAATTCATCATCCGAAAATAGAACGACCACAACTGCAAACCTAGTAAGAAATGGCCATCCACCTAAACTTACAGGCCGAGCAAGGAGAGCATTTATCAGAGAAGCAGCCAAGAGGCCTATGGTCACTCAGGTGGGAGAATCTGTCCACAGGACAACTGTTAGTCGTGCACTCCACAAAACCAGCCTTTATGGAAGAGGGGCAAGAAGAAAGCCATTTTTGAAAAAATGCCATAAGGAGTCCCATTTGCGGTTTGCCAAAGGCATGTGGGGGACACAGCAAACATGTGGAAGAAGGTGCTCTGGTCAGATGAGATCAAAATTGAAGTTTTTGGCCTAAAAGCAAGACGCTATGTGTGGCAGAAAACTAACACTGCGCCATCAGCCTGAACACACCATCCCCACCGTGAAACATGGGGGTGGCAGCATCATGCTGTGGGGATGCTTTTCAGACACTCCTTTCTGTTAAACTGATACGGGGATGCTACATTGAGGTTAGAGTTGAGTTAAAATTTTCCAACTGGCCAACGTCAGACCAACAACCGTTGATATTCGCATGGTGTGTGCAGTGGCGGCGTTTCAGCTTGGAGATGTGTACAAATGGCGAGTTTGCTGCGTTCCACAAGCTCTTTTAGCTTTACTTGTCTGATTAAACAAACAAAATAAACTCACAAAATGTCAAGAAAGGTAATATTCTTACACCTATTTCCCTTATTTAACATAAAACTACAACTGTACACCTACTGAATTCAAGTTTCTCTCTTTCACTGAACTAAGACTAATCTTAATTGCCTTGTTAACTCATTGTAAAATACACTTCATTCAAACTTGACAAAAACAAAATAAAACTCACCAAAACTGCTTTGGTTAGCTAGTCTAGTCCACTGTTCCAACAATCACCAACTCTGGTTTGGTCGAAATAAACCCTTAAATCCACTGAGTTAGATGTGAAAGGCTCTACACGCTGTTTTTCCCTGCTGCCTCTCTTGTCGTTGCTGGCCTCTTTGTGCTCATGTTAGCTCATGAACGAGAGTCTGTTGAGAGTCTCACTTGTTTTCCAGAGGCAGACCATTAAATTTGCAAAATGAAAAGACAAAAATTGCTCCCCCACCCCAAAAAAAACAACCAATTGCTGATATATTTGTCCAATCGCCCAACCCGTGGTTTCCAAATTTTGTGATCCAAACATTTCCATTAACTGCGTTGTGAAGTCCAAAATTCTACATTTATTGAAAAGAGATGTAATCATTTCCAAAATCTTCCAACATGTTTTTATCTAACGAAACATTCTTCTTCAATCCATATTTGTTGTATTAACAGAGCGGTCTAGAAGCAGTCTAACAGCACCATAACTGACGAGTAAAATTCATTAAAGAAAGTTGATTAAATAAAATAAAGACTAACTCATTTAATCTGATGAATCACTTTATTCAAACTGAGGATTTTGTTCTAGGACTTTTAATTTCTTTTTAGGGTGATTATGTCATAAAATACGACAACATGGATTCAAAGCTTCATTCAAAAATCTCCGTAGAAGCTTTGAATGTAAAAAAAATGACATTCGGTACAGCACTTCGTAGGCTAATTGCATATTAAAAACAGCATTGTGGCTAGACAATGTCATACATTCTACAATGACTTCTATCACCAGCAGCTCAGCTTTTACGTTGTTCGTTTTTTTTTTTTCTTTTTACACAAATACCGTCATATACCGTATACCCTGGTGAAATGTCAGGAAGGTATGAATAAACAGGTACCGCCCAAGCCTAGGAGGAAGCATAATTAGCTTTTAATTAATGAAAAACACCCATGGTTACGAGATGATGTAGCCTAATGTGTTGGGCCTCACCACGTGTGGAGAACAAAGACAGAGGCCTAGTTGGAAAAAGCAAGCCTTGACTAAGAGGCCTGAATGGAAAACAAAGGCCAAACAGTAAAATTGTGTCAAATTTCCACCAGCCGTTAAGTCACACTTGTGTGCTAGATTTAAGCTTGAATCCAAACACTGGATTCCTATTGGACGAGCCGCAAAACACAGCGCAGGAAATTCTGGCGCCCTGCCATGACGTCATCACCTCCATAAAAGCAGAGCGTAGAGACTGTTTGCTGTCTTTCCACTGTAACTCGGGTTACTACAGGAGACGCGCTCAACGTTGAACTTTTCCTAGGAAGGTTTTAACTCGCTGGAGAGCAACAGACTGTTTCATGTTTGCTGAAACACTTTTTGGATCCCGATTGTTGTACTCCACATATCAATCTTTGCCTGCAGAAGGAAGACACGGATCTACCGTTTTCTTCACAGAGAAAAGGACAGCCTCTGAGCCCCACTTTCTCCCCACTAAAGTCAACTGCTGCTTCCTTCCGCTAACTCAAGGAACAGTTTCGCTGTTGAACCTGCTGACAGCGCAGACCCGACCTGTTAAATCGCTACCAAGAGCGATCTCAAGTAAGAGGCTTGTGTCTGGGCAGAGATAGATTTTATAACTTAACAGCTTAATTTGTTGTGAATTGTCTGTATTATTGTGGAAAGTCATGGACCGCCGTGTCCTGTTTATGCTGTGTGTTTTTGTGCTCAGCACATTCCATTGTGTGTCAGTACCACACTGTTGGACCGTTTAACTGTGTTAGTTAATAACTGGAAGCTAATAACTGTGCTTTATCAGACCAAAGTCCAGTAACACGGTTGTTTAAATGAAAGTTTGCTGCAGGGTTCCTGTGTAAAGGGACAGCTACTGTGCTTTACCACGGCATTTGAGATATTTTGTGCCTTACTCTGTGTGCTTTTCCTTCTCTTTCCTCTCCACTAACCCACACACCTTACACGTACATAAACATGCTTACGCACACATCTCAACCACCAGAACCAGAAAGCATGGTAGCATAACTAGCTATACTCCATGTTATCTTGAGGACAAATAAAGTGTGTCCTCCATTTTGGCTCTCCCCTTTGTTTCAGTTTCGCAGGTCTTCCCGCCATTTTGATCTGTGTGTGACGACCACCCACATGGTCACGTCCGCTGTCTTCCTCGCACCCCCCCTCTATTGTCCCACACACGCACCCACACCTCTACAAACACACACACACCTTACATCCGTATTCCGTAAGGAACCTCGGAGTTATCTTTGATCAGGATTTATCCTTTAACTCCCACATGAAACAAACTTCAAGGACTGCCTTCTTTCACCTATGCAACGTTGCAAAAATCAGTGCATGCATTTGTTACTTCTAGGTTGGACTATTGCAATTCCTTATTGTCAGGCTGCCCGAATAAGTCCCTTAAGACTCTCCAGTTGATCCAGAATGCTAGGAAAAGAGATCATATTTCTCCAATATTAGCTTCTCTGCATTGGCTCCCTGTAAAATCCAGAATAGAATTTAAAATCCTTCTCCTCACCTACAAAGCTCTTAATGGTCAGGCACCATCGTATCTTAAAGATCTCATAATACCTTATTACCCTACTAGAACACTGCGCTTCCAGGATAATAATAATAATAAAACTTTATTTATAGAGCACTTATTAAAACAAAGTACAAAGTGCTTCACAACAAGAGGAATAAAATACTACAGTGAATGACGAGATATAAAGAAATAAAATAAACAAAAGCAATAAAATAAACAGTAAAATAAACAGCCAGTTCAGGTAAAATCAGGATTTTACTCGGACAACCTAATTTCTTCGGGCAAGTTGTTCCAAAGCCTCGGTGCCCTGATAGCAAAAGCTCTGTCCCCCTTAGTTTTCATCCTGGACTCAGGAACAGACAGGAGACCCCTGCCCGAAGATCTCAAACTACGTGAAGGTTCAGAAGGGATTACAAGGTCTAAAATATAATCTGGGGCCAGGCCATGAAGAGCCTTAAAAGTAATCAACAAGATCTTAAAATCAATCCTAAAACCAACAGGGAGCCAATGTAAAGAGGCTAAAACAGGCGTTATGTGGTCATACTTCTTGGTCCTGGTTAAAAGCCTAGCAGCAGAGTTCTGTACAGTCTGCAGTCGTGTCAAAGTTTTTTGATTAAGACAACAACAGGCTATTACAATAATCAAGGCGTGAGGAGATAAAAGCATGTACAACAGTTTCTGCATCACTAAGATTTAAAATAGATCGTATTTTTGCCATGTTTCTGAGGTGATAAAAACATTATTGGACAAGCTTAGTGATATGTTGCTCAAAACATAAATTGCTATCAAACAGGACACCAAGATTTCTTGCAACAGGCTTGATATGTTGTGACAGGTTACCAGTAGATGGCAGTATTTGTTTAGTGATGTGTTGGGGCCCAATAACAAGGATTTCAGTATTATTTGAGTTGAGCTGCAGAAAATTTATCGACATCCAATTTTTTATGTCAGACAGGCAGTCCTGCAGAGAACTCAGCATACTAAGGTCAGTGGGCTTGACAGGGAGGTACAACTGCATGTCATCCGCATAACAATGAAAAGAAATACCATGTCTGCGGATTACATCACCCAAAGGAAGCATGTACAAAGAGAACAGTATTGGTCCCAGAATTGAACCTTGAGGCACACCGTACTTGATATGGGAGAAGGATGACATGAAGTTATTAATGCTGACACAGAATTTCCTATTGGACAGATAAGATGAAATGGATGCAGGGTTACTTGTGGTCCCTAGAGTCTCCAAAAGTAGAATGGGAGCCAGAGCCTTCAGTTATCAAGCTCCTCTTCTGTGGAATCAGGTCCCAGTTTGGGTTCGGGAGGCAGACACCATCTCCGCATTTAAGAGTAGACTTAAGACTTTCCTCTTTGATAACGCTTATAGTTAGGGCTGGCTTTGGTGAGCCCTGAACCATCCCTTAGTTATGCTGCTATAGACCTAGACTGCCGGGAGACTTCCCATGATGCACCTCTTTCCTCTCTCCTTCTTCTCCATCTGTATGCATTTTTATCCCATTACTGCATGTTACTAACTCGACATCTTCTCTCTCCCGTAGTTCTGTGCTTTCTCGTCTCTCTCCTCTCTCCTTCTGTCGCTTTCAGCAGGTATTTCTACCTCCGGAGCTGCAGAGACTGGATCTGTGGTTGTGGGCCACTTGCTGCCCCCATGTTCCTGCTCGACAGCTGCTACTACAGTTGTTGTTAATGGCTCTGTTACTAATACTGACATTATTATTCCTATAGCTGTCATTCCTATTCTTATTAATTTATTAATATTAACACTACAATTACATTTCTTCTATTTTAAAAATTCTAGGTGGTATTTGCATTGATGAGGCAGAGTTGCAGTGCAGATGTTTTCAAGCCCACAGCAGATTAGACTGATTCTTCAGTACACCTTGCCTACAGTTATGAAAAATATATTTTTCAATGCAGGCTAAATTAATCTCATGTTTTACCTGTAAAACTCACATTTTAATGCTTTTGTTCATCATCTGTGAAATGAAAATATCAGATTTCCACACACAAAAATAAAATGTGTGCATCCTGGTCATACTCCAGTTATAGAATCTTAACACACCACAGAGCTCCTCCTAAGGTGCTGCTGACAGCGCAGTCAGCCGAAGGGTCAATCACACTGGACGATAGTAGAGGAGGTTGTACCAGCGTCTGGTTCAAAAGTACTTTAGCCAACTTCGCTAACATTCAGTATCGGCGCTAAAAGCATTGGATTAGTGAACAGAAACAAGTTGCACTGCCTTCCGTTTTCATCACCCTTCTCTATTTCCATTACAGTTAGTTTTGTATTTTGGTGATTTTGAGACAAGACTCAGTTTGTAAAGGTGATTCAACTGACTAAATGAAATTCGACTCGGGCTTTTCGACTAATGATTTGAATAATCAGTGTTTAGGGGGCAGCCCTACGAAATGGCTGTGGATGACATACACACTCCACTGAGGAGATAAGATTCTGTATATGGAGGGGTCTGTCTTAGATCTGAGTGATGCTGATCATTGCAGATACTCACTTTCAGATACCTTGGATTGTAGTAGAGATGGAGGGTTACCCGTGTGTGTATGAGATGAATAATTGCATACCTGCTCAATATTATCCCTCTGTTTAGGTAGTTTTTATGAGCCACAACATCAACCCAGCATACCAAGGCTGCCTCCTCTACTGTCACATCTGCCTGTGTCTGTTCCAACAACTAGCTGTGGGTAAAGGCTTTATGGTTGTGCATGCTTGAGTGGGAATGTAACACATTCCTGCAGCTAGAGTCACAACATACCTGCTTTGTACTCCTTCTCCATTCCTCCTCCCTGGCAGGAGAGTAAATGGGGCCAAATGCTCACAGACCTCCAAATAGATCTGAATAGAATGATAAAAGCAAGTAATGGCTTCCACTGTGATCAGCTGGTCATGTCTGTGTAGAAGACTCATTACTTTGTTGGTCTTGTTGAACTAAAAAACTCACAGTCCATTTCTGATCGTAGAGTTGTCAGAGAGTGGTGCTTCTTTTGCCTCACAAACAATCTTAGGACAGAAACAGATTTGCACAGACACTAGGTACAGCTGATATAAAAGCATTCAGCACCGGCTAAAAAGGAGCAACTGCTACCTGAAAATTTTTCTTTGCTAATAAGAGAGTGAGGAGAGATAAAAGGTTTCAAGATTTGTTAGTGTCGAAGCTTACTGAATCCTGGTATTTTGCTAACCGACAACCACATCCAAAATGGAATCGGCTTTCGAAATCCAACATTAAGTAGATGTGATAAAACACTGTGAGATCTGATAAAATTCTGTTTGTTTGTCCAACCCATTTATATCAATGAGTGTAGAGTAAAAATAGCACAATACAATTCAACAGCAACACAAACTGCAGCCTCCAAAATTACCATAAAGTTGAATCACCACCTCTCTAAAACAGTGAACACAAACTGAACGTTATAACCTTCATGAAGGCAGGATTTATTGCTGAGCTGTTGGATTACACTGCATTAGTATTAGCCAGGTGGACCTAATAAACTGGCAACTAAGTGTATATCCATTGAGATTCTGAATGGCCTTGGGATTGATTGACTAAAAACACATGAGTATTTAAAAGAAACAGCACCATTACTATGACCTGTCATAGGAGGTACCATAAAGACATTGTTGCTGTAGTTCTCACAAGCTGCTTTGATAGACAAACATAAATGTTTAAGATAACATGTCAATCAAGGCACTATTTATAACCACCTGAAGGTCGTCTAACAGCAAGACAGCTTGTTTTATCACTTAGCTTTCCACCTATTGGCCCTGGAGGGAAGGGAGAAGAGATATAATACATTCATCTTTCTGTTTTTCCCTAGGTTTACCAGCCAAAACACATTTGATTCTTTGTAAATATACTCCAAAAATACCTTAGATACTTTTATTCCATTGCTTGATTTAGATTTATTTTTTAGAGAAGTGGTGGCAACAATTTTTGCCCTTTCCCGGTATTAGACTCTTAGCACTGAGAATCCCCTGATGTCTAGCGTGCATGCCTATCCAACTCGAGTTGAGTGGGGAGTATGAGATTTAAGCTCTGTTGCACATCAGAAAGCAGCCGTCATTCTGCTGCAGGACTGGAGGCAGAGCAGAAAGCCAGGGCTTCACATGGCTATCACTAGGTTGGTCCCATTCCTGGATCACATTTCACCTCCACTGACAGGTGAAAGCACAGACAGTACACTGTAGCAGCTGTATTGCTACATCCCTACCCTTTGTATTCAACAGGCTCGTGTCTTGTCTACAGTGGAAGTGACTTAAACACTTTTTTATGGCTCCACGCTCATAGAGAGGCTTCGCATCTAAAAATGCCAGGAGAAAACAAAAGCACCACATTTTGTGTTAAGCAATACTCTATAAGAATCCATCTTTACATAGTAATTAAATACATGTGTACATGTTTAGCCAATACATCCATGATAATCCTTCATTAATGTTTTTACACTTCAGGTCTATTTTTTATTTGCTTGTAAAACCCACATACTTGAACCATTTTCATTGCCGTGCATAAACCAGACAACAAAGAACAGTGCTTCTCAAACTGCTTTCTTTATGCATGTGAATTACAAGTTTAACATTTAGTTATATGCGGTGTCTTCTGCAATGTTCCCACAATCAGGATGAAGTCAGAAAACATGCAGATTTAATAGTGATAGTTTTGAGTTGTTTTGATTGTGTATTTGTACAGTAGACCTGTGTCAGTGTAAGCAATATTACACGAGAGGGTGTGCTTGCATCACTGTCGTGCCAGTAATGATTTTTTAATTAAAGCTCTCCCTCGAATGTAATATTCTGATTATACAACAGTTTCCAACTAAATAAAAGATATAATCAAAATGTATTCACATTGTGGGGCAATTCACTCTCAAAATAAAAAACTTTTTGCTAGTAATCTCCATTTCCCTGGAAACACATGGGGTCTGACTAATAACTGGAAATCAGTCAGTTATGTCAGTAGAATCCTATGTAATGAAATCTAGTTTACTAATCCAGCAAGTAGGCCTAGGCCTAGGCTAACTACACACACATAAATAACTATAACTACTAGACACACAAATGAACGGACAAATGCAACCATGAAAGAATGATATGAACACAGCGATGAATAATTAATATATGGATGAATGAATGAGCGTTTGACACCACATGATGGTGAATGGTTAACTTGGCAAGTGGTATTAACTTGTGTAAACACAGGAAACCCTTTTCAATTCAGTTTTATTTATATAGCGCCAATTCATAACAGAAGTTATCTCATTGCACTTTTCCTATAATGTAGACAAACTTTAACAGTTAGGCTACCAATTAATTAAACTAGGCACCGTTCAGCACCTGAGAAGTTTTGAAAAGTCAAAGAAGATTATCATTAGGAATTATTAATCACCTGAAGTAATTTAGCTATCACACCTATGTTGATGGGAGATCTTAAATTTTATCTAGGCCTACGTTTCCTAATTGTTCTTATTAAGCTAAAGCATCAAACCCCAATATCACAGGAAAAGTATCTGTTGTTTCACCTGAGATTTGGCTGAGCAGGGCAGGCGTTGCCCTGGAGGGAGAGGAGAAGCAGTTCCATTTTCTGGGGCACTTAGTGGTGATTGGTCCCGGAAGAAACTCTCCAGAGTTCTCACTCAGGTGCTGCAGCTGGATGTAGCAACTTCTTTAGTCTGGTAGCAGCAATTTAGGGTCGCTAATAGTTTCTTTCTTTAGGAGTTAAGTCTTGAGTCTCTTTCGCTCTTTCTCTCTCTCTATTTCTGATTCTCTGCACCACAAGGCTGGTGCGTAGGGCCCAGGATTTCTTCTTTTCTAACCTTGTCGTGTTAGATCCCAGAAATGGCCCAGGCTCCTTTTAGCAGACTTCTTTCTTTCAGAATTGTCGGAAATATCGGCATTTTTCATGTTTTGTGCTGAGGCCTGTTGGGCGTCAGGATTCAGTCAGGCGCATCTCACTCATTTCACTCACATTTCCTCTTATTACCAGCCATGATAAGTTGTTGTGTAGATACATATTCACATTTCCTGTTTCATTAGCTGTTGAACACATCATAATAGGCTAATATGTAACATCCAGTAACAGGCATGTTCAATTAATTAATAGCAAGGTTAAGACAACAAGAGATCAGTTGAAAATGTTCTTGGCAATATGTCATTAGAGTGGCAAGGAAGGACTTACACTACTGAAACTGTATCCCAAATTATCCCACATGCTGTCCCAAATTATTATGGTTGTCTTGAAAGAATAGTTTTAATACAGAAAATGGTGATCCATTCTTTGTACATCATTAATTTCTTTACATAAAGAACAGTTCTTGTTAACTTGGTCAATTACTCTTTGTCAGCAACAGCATGACAACATCAAGTTCCACACTCTTCTTATATTGTTACTTAATGTAACACATTGATTAATACATTTGATTCTGCATGGCAAAGTTAAGTTTCACAAGTCCTGGTTTTCACTTGATGGAAACCAGAGATAGTGGAGTTTTTAGTTTACCAAGTTGGTAATAAATAATAAATGAATAAACTGGCTTAGGATCACCCTCAACTGGCAGTCAACATTCCTTTGTCAGTCTTGCACCGTAGTGTGAATTGTATCTCAACAGGACATGGGATTAGTAAGTAGACCCGCTGTAAATCGAGAGATTGTTATTCAATCTTCCATTAGTGACCTGAGTCGGGCAAAGGTCATGTGACAGGAAGTTTCAGGGGAAGGCTTATCAGTTCTCTGGACAGGCCTGGCTTATGGCTTAGAGGCCAGCTTTCAGAAAAGTCTAATTCTAATAATAGATAAAGATCCAAAGTGTTCATCAGGATCGGGGTTCATCATGCTACATTGAGTTGAATAAACAGTAATGGTGTTAAAGGACTCTGAAGCTGATGAGACTGGCTTCATTTACAACAACACTTCAGGACAGTAGATCAAGTTCCTCTCCTAGAGCAGGGGGGGTGCAGACAACACACAAGTTAATAGACACGGGGGCTGTGGCTTAGAGGTAGCAACGTTTCGATCCCAGCTTCCCCTGCCCACATGTCGAAGTGTCCTTGGGCAAGATACTGAACCCCAAATTGCTCTCGGCTGTGCTGTGTGTGTGAGTGTGTGTGACTGATCAGTTAGTTTCTTTGTACTGATGAGCAGTTGGCACCTGCCATCAGTGTATGAATGTGTGTGAATAGAGTGAATGACATGTAGTGTAAAGCACTTTGAGTGGTCGGAAGACTAGAAAGGAGCTATACAACTACAGTCCATTTACCATTTACCCCATAGTTTTTACTATACACCTAGAATAGATTTAATTCTGTTGCACCAAAACTTTAAACTTCACTTTAAAATGTGATCCAGTATTAACTTTAAACTTACACTTGAGGAGGTTTAACTTTTAAAATGGCTGCCTTTTTGAGATGGATTGAGCAAAATAATCAAGTTCCTCAAAGAAAGTTAAGGGACAGACTCAACCCAACTGAGCACTGTTCAATATAAACTCAATATAAACTACTAAAATAACAGAAAGGAGTACACATTGTGAAAAAAGGCAGCACAAGGAAACAATGCCAGGTAGAAGTTAAGTTTCACTTTCACTTTCCAGCAGAGCTATTAACGCTGCATAAAACACATTCTCCTCTGCTTTTGTCTTTGGCATTCCAGTTGTGGAAGACAGCTTCTTCCCCCGCTTTGAAAAGCAATCAAAAGTCGATACAGTAACGTAAATTTATGGATGGTTACAATCTTTTTTATTTTTTTTTTGTGGTTGTTTTGGACCTGAGCATATGAGAAGAGGATGTGAGGATTGTTTGCACTGGACATGCGATCGGATCTCGATCAGATCTCAATGTGGACACTGGAGACACATATTAATACCAGGTGTAAATATAATTGGCTTAAAATCACATCTAGATGCAATCTGTATATGAGATGCATTTAAGTGCATGGTGTAAAGGGAGTCCATGAGTAATGTTAGGCTGACTAACTTTTTAGCTAGCTAGCAAACAATGTAATGTTTTGTTAAGGAATACAGAGCAGCCAAAAGTTATGTAAGGCTGTGCATTGAGTTAAATGCTAACCTCAGCCTGCTAACATGCTCACAATGACAATGTTAACATGATGGTATTTAGCAGGTAAAATTTGATGTTTACGTCTTAGTTTATCGTGTTAGCGTGCTAAGATTTGATAATTAGCACTAAACACCATGTATAGCTGATAGCTATAGATGTTGAGACATTTCACTGTGAACCAAAAAAGTTCATCCTCATGGTGGCGCTAGTTAGGTGATCACCAAAGGCATTAGGATACAGTCTGGGAACCATGAATGTCTGTACAAAATTATGTGTCAGTCCATCAAGTAGAAATAGAAATATTTGACTGAATATTTGACAATATATTTGATGTGCATAGAAATTAAGTCATTAAAATTATATGCTATAGTAGTTGTTATTGCTGTTGCCTTTTTAGCTATGCTAGCGGCACAGCTCCAAAACTGGCAATGTTGGTCGGTCCACCAGACTGAAATATCTCACCAACTGTTGAAAAAATGGACATGAAATTTTTTACAGACAATTGTGGTCCCTAGAGGATAATTTCCACTGACTTTGGCAATCCTCTGATTTTCCTCTATTGCTGCCATGATGTTGTTTGGTGTTTAATCAAATGTCTCAGCAACTATTGGATGGATTCCCATTAAAATTTGTACAGATATTCATGAGTGCCCAAAGGATTGATTTGGATGACTTTCCCCTGACAAAATGTTAACATACTCAAAGCACCACTGTGATTAAATACAGGTTACAGAACAACTACACCGTAAAAAAAAAAAAAGGTCAATTGACTGGCAGACGATTGCCAAACAAAAATTGTAAAATTAAAGTAAAATATCCTACTTCAAATAAAGTGCAAAAACAATACATTTACAGACATTTTCATTAAAGGTTTTGCAGAGAAACACTTATTTTACAGATTGTTCCTAAATTATTATGATCAAACACCTTCAATAAAGTGTTAACACATGCTCAAGTTGTAAAATCAGTTTGATTTTGGAAGACAAAATAAAAACTCTCTAAAAATACTGTATAAAACAGATTAAAATCATCTCAAACTTTAACTTGCAGTGATTTTTTTTTTTTTAGATTTAATGTTTAAATATGTAAAGTAATGTTAAAAACCATTGAAAGTACAATCTAAATACAATATGTAATGATTTAGTTTTTGTAGAATTACAAATGAAATACATTTTATAAACTGTACTGATCAACAGTAGAAAAGTTTCTTCAAATTTTCATAAAATATAAGCTTTAAGATTACTGAAATATTGTCAACTGAAAACATACTGAAGAAATACAAAATAAGTTGATACATCTACAAGATTTTTACTGTTTCAATAGAAATGGGGTAGGAAACTTAAAATGGCATTTCTTCATGTGTCTATCTTGTCTGTTAGGCTTACCATTATGATAAGTTCGTGATTTCACCTTTGAAACAGGTGGAAAAAGCAAGAAAAGCAAATTATGCCGTTGAGCTGAGGGGGTTGTGGTCTGTTGTTTTTTAGCTTTGATTTTCCAATACAGTTTTATATTGTTTTCCACAATATTCTCCTGATAATATATCTGTACAAACATTACACTGTCTTTTAATTCAGAATCCTACTACACAGTGTATTAATAAGTAAAATCACCAACATTCCACCAAAGGTCAATAAATCTGTACCAGAAGTGACAGATTTCCTCCTCAAATTGCCAGTAATCTGGATCCTTGGTGTTAACACATGCTCAAGTTGTAAAATCAGTTTAATTTTGGAAGACAAAATAAAAACACTGAGATTCACTGAAAATACCTTAAAAAGTAGGATTTAATTTTTTACCATTCCTTAAACAAACTTTATTTAAATTGTCTGTACCGACATGTGAACAGAGTACTGTCAGCTTTGAGAGTGCTAGTTATTAAATGTTTACCAATTTAAAAATGCACCTAATGCATGTCTTAGCACTCCCGTCAGAAAAATGTGAATTACCAAAACAAGGAAGAGTTGGATTCACAACAATGGACCCTTTTCACAGATGTATTGTAGCAAGGTAAACACAGTTGTTGCTAAAAAATACATTACAAAAATGCCATTTGGTACACCAAAATCAAACCAACCATCTAATAATTGTATTAACTGCAGCTGCGTATACCCTGTTATGACATGTCTGAGGGTCATGATGGTCTTTCCCTCAGTGTTCTCCTGAGAATTAAATAAAGGATTGATGATGATGACATGTCTTGGTAAAGGGTCTATTCCCCTTTCAGTGTGCCAGAGGACAGAAGAAAAAGTAAAAGTTAGTAAAAGAAATGTCTTAATCCCACTGTAAGGTTTAGGAATAGTGGTTAAAATGTACTAATATCTTCTATTATATGCTCAAGTTGATACTTACTAGTGATGGACTTTGAGTGCCTGTTCTCCCCCGTAAACCTTGTTCCAATGCTTGATCTTAAAAAGTGTAAGCAAGTTTCTTATCATTAGCAGTTATCAGTGTTAGTAAAGGGAATGTAAAAATTATTTAGAAAGAAACAGGCAGCTACACATACTGTAGATAACAGGTTTGGGCCAAATATAATATCTCTTCAAGACCAGCACAAGCCGTATTATATTTCTGTGTATTTAAAGGAAAAATTTGTAAAACTAACAAACAAAAAAGTAAATTTTTTATAACTTGTCTAATTCGCATTGATGGACATGACAATGACTTGTCCAGATCATATTTTACTCACACAAATACCAGCCTGATAATTTTATCATCCATTGATGCAACGTTAACTGAGTGTTTTATAAAGTCCATTTTAATTCAGCTATCAAATGTGCATATTTGAAGTTTAAAACAGTCTCTCTGCAACCAAAATAAAATGATGTCCTTTAATCCAAAAACAAAACAATGCAGGCCTGAGTTGTTGCTTGAGAGCGTAGTGACCTAACGTTAAAACAAATGGCCGCTTCACTTGCTAGTGCAAGATACCAAATAAAATAGCATGTGCATTGGTTAGTTATTACTCACAAATCCCTGAGTTGTCATCTGAAACATGGGCAAAGAATGAGGAACTGGGTGATGCATTACGAGGGGAACGATGAGTGGAATTATAGGCTGTCTGGCGGCAACAGTCCAGATGACATGATAGCTGAGCGGGCGACGTCTACTTTTCTATGGAGTCCAAAGAGTGTTTCCTGGTCCTCTCTGCCTAACAAGGTTACATAAAAGTTTTCTCAGTCACTTTACTCATTCCAAAGCTACTTTACTTCTCATGCAGAGTTTGTTTGAGCTTTAACTAGCTGACAGCATTAACACATACTAGCAACATACAGTAAGTTAACATTAGCTGCTACTAACGTTACATTGAAATAACTGCTAATGCTTGATGAAGCAGTACAAAAATACACACACGGATGTATTACCTTCTGCAGGTTGCAATATGTCTGTTACCCGTTGTTAAAACTCTTAATGGGTATAATTCAAAGACTATATAAAAAAATAGATGTAGTGTCCGTGACGTCACCCATAGGTTTGTGAAGAGCCATTGTGAAGCTCAAAATGGGTGGCTCTGGTGGCTCCTGTTGTCGCCATCTTGGCAGTCCCTAACTCCGGCTAATCCAAAAATGGGCAAACAGCAAGCCCCCAGGAAGTGCTATGGGCTTTTAAGCCAATTTGACATAGTGGCCAAACCGTGAAATTACAACTTTCGGGTCTGTCACTGGCCCCACAGACTTACATTGTGAAAGAAGCGGCTGTAAAATGGTGGATACATTTTTTTGAGCGTCACAACTCCTGCGAAACGACTCGCTTCCCTATCCGAATTTGATCCATTCAGTCCGATAACATTTGGAAAGTCTAGAAGAGCCGCACATTTTAAATCATTTTATCCCCATTCAAGTTAGCAGAGGGCTAAACCGGAAGTTAGCCGGCTCAGCGGCAGATGTATCTACTGCGCTTGCTCTATGAGTGTCAATGGGGCCGCACAATGCTGAAGATCCTGGTAATTTTATACCCAGAAGTTGAACTTTTTGGCTTCATGTGCCACTGAGCAGCTTTCATAGGAATGAATGGGGCCCCGCCTCTGACGCTGTATCCAGTTCTCTGGTTCTCATTTCTGCTGTAAAGTTGGGCATTTTAACATGGTGGTTAATGGGGATTGACTCGCTTTTTGGAGCCAGCCTCAAGTTGCCATTCGAGGAGCTGCTGTTTTTGGCACACCGTGTTGGCTTCATTTTTCAGCCCCAGAGGCTGCCGTTTGGTATGATTAATCTCCGGTAGCTTTTACAACTACACTTGTCTGTTTTCTCGTCTCACTAGCCCGTGGCTTCACTCTACAGGGTTGCCTGTACATCCCGCCCCTCTACCTTTCCGATTGGGTTGACAAGTTGATAACAACCAATGCAATTAACAAAATGTCAAGATGGACAACCTTATGTTCTCTGGTATTAGGTTGTGAGCTAACCACGCTATATGTGTAAAGTAAACAAACTATTTGAATTTCAATCAACTTTATTAACACGACAAAGATTTGTTTATCCGACTATAGCATTACTTAATCCACTATGAACTGTATTAAAAACTCATAACTGATTTGAATGTAATACTTTTTTTAAATTAAAAATGATTTATTCATCTCAATTGGTTTACATATTTGTCTAAAATTAAATATTTTTAGACTGGACTACATAAATTAAGGACATGAACACAAAACATAATGTTACGTTAGGTTGTTACAGAAAATAAAAAGGAAAATGTTTTCTTACCTGATATCGCAAATGTTTTGCAGGATAAGTTTACTTAGGTGACCAAACAGAATCCATGTCTTTTGTGATGTGTTGACATCTCACACCTCAAATTCGCTCAAAATAAGAATTTGGCAGGCAGATGTAAAATAATCCAGGTAACAGCCATTACTAGTCTACAAACCAAGTAGCAGTGCGGCTGCCCATCAGCAGCACACTCGCTCAAACTTTGTTTGTCATTGGCCAGTTTCCTGTATGACAATCAGATTAACTAATCATGCTCAAAGCAACATGAGACAGCCAATAGCAATTCTTTTAACATGGTAACATAGCAAATATAGGACTATATTTTGTTTTATTTGTAGGCTGTTATATTTGATTGATTGGTCAAATCGTGTTTTCATAGCAGTGTATGAATAAAAATTTGTACTCTTTAAAAAGACTGTATTATGTTTGATGAAAGTTGGCTAAATTTGTATCCAGAATTAAAGAGTTTGAATGTAAAAGTACACATAAATATAAAACTAATAAGATTTACCTTTAAAATTACAAAGAAAAATTGTTAAATTGTTAGTATGGACATAAACCTTTATATTATGATCTACATATTTAATTATAGAAGTTATATCATTGCACTTTTCCTATAGAGCAGGTCTAGACCGTACTCTTTATAATATTATTGACAGAGACCCAACAAATCCCACCATGAGCAAGCACTTGGCGACAGTGGCAAGGAAAAACTTCCTTTAAGAAGCAAAAACCTTGAACAGAACCAGACTTTGGGTGGGCGGCCATCTGCCGCTGTCGTGTTTTAAGAGAGAGAAAGAGAGAGAGAGAGAGAGAGAGAGAGAGAGAGGGAGGGATTTGGGGGAAGGGGATAGGGTTAGGGAGGCACAATGCAAATTCCACCTAGAATTTTAAAATAATAATAATGTAATGGTAGTGGTAATATTAATATTAATAAATTAATAATAATTATAGGAATGACAGCTATAGGAAAAATAACGTCAGTATTAGTAACAGAGCCAGTAACAACAACTGTAGTAGCAGTTGTCAAGCAGCAAGCAGGAACACGGGGGCAGCAAGTGGCCCACAGCCACAGATCCAGACTCTGCAGCACCGGAGGCAGAAATACCTGCTGAAGGTGACAGAAGGAGAGAGAAACGAGAAGGCACAGAACTACGGGAGAGAGAAGATGTCGAGTTAGTAACATGCAGTAATGGGATAAAAATGCATACAGATGGAGAGGGAGAGAAGGAGAGAGGAGCTCAGTGCATCGTGGGAAATCTCCCGGCAGTCTAGGCCTATAGAAATATTTTGTTGAAGAAAACTTTATTTAAGCTTCAGAAGAATACAGATGGTTATGATGTGCATTTCACTGTGTAGTGGAGAGAGAGTTCACAGCAGTCATGAAATCTCTTCTGAAGATTGACATTCAAGTTTTTTTACCATTACAAGGGTAGACTAAAACAGTAAGTTGTGGGCTGGGTTAGTCAAGAGGTTTGAGTGACAACAAAAGTGGAACTCTTTGGAAGAAATGGCAAGGCAGGTTTATTTGTATAGCACATTTAAAAAACAAAGCAAGTTCCCAGTGCTTTACATAAAACATAAAATCAACATAGGGCAATATAAAAAGACATTTAAAAACACTTAAACAGAGTTAAATAAAAATTAAAAACTAGATAAAACAGGAGAGTAAAAGTAACAGTGCAGTATAAGAAATTAATCATTATTTGATTTAATAAAAGGCAGCGGCAAACAGAAATGTCTTCAGCCTTGATTTAAAAGAACTGAGAGTTTCAGCGGACCTGCAGTTTTGGTGGTGGTAGTGTGATGGTGTGACATTCTTAGGTAGAATGTCCGGTCATCAGACCGGGATCTTAAGCTCAAACGCAATTATCAGAAGCACAAGAGCAAGTCCACCTCTGACTGGCTCAAAAGAAACAAAATAAAGATTTTGGAGTGGCCTTGTCAAAGTCCTGACTTGAATCCAATTGAGATGCTGCGGCAGGACCATAAACGGGCAGTTCATGATTGAAACCCCTCCAATGTGTCTTAATTAAAGTAATTCTGGAGGATTCATCTAGAGTAAATGTATGTGAACATATTCACTGTTATTAAAGGGATGTGAAAATTGCTTGTCATTTGATCCCGTCTGCTGTTTGCAGATGGGTTTTCCACAGACGGTTGTACCCTCCCAGTGCTGCCAGCAGAGCAGAGGTGTTGGATTTCCAGCTCGGATAGAAGAGCTAAATGGTCTCAGTCAGACAGGATTACCATCTGCTCCATCAGTGAGGAGCTTACAGTCTAACAGGGTAACAGTGCTATGCTAGTAAGCTAATAGCACATATCATTGCTGTTTGGTTTCTCCTTGCCCCTCACTCCAGCAAACCTGAGCGAACTCAGAGGCACATATCCCTGTTAACTGTTCACAAAGAGCTGGTAATTAGTGTAATGGCCCCAGGTACACTGATACAGGGGCTCCTTCTCTGACTGGCTTTGTTTGCTCGCCTTGTTTTTCATCAGTGTTTTAATGGTGTTGACCCCTCTCCCCAGGCCTCAGCTCAGGGTATTGCTTTCACTGGGCTGCTTACGCACCGTCTATTTTCCACTTCTGTCCACTTTGCATTCCATCCCACCAGGTGATAGTTGTAAGAACTGATCACTATTTACACTGGCAGTCTTAATGGTAATTATCCAGCATTAACATTTCAGATAACTGATATATCTGTCAATAATTGTTTTTTTTGTTTGTTTCTCTAAGAATTTAGAATTTTGTATATTGTAACAGCAGTAAACAAAACTAGGTTGTGACGTGAATGAATGACATGAACTCCTGCAATACATTAGTTAAATACTAGAAGAATATTTGTAACACAACCAAAACTTTTGTTTTATCAAAACTGAAGTGCGATCGATAAATCGTCCAGGCCAACATATTGGGTGATATTAGCTTATCACAGATAGATCGGTATTGGCGTATACTATAAGTTGTCTGATAGTTAAAAAAACATGTTTGGGGTCGTTGAGAAACAATGTTAATTTTTCAACTGTAAAATGTCCCACTCGTTACATAAACCAAATTTAAGGGATCCTTTCTAAAAGTTTATTTTATTTATGTAAAAAAAAAAAAATGAATGGCCCATATATTGTCATTAGATTTTTTTAACTCTCAAATAAAGGTATCATTATTGGCCTAAAAATTCCAATATTGGTCAGGCTATAATCAAATCACAAACATTTCTTAGTGAAAAGTTATATAGCTGCAAAAATGGTGTTTTATACTGCTTTGTTATTTCGAACCTTAACATAGGTTCAACTAGCATTAGTTAAAACTCTAACAAAGGAGCAACAACTATCCAAGAATTGCTATTGTGAGCCATTAATTTCTATTCTATTTTTTTCTTTCCAAAAAAACTCACTGAGCTTCATCATAATGACTTTAACATTACATGTCATCATTAGATTAAATGCTCCTGTTTCCGATTCTATATTAAGAAATATTGGTTGATGCAGCTGAAAGCATTAAAATCTGGTGGTTTTCTTGACAGCCCCACAAGCTTGTTCACTATTGATACATTGGCAGTGTTTCTATTTTTCTGCTATCGTTTGATTAATTATTTATATTATTTATTTGGCTTATCTAATTTTGACTTTTTTAAAGAAATATGGTGTTGTTTAAATATGTCCTGTAACAACTTCACTTGGACACTCTGCTCTATAGAAACTGACTTGCACATTGCTGTTGATTGTGTATTATTTAAAACAGTGCTTAAAATAAAGTGGTCAAATTTGTTTTTGTGTATATGTGTTGTATTTGCGGTTTGATTGTGTGCACAGTTTAAGTATGAGGGTCACACTAACCACACTCTGTCCCTCAGCGCAGCACTGAAGGGTTCTGGAAGTCGGTGGCCAGGCACGTTCCAAGGGAGCCCAGCAACATGCGTATCCTGAACCCCTACTTCATCCAGGAGGCCTCCTTCAAGCTAATTGGCTTACCTCACAACAATGGACAGATGGGCAGAGGGGTGAGAGAGCTGTTGTTTTCCTAGCAGTCAGTTTCTGTTCAGTTCTAGGTAGAGAAGTAGCAGGGACAGTGAACTGTTTCACACACAGCGGTGAGTTAATGGTCAGGACTAGAGCTCTGGTAGCTAACTCTGTCTGTCTGTTAACATTATGAAGGCCTCTGTGAACACACAGCAGATGTGTGTCTGAAAACAAACAGGGTTACCATTAGGCTGTTATAAATAGAACCATGCTTCAGATTTCCCATCTGAAAGATATCCACATAATAACCATACAGTGTAAATAAGGTTCCTCTGCTGTACGTTCACATGTACACTACATACTGTACATGTTCTGGGATGCAGGTCATGGCTCGGTTACTTGTTGCATACAAACTCTTTATTTCTGTTTCTTTTTCAGAATATCCCAACCCTAGGGACAGTTGCCATAACGATGGCCCTTCATAACTGTGATGAAGTAGCTGTGGCTGGATTTGGCTACAACATGAGCACCCCCCGCGCCCCTCTGCACTACTATGAGAAGATCAGGATGTCAGCTATCAAAGAGGTAACTGAAGACCTGATTTGGTAAGATACCACAATAGGTTCTAAAACTGATGCTAGACATTACAGGGCTTTTGGTAATGCCGGATAATACTTAAGTCTGACAGTTCTTTAATCCATTTTGACATGTATCCCACCTTTTCTTTGATCCATTCTTTCTGTAAAGTAAATTTAAGAGCAGCAAACACCAGCAGGGTATGTTGTGCGTCAGACCGTCATTGTTTTCTATGTAAGCCCACCTACTGGTATGTCAAGACACATGTCATCGCAGGTTGACACGGGTAGATGTATCAGCATACCCCACTGTCCCACAGCAATTTTATCACATTCCCTCCCCGGATCAGCACATTCAGGCTACAGTATTTTAATACTGTCTGTTCTGCTCACCTGGTATGTTCTACGGGTGTCAAACGATGCAGCGCAGCTGGTGTGTGGTGCCCTTAAAGTCACAGTGAAACAGCAGTTCTTTATCTTCCATTATGTGACATATTTCTGAGTGAAAGAGAATCTGTGGGCAGGTGACAGTTATGAGAGGGATTTAAATCAAAGGACATCCACACACACCCCTCTGACCCATGATATTGCTAGCTGCTACGACCCACGAGCTTAGTCAAGTGCAGTTTTATATGATTGGCTGGGTTAGCTGGGTTGCCAGGGACCAGTTTTTCAGCGTCTGACTGAGACAAGATGACTTTGGAAATATTTAGGTGGTAAAATGCTGTTCTAGTCTTGTAATGTGGCATGTGAAGTTCTGAATCCAAGATAACACCTAGACTTCTAACCTGCTCACTGGGTTTCAGAGACAGCAAGATCAGTTTGGAGTGGATCTCCATATTTTTATTCTCTGAAATATGCATAACAGCTGCATTATCATCATAGTTTATATTTCCTTACCGACAAAGTGAGGGGAATTCAAATTTCAGTTTGACTTTAAGAAATGAGTGTAGCTGCTGAAAATGTCAACTTTATGGTTATTTGACAGAAACGTTGATTGGCTTTTTTTGCTAGATTTATTTGTAGCCAAAATTTGAGAAGGACTCTGTCTGACTTTACATTTTTGTGGGCAGTGAATTTACAGTTGAGGTTGATGATTCATCCCCTCCATCCACAGGTGTGTGACCCACTATTTCCTGCACATTTTACTCTTAATGGACGGTACTCCCACACAATATTCACAACCTCCAAATTTGTTAGCATTCTGACCAACCTCGACAAACATAACCTTTTTGTTTGTTTTCCAGGTTTACGCTGCATGATATGACCTTTCTAAAATGCCTCTCTGGAATCTAGGAGGGACTTACGCAGCCTGCAGAGTAGTGGCCTGGGATGTGTATGAAATCTCAAGTGTAGGAACGCTGCTGGGTACTGGTTTTTGAGAGCAGTGCAGTCACAGCACACATACAGTGTCTAAGTTGCCATTGACTCCACTTCACAGACTCCAGTCTGCTGATAAATCACGTTAATGAGACAGACATGCAATCCCCTTCATCCTATTTTCACCGACTGCCACAGACTTGTGTTTCAGGTCAAAGAGGCACAGAGCTGCTAAGCCCCGCCCCCTGGCATAACTAATTGAGACAGGTGAAAAATGTGCTAATTTCCACAGTCCTCTATTAGCCAACATGGACTGATCTTTTTTGGTGGTAGGTGGCATTATCCACCATGATAGTTTATGAGCACTTATTCTGAGTTCTTGTAAATTACAAAGTCCAAATTAGAAATGAATGATTCATTGTTTTTATACTGAAATCTAAATTTGAAAGAGTGAGATTTTCAAATTGCATGAGTCACAGTTTTGATTATAACTTAAATGATTAACACTTAATTAGCTGAAACAGGTGAAATTGTTAATCATTGGCCGTTGATTCTTTTTAATTCTGTAAGTTGGCCAAACAACAAAGAACTATTGATGGTTGATGGTTTTGCCAAAGAATACATATGTACCTCTCTGTGTAATTTTGTCTTTTTGCAGTTTAAAAACACCACCAGAGTTGTGGGTCTCGCTCTAAATTAATGATGTAGATGTAGATTCTCCTTACCTCATTTCAGAGAGGTAGCTGGCAGGTAGCTCAGTAGTTGGCGAGCTTGAGTTTTCAGTGTCTCCCGTTAAACTTTTAGACACACCATATCACGCTGATCACCTTTAAATCTGAATTCAATCCTCACAGACTTATATCTACATTGTATCTGCTCAGGTTAAACTACAGTGGCTGGCCCAACTGGCTTTATTGGCAACTTCATCTGAATGCCATTGCCCGCTGAGTTTTCTATACATCACTGCATATCTAGCTCCGCTAGTCTTACCAATAATCACTAGTTAGAAATTCCTCTGGTATGAGAATATGCTGTACTATGAGTTTTTTTTTTTCTTTCCTGAATTCTGCCCCTTGACCTGTCTTACTCAAGAAAAAATCATGGTTTCAATGTGAGTTTGTGCATGAGTTTGAGTGTAACGCCCGGGCCACACTGCCTACAGCAGTGCGTGTGCGTTGCGGAACCTCTTGCTTTTCATGTCAGGGCCCACAGCTTAGCACAACCACACAGCCCGCAGCCGCAGCGGCGTGTCATCTAGAGATTCGTGATCTCTAAAGTGAAAATGATCTGTTGATAGTCATATTGACATCATACCAGCAACATTACACCTTTCACTACAGTTTTCAATGTCTAAATCTGTACAATACTCGAACTTGAAGCAAGATATAGGGGCAAGACAAATGCGCAGCACTGCTGATTCAGCAGACTGAACCCAGAACATCTGCTTTATAGTTGGTTTGGTGCCTATAATGTAATCCTGATTTTAAATTAGATAGTTTTCGATAAGCCCACCCTGGAAACCTGTAGAACAGAAACCCGAAACCGCCCCTGGAAATGGCTTTTTAACTGAGCCAGGCCAACGTTTTAATTTTTATTATTATTATTTATTTTTTACAATTGAGCACACACTTCTTAACCTTTTTCTGTCTAAACTAAATATAAATGCAATTTATGATGAAATGAAATGAAACATTCTATTATTGATGGCCATCATCAAAGGCAAACTCACTGTAGAAAGGCAGGGCTGGCAGCAGCAGCACTGACACCCCACGCGTGCGAGCCACAGCAGTTCAGCGAGGTCGCCGTCACGCACAGGTAGAGGTAGGCGGTGTGGCCCGGGCGTAAGAGTGCAGGCGAGTCTACAGGGTCATTAGGGGCACCTCTCAATAACTGGTGTTTTATTGAGCTGGGCCCACGACACAGAGAAGGCTCAACAGTGTGTTTCAGCGTCCCAGAACCACCGCCATCTTTACCTGCACACACACACTCAACACAGCCCTCTGTAGCAAGTCATATTTACTTTTTGTCTACAGCATCACCATCGTATAACATCATGCTAGCCAACAACAGCCAGCTAACAACACGTAACAACATGTAACCAGCAGCATGCTGCACAACCCACCAAGTAACAGCAAAACAATCACATACACTCCTTTCTACCACATCACCACATCCCATTAAGCTAACTAGCATGCTAACAACATGCCAGGCTAGCTAGCATGCAGCCTGAGCCATCAAGTAAACCAACCAATCCTCTTTAGCTACCTCACTTTAGCAATCAACAGCAGTACCATAAATGGACGACTACATCGCTGTTGTACAGTATATTATATTTATAATAACATCACTTTTTCATCTTTTCAACTTTTTACATGAGTGAATATTACTGAGTAATCTTAAGTAAATCACTAACATAATATCCTAATAAATGGTCATTTTTGGCTATAAAACACTGGTATACTTTTTACAACTCTTGTGCATCAAGAATGCTCAAAATTGTATGGGTTCATCCTCTGAGGATTCAATTCAGTTCAGTTCAGGTTTCTTTATATAGCACCAATTCATAACAGAAGTTATCTCATTGCACTTTTCCTACAGAGCAGGTTTAGACCGAACTCTTTAGAATATTATTTACAGAGACCCAACAAAGTACGATATTAGAAAGACAAATAAATCGGATTGACAAGAGCTGTGACACTGTTTACAAAAAATGTAATGCAATTTTTGTAATAATAATGATAATGAATAATGAATGGATAATAAATGTGCTCAATGTGCCATGATGGCGGTGTCAGAGGTGGAAATCTCCTCCATGTGCCTAGGGCATTTTCAAAGTCTGGTGAGATTTATGCACCTAAGGAATGGAACAGCTTGCCTGCTGATCTTATACTTGCTCCAACAGTGTCTTCTTTTAAAACCAAACTAAAGACCTTCCTTTTCAGTTGAGCAGTATTTTGTTTTTATGTAAAGCACTGAACTGATTTTGTATGAGATGCTATACAAATACAATTTGAATTGAATTATCCAGAAAACATCCAGATACAGTTCAAATGTTAATACCAGGTGGACATGGGATTTTTGTGTTCACATGACAGTAGCCACGCTAACTCTCCAGGCATATGGACTGATCCTGCTGGTCGGGATAACAATACATTTCATCTCAGAGCCCAAGCAAACATTAACGGACTGCTGCAACTTACTGGAGTGGTTCCATTATATTTCAGTGACATCTTTGATCAGAGCTTGTTGTGTGGGAGCCTTTCTGCATGTAATTTCTCCATAACCATGTTTCCTCTCTGTCTCTACTGTCAGCACCGATTACTAAAAACAAAAAAACTTGAAACAAATGATAAGTACATGTGTTGATTTCAATACACCAATAACTTCCTAAAATAATTACTTTTTTTTTTTACAAACAATTGAGTCCATCACCTAGATTGGCAACATGAACCAGTCTGTACAGTGAATTTGCAGGTTTGTAACAGCATTTTATCAATCCAGTATCTAATCTGCATATTGGTGTCTGTAGTCTGTAAGTCTGTAATCACCTTTTGTTTGCTATATCTGACACATTTTACAACAACAGTTATAGCCTACTGACTTTCACATCTTATTTTTAAGTGACTTGATCCAAACACTGAAGGCCCTAATTCAGATACAATATGCGTAAAAGTTTAAGTCCTGACGTGATCAGCTAGATTGTTTCTCTGTGTTGGTCTTGTTTAAGGAACAAAATGCCACTTTTTTCTGTGATTTCTAAGCAGATTTATGGACATTTATGCACACTGAATTAAAAATCTTAATATTCAAAAGCATTCTCGTCTCATTCCCACGGTCTTCTCCCACTAAAATTATAGCGCATCTAACCAACGGAAGCTGGTAGCGAGTTGAAGCGACAAAATCCAAAATGTAAAGTTTGTACGGAATACAGTTTATCTTTATGGATTATATTGGTGCCGACTTGACAAGAAGACTGTCGACATATGACATATTGTGTTTCTAGAGTTATGTGTTTTTGCAGACATGTAAGGAATTGTTAATGTCATATTTCTTTATGGGAGTTTGGCATAATATTTTCCCCAGAGAGCGCAGGGAGTTTAATTCAAACTGCTAATACTGTATGTATATTCTTTTTACGTTTTGTCACCACATCAGAAACACTAGGTAACTGCTAAAGTATGATAAGGTTGTCTGATGTTGACTGCGGTTAGGTATTGGATTGATTAATGCTTTACAGTCTAATAATGTGTATTTGTAATGATTACTGACGATGGCTGATGAGGCTAATTATCAGCTAATTGTAGCCTACTCAGTTTCTAAATGGTTGCCCTTTTTGTGCGTGTTTTTAAACTGCTTTCCTAATTAAACATGATGTGCTTGATTATAAAATTAATGACTCCTGTTAAAATTCAAAAGCTCAGCATTCTCGTTGCCCTTTAGCCTCCCTTTTTGTAAGTTACATTAACATTTCTTCACCCAGAAAAAGCTAATGTTTCTCTGTATAATATGACTAGACAGCATTTTGTGGAAAAGTCAAACATTCAATGTACAGTTTTAATGAACTCAGTACTGTTTTTTAATACACTGACTCCTTATTGTTGATTGTATGCTGTTTTGTCATCATACAGTGTAATTATCACTTATTGTTATTGCACCACAGGATTTGTTCTTGTGCCCTACATTTTTGCCGTGATGCCCCAATAAATTTGTATTTATCAAAGGCCAAAGTGGCTTTGCCCTAAAAATGACTTAATTCCAGGCCTGTAGACATATAACCTCCAATCTCGGTGAAGCCTTACTAGAATTACCCAGAAAAGAGGACAAAGCTCAGACAACTAAACAAAAATGACAAAAAGTGCTATGGACACCACGGAGCTGGGTGCAACAAGCATTATTAAGCTACATAAATTGAATAGTCTGACACTTATTAACCGCAGAATCAAGCATCACCAAGGCAGACAACACACAGATGTAACAATATAAACTCCACAGAGGCTGCAGCCCACAAACAAAGCAAAAGGAGAGTCTGCACAGTTTTTGCACACCGTGTACAGTGTACACACACACAACACTACCTTGCTATGAAGGGCAGTTATTGTTGACGTTCCCTGGAGAGAGTGCAAACATGTTGTACTCCCCTGTCTGAACAGCTTTCTGTGAGATGCAAAGTCCTCCACAATCTGCTCTTGATTCAACTTCTTTGCTCGCTTAATCTCAATGCATAACTTGGCCTCTCTGGTCCTACTGTGCTTAAAAACAGCAGAAAGGTCTCACACACCTCACTGAATGTAGAAGTTCCTAAGTGAACGTAGAAGTCCATCATAAGCACTTTAGCTAGACCCAGCATGCACCTGTTGACTAAGCAAAATTGTGGGTGTGTTTGATTTGGTTCACCTTGCGGTGAAATGTAGGGAAGTACAATACTTGAAATAAAAAATACTTATTACTACAAATTTTTAAAAACACTCAAACAAGTACACAAAAAACAATTTTGTTACACTAATGAAAGTAATGTGTCATTTGTTACTCCCCCCCCGCATGCGCCTCCCCAGGGGGCCAGTAACGGTTCACAGTTTGAAAACCTCTGCTCTGTGTTGGGCAGACAGGCTGACAGACAGGCTGTCCAACCAACATCACCATCCTAAGCACAGCCTCGTTCAGGGGAAAAATGCTGACCATACGAAGAAATACAACACCTGTGATATTGTGCCACTATTGTTTGTTGGAAATGTTAATTGTATTATTTTTTTTTAATGAAATGTTGATCTAAAAGGCAAGAAATGTGGGAAAACCCAACTGTTGAGTGTACTGTGCTTTCTACACCAAACCTCCAGCACCTACCTCCTGTCCTGTGTGTCTCTGTCCCTTCTGCAGTCCTGGACTCACAACATATCCAAAGAGAAGGAGTTCTTGATGAAGCTGGTAAAGGCTGGTGTTATCCAGGACTGGACCAATGGGATCTGTGGTGCAGGATGCTGATGGTCTGCACGCAGCTTCATGGCTCCTGGATGCAGCACTGTGCTCACCTCCACCTGCTGCAGCACCTGAGGAGGGAAACTTAAGGCTCTGTAGGCCATGTTTCCAGCAGAGAGCAGCACCGTGGTCAGTGCAGAGATTGTGAGTATATGAGGCTTATTGACCTGGAGACACTGCCCCAGTGATGCATATTGACATAATGCAAGCAGTTGGCCTCTGCATAGTACTGCAGTATTTAGCTCATCCTGGTTGGCAGTTAGTGTATTTTTACATGTATTTGGTACCCTGGCTCAGGGGTCCGTCATCAGTGTTGGGGATCAAACCAGCACCTAGACCAGGCTGCCCTCCTGCTAGAACTGTGACAGGCTGGAGAGAGGAGGAGAGGATGAAGATGTTGTGTTTAAACATTGAGCCTGTGCCAAGAATACCTCAAGTGTCTTCTGCGTACGCATCTGAATGTAATATGCATCAAACAAAATGTCAAGAAAAGTAATATTCTTACACCTATTTCCCTTATTAAACATAAAATACACCTTCTGAATTCAAGTTTCTCTCTTTCACTGAATATCTTGATTACCTCACTGTAAAAGACACTTCATTCTAACTTGATAGAAACAAAACATAACTTACCAAAACCATCTTGGTTAGCGAATCTTTCCACTGTTCGATCAATCACCAACTCTGGTTTGTTCGAAATAAACCCTTAAAGGTCCAGTGTGGAACTTTTATGAGGAGCTTTTGGCAGAAATAGAATCTAATATTTATAAGTATGTTTTCATTAGTGTATAATCACCTGAAAATAATAATTGTTGTGTTTTCATTACCTTAGAATAAGGCGTTTTTATCTACAGAGGGAGCGGGTCCCCTTCCACGGAGGTCGCCATGTTGCACCGCCATGTTTCTACAGTAGCCCAGAACGGACAAACCAAACACTGGCTCTAGATAGGGCTGTTTTGCGGCCACCGTAGAACGCTTGGAAAGGGAGGGTGAGGTGAGCATTCAAATTGGTTGCAAACTGCAATTTCAGTGCTAGAAGCCACTACAGCGGCTCTCACTTGTTTCGGACGCAGACCATTAAATTAGCAAAATAAAATGACAACAATCGCCCAAAAAAAAAATTGCTGATATATTTGTCCAATCGCCCAACCCTAGTGGCTGCGTAGGATTATTTCCGACTCTTGTGAACCAAACATTTCCAATAATTCCAGAGTGTTGTAAAGTCCAAAAGTCAAAATATATTGAAAAAAGAGATGTAATCATTTCCAAAATTCACAACATGTTTTTATCTAATGAAATATTCTTCTTTCTTATGGTGGAGTCATGAACACTGACCTTAACTGAGGCAAGTGAGGCCTGCAGTTCTTTGGATGTTGTTGTGGGGTCTCTGAATGGCTGAAGAAGAACAAAATGAAGACTTTGGAGTGGCCTAGTCAAAGTCCTGACCTGAATCCTATTGAGATGCTGTGGCATGACCTTAAAAAGGCAGTTCATGCTCGAAAACCCTCCAATGTGGCTGAATTACAACAATTCTGCAAAGATGAGTGGGCCAAAATTCCTCCACAGCGCTGTAAAAGACTCATTGTAAGTTATCGCAAACGCTTGATTGCAGTTGTTGCTGCTAAGGGTGGTCCAACCAGTTATTAGGTTTAGGGGGCAATCACTATTTCACACAGGGCCGTGTAGGTTTGGATTTTATTTTCCCTTAATAATAACAACCTTCGTTTAAAAACTGCATTTTGTGTTTACTTGTGTTATCTATGACTAATATTTAAATTTGTTTGATGATCTGAAACATTTAAGTGTGACAAACATGCAAAAAAATAAGAAATCAGGAAGGGGGCAAACACTTTTGCACACCACTGTATGCTATGAGCAAATTAAATATATTCAACTAGACATTTTTGATTGTTACATTAATGACACAAGAAAAACATGGTCATTAATTATGACACGTTACTTAAATACTAAAATGTATAACATGTTGCACAACAAGTTAAATCTTAAACAGCTGAAGTGAAATTCAATTGATCAATTTTAGTTTAATTTGAATCAATTTCATACATTTTATGTACACACTGTAAATTACATAAGATTGATTACTGAAGTGACTGCAGAAAATTTTGTTTAATCTGAGATTTTATCAGTTTTCATTGCATAGAATATGTTGTAGGTGTTTGCTCAGCTTTAAATTAACTGTACAGCCACTGTTCTGTCTGTAGCCACAGTACCATGTCAGCCACTCATGAGTACAATCATATGCTCAGCACTCAGCCAGTCACATGAGAGTTAATCATGGTTTTAACTCTCTGCTAGTTGACTTTGTTTTCACACAAAAAACACACTGTTATCAAAGTAACTTCATCAAGAATGAAAATGAGCGTTAGGCACGACGGTTGTCATCCTGTGTCGTGTGTTACAGGCATACGCCTCACAACATCTTGACAAAGTCTAGCATATCAGATTTTGATTCAGATCCCTGTTTGTTTTGCCTCATGTACTACACTTGCATGTGCCCACAGATGACCAGTGATGGGCAAGTTACTGAAATTTAGTAATTAGTTACAGTTACTAGTTACTTCTCTCAAAAGTAATTGAATTACTTTACCAATTACTGTATATAAAAATAATTAGTTACTAGGGAAAGGAACGTTTGCGTTACTTTCTGCTCCAATTCTCTTATTACTGCACACATAGCTATATTATTTTAGTGACAACTGTCAAATTATATCTATCATTGTACCCATGATCACTGATTGGAGTTATTTATACTCCCGACCACCACAGGGCACCAACAACTAGAGTTCCTACTTAAGCTACACTTGGTTATCAGAATCAGAATCAGAAATACTTTATTGATCCCCGAGGGGAAACTCATTTGTTACAGCAGCTAACTGTCACGTCAGTGCACACAAGGAGTAGAAGTACTATCAAAAAAATATAATACACTATAGTACACTATAAGTGTACACAAGTGCCAAGTGGGTAAGTATAAATTAAAATAAGTGTGCAGTACCAAGTGGGTTTACAGGTTGATGATAGAAGTACAGTATTAGGTAATAGTGCAATGAGTAATGTCAATAACAATAACAATAAATATGAATTTTAAACTGAAATATTGCACAGGAGTCTTGCATAGAATATTGCACTATTGTGTTAAGTATTGCAGAGATGAAATCATCAATGTCCAGTTTAATGACTTAGGGTCATATAGACTAACACTTAGAGGGAGGAGTTAAAGAGTTTGATGGCCACAGGCAGGAATGACTTGTGGCGCTCTGTGGTGCTTTTTGGGGGGATGAGTCTTCCGCTGAAGGTACTCCTTTGTTTGACCAGCACGTCATGGAGTGGGTGGGAGACACTGTCCAAGATGGCATGTAGCTTGGCCAGCATCCTCCTCTCTGACACCAGCGACAGAGAGTCCAGCTCCACCCCCACAATGTCACTGGCCTTACGGATCAGTTTGTTGAGTCTGTTAGCGTCCGCTACCCTCAACCTGCTGCCCCAGCATACAACAGCATACAGGATAGCACTGGCCACCACAGACTCATAAAACATCTTCAGCATTGTCCGGCAGATGTTGAAGGACCTCAGCCTCCTCAGAAAATAGAGGCGGCCCAGTCCAGTTTATTGTCCATGTGTACTCCCAGGTACTTGTAATCCTCCACAATGTCCACACTGACCCCCTGGATGGAAACCGGGTCACTGGTGCCTTGGCCCTTCGTAGATCCACAACCAGCTCCTTAGACTTTGTCGCATTGAGCTGCAGATGGTTCTGCTCACACCATGAGACAAAGTTCCCCACCACAGCCCTGTACTCAGACTCATCACCACCGCTAATACCTCCCACCACAGCAGAGTCATCAGAAAACTTCTGAAGGTGGCAGGACTCTGTGTGGTAGCTGAAGTCTGTGGTGTAGATGGTGAAGAGGAAGGGAGAGAGGACAGTCCCCTGAGGGGCCCCAGTGTTGCTGACCATGCTGTCCAACACACAGTGCTGCAGGCGCACGTGCTGTGGTCTGCCAGTCAGGTAGTCCACAGGACACGAGGGGGGCATCCACCTGCATCGCTGCCAGCTTCTCACCCAGCAGGGCTGGCCGGATGGTGTTGAAAGCACTGGAGAAGTCAAAGAACATGATCCTCACCGTGCTTGCCGGCTTGTCCAGGTGGGTGTGGATGCGGTTCAGCAGGAAGATGATGGCGTCCTCAACTCCCAGCCGGGGCTGGTAGGCGAACTGAAGGGGGCATTAGTGTGAAGAGGGCCATTAGCCTGATAGTCAGTTGAGGGGGGAGTAGAACTCTCCCAGGAAGATGGGGAAGGGGGGAGCAGTGGACACAGAGGAGTCTGAGGGCCGACAGCAGCTGAGTTAGAGGGGGGATGAGCAGGAGCCGGTGTGTCGAATCTGTTAAAGAACAGATTAAGTTCGTTGGCCCTGTCCAAGCTGCCTTCAACTACTCTGCTGCCAGTCGGTCTGAAGCCAGTGATGCTCTTCATGCTGCTCCAGACCTCTCTCATGCTGTTCTGCTGGAGTTTCCTCTCCAGCTTCCTCCTGTACTTCTCCTTGGCCTCCCTGATCTTCACCTTCAGGTCAGCCTGGATTGCCCTCACCTCCTCCCTATTACCATCAGTAAAGGCCCTCCTCTTGGCATTCAGGATGTCTTTGATGTCCTTTGTTACCCACGGTTTGTTATTCGGATAACAATGGACCATCTTAGTTGGGACATTGCAGTCCACACAGAAGTTAATGTAGCCATTGATGCACTCAGTAAGCCCATCAATGTCCTCTCCATGAGGCTCACAGAGTGCATCCTAGTTTGTCACCTCAAAACATTCCTGCAGGCCTCTTCTGACCATCTCCTCACTGTCCTTGTGGTTGCAGGCTGCCTTTTAACCAGAGGCACATAGTAGGGTTTGAGGTAAACCAGGTTGTGGTCTGACCTACCCGGGGGGGGAGGGGGGAAGAGCTGTATGCATCCTTAACGTTAGCATACAGCAGGTCCAGTGTCCTCTCCTCTCTAGTAGGACAACTCACATACTGGGTGAAATTAGTCAGTGTTGTTGAAACAGTAGGATTTAGTAGAAGAAGACTCATGAAGCTGGATGTATGTTAGCAGAGCGTTGCTACAGTAGTTGATGAACCCACATTTCTTCAGTTTATATTAGAAACATTACAATCACTATGATGAAAAGCAAGCTCACATTGCCTGAACTGTCTTGCCCCACCGTAACGTGGGATGACGTTGGATCAGAAACCGGGTAACTCCTCTGCAGTTGTCCACTATTTTCAGGTAAGACAAAGGTAACGCGTAACGAGCCAGTTTAAATTTCAGTAATCGTAATTGCATTATTTAATTTGAAAAGTAATTTTGGTGGAAAGTGGAATAACCGTTACCGCATTACCGATCTGCTTTTATTGCGGTTACTGCCTAGTTACGAGTCAGATTCATAGACTGTATGGTCAGATTTCATAGGTTTATACTTGTTTTTTTAGAGTGCACCATTCTTATGAATTTTGACATTGCTGTCAGAAATAGGCCTATGTAGGCTACTCTTTGTAATTAAACAATACTATGTATTTAATTAATACAGTAGTTTATAGGTTGGTTATTTCTAATTAAATTTAAACACGTCTTTCATTTTAGAATGAAGGCATTATCATAGACATTATCGATGGTGATTTTTACATTTAATTTGTACCAAATAATACTACTAATATTGACTACTCTGATTTATTCTTTTTTTTATAGAAGATAAAAGAAGTTAATGGAGCACATGATTCTTCTACGTTTTCCTTTTTTAAATTTAAATCAGCATTGTTACAGGCTTTTTATTTTCTGGCTATACAGACTAGATGTAATCAGATTACATCATGCTTTGTGAGAAATCCAACAATCACATATTCTGTCGGATACTGTTTTCCAACTTCTCAGCTTCACCCTAAAATACAAGAGTAACCTGCAAAGCTAATATAAATAAAATTGTATTATTTTCATTTTAATATGCTGCAGCCTAATTTATTGAGCTGTTTCCACTGAGGCTGTAACAGGCTGTGTTAATATTGGGCTTGTTTTTGAAGCTGCGGTTGCTTATTTGTCTCGTGAGAGTTGGCAACACTGAATGCACCATAAAGACAGAGAAGAAGAAGACTGCAAGCCAGTAAACATTGATGTAAACAATTTAGAATTAAAAATAATAAAATATTGGCTTTGCAAATGTTTTATGAGGAAGGAAATGCATTCAAGACATTTGTTAGACCTCAAGGATGTTTTGGTGAGTAACAATAAATGTAAACATAACTTTTGTTTGTTTATAAGAAAACTCTGCAGGGCACCTTTTTTTAGAGGGCTGGAGCTAAAACAGCGAAGGCACGATCACCTTTTGTTTGAGGTTGGAGCGGAGGATGGATGAAAGGCCGAGATCTAAGGATCTGAGTGGTCGAGAAGTGGAATGAGGAACGAGGAGATGTAACTGGGGGCAGGGTCATGCAGAGCCTAACAGGATCTTATAGTTTATTCTGAATTTTACAGGAATGGAGGCAGGTAAGAAGAGGCTACTTCTAGTTAGTAGCCTGGCAGCTGCTTTTAAACCAACTGTAAATGATTTAGAGCAGCTTGACTGAGACACGTGTAGAGGGAATTACAATAATCTAGATGGGAGAAAATGAAAGTGTGAATTAATAGTTCGAGATCTGTAGAAGACAAGATACATTTGATATTTCTTAGCTGAAGAAAAGCTGAATTTAAAAATCATAGTCAAGTTACTTTAATCCAAATAGAAATGTGTGCTCACCGTAACAGCCACTTATTTAAACTATTGTGCAAATACCAACAGCTAAATTTTCTATCCAGCACAGTCTCATACGTATGGGCCACAGCCCAAAGCTGAAGTTGTTTTATGATTTGAATTGTTGATATGGCAAATATGAGTCTCTCCCTTTGTTTCAATAATTAAATTGTTTTTTACAACGTGGGTCTATTTTGGCAGTTTTGTCAATACTTTCTGTCAGTAATGATAACATTGTACATCATTATCATTATCAATAGTCTGAGCCAAGCAGAATCTATTCTATGCTCAGCAAAATTATTTGCATGATTGCTTCTATCTACATGGGCGCACAATAATAACCTTCTCACTCAGTTTTAGTCATTTGCTCTTTCAAATTCCGTGCTCTGTGCGTTCACAAAGCCTGTTGTTTTGCCCGCACTCTTGCTTAACCAGCAGAGTGTTACAGTGTGCCACAATTTTAATCGCCAAATTGGATTAGATCATTTCTTATTGGCTGTTTAGTCTCCAATCTGATTTCTGGTGGCATTATTGGTCATTTATCGATTGTCATTTATCTCAATTGTTGAGCTGTATTACAGATATATAGCATATGTCATTTGCTTACAGAAGTAAGATTCAAATTGAACTCCATAAAAAAAGTCAGACAGGACAAGAAACATGAGTAGTCAGAGAGCTTGGAGACAAGCCAACACTTCCATCCTATCTAAACTATCTATGCAGATTATCTAAACCAATTTATCTGGAGGTCAAACTGAAAGTGAAATGTTGCTAATAATCTCTCATTGTACAGGAAAACTGTGCAGTAAGTACAGTAGGTCAAAGTTGAGGCAGGAAGTGGATGAGTAAACTGTGTTGGATGTTTACAACAGTTTGGGTAATAATTTTAATTTTGCCTTAATTTTCTCGTCCAAATAAGTTTGACTAACCAGGTGGTTTGTTTACAGTCTGTCTGCACTCAACACTATATTTTGTTTCGTGTTTCTTGACCTGCCTGACTTCTTTTCATTGATGTCTCCTTGTTCCCAAAACTTCCCAATAAAACCAACAATTTTTAGCCCTTTTCCAATGAGGAACTTAACGAAACATAATGCAACATGTATCCATGTCACTGGTTCTGCTTTGGTTTCCACTGTTTTCTGCCCGTTCGGCATACTTCACTTCCACTGCTCCAACATTTGGATTACTCAGCTGCTGTATTGAGACACTCTAGGAAAGTCTAGCAGCCATTGTCTTCATTCCAACGATTCAATACATCTTGAGCCTGCTGTCTGGACGGGACTGCAACAGTCATTACTACATCTATTCATGAGTGCTTTTTTAACAATCTTCTACTAGCAAACAGCTGCTAATTCAGTTAATGCTGCTCAACTCATGTAAGCCATGTGTTAGCTGGTAGTCTTGGTCATCCACACAAGTTGCAAGCATACTTTTAAAATAAGTGTCTTAATAAACTTACTTGACTGTTTGTTATTAAAGGTATCTATTTATTGTGGTATATATTATATGTATGAATATGTAAACATATGATTTCAGCATGGTAACTGGGGTTCAGAGTTAATTGGCATGTATACAGTAATATTGCTATCAAACTGGCACCAGTGTGGTCAGTCTATTGAGAATGTGGTTCACTCGTGAACATGGAATACATGACTCCATTTATTTATTCTTGTTTTGTTAGTTTAGTTGATGACCTATTGTTAGACAAAATGCTGTGCAATAGTTGATGTGTAAGTGTGTGTAAAAGAATACATAGTGTCTTGTTGTGAGCTGTTAAAAAAGCAACATCAGACACTGTTCCAGTTATGGAACATGATGGTAGATGTTGCTTGTTCACTACTTTTTTATTTGTGGTGCGTGGTTGACCAGTTTGAGTCCACTTTATAGTGTAAAAATTCTTACAAAAGCATAAAGGTAACACAAAGCGGCAGATACACTTAATTCTGGACTAAACACATCTTGGCCAGCTGTGGCTTTGTGGTAGAGCGGTTCATCCAATAAATTGAAAGGTCGGTGGTTTGATCCCAGCTTCCCCCAGCCCACGTGTCGAAGTGTCCTTGGGCAAGACACTGAAGCCCAAATTGCTCCCGAGCCTGTGCCTTCGGTGCGAATGCTTAGTTGCTTTGATGTGTGAATGGGTGTGTGTGAAGCGCTTTGAGTGGTAGAGAGGCGCTATAAGTACAGCCCATTTACCATCTTCCAGCAATGTGCAACTGAATCAGGTACTGTATGTCTAAGATCAAGGACAGCACACTTCAGAGGAAAAAAGGACTGGAACACACTGATTTGCAGCATTAAGTAGTGCAAACAGACTAAGGTTTTGACACTTTCTTCATCTCAGCTCAGCGATAGCCTGCACGCTAACTTTTTAAGATTACAATTTCTTTATTTTTGCGCTGCTGTCTTACTTGAATTGCACAAATCAAGGATTGGATCTAAGTGAACACAGTCTGACAGAAACCCAGTTCCCATTCTAGAACATTTTTGAAAAGTTTATTTGTATCGGAAACAGGTGAAATAGTCTTGGCAGCAATAGACCAAATAGCTTGTAAGATGGAGATGTTTGTGCAGTGTTGACTAACGTGCTGCATTCAGCCGGTGTTGTCCTGTTGTACACACTGTCACTGATCATCTGAGCTCCAGTCACAGTATCCAGGGGCTGTTTTATAAGAGGGGCCAAGCAGTAGTCAGATGTTTCTGAGTGAATAGAGGTAAACGTGAAGGCTGCAGTGAGTCATTGTGTGCTGAGTCAAGCAAAGACAGAGCTGTCTACAAGTCATCTGTGTTACACTCAGTGTAATTACCACTTAGATTTTTTGGTAAAATCCTTTGATTATTGCTGTAAACAGATTTGGTCATATCACACTGGACCCGAGTTGCTACAAGCCATTAAAAGTAAGGAAAATACATATTGAGGCAGGAGGCAACAGAGGGGAAACAGAAAGGTAAAATCACGTCAAAAAGAATGTGCTAAGATATATACAGTATGAGCAGTATTAACATTATGAACAGAGTGAAATGAATACACTAAGATATATACAGCATGTGCAGCAGTTACAGTGGACATTGCAGGTGTAAGTATAAATGTAAATCTACAGTGCAGGTGTAAGTACGAGTAATGCTATACACTATAGGTCAGATATGTACAATATAGACAGTAGTATAAATATGAATACACCATAGGCAAGACATATACGGTATGGACAGAGGCCAATCACCACTGTGTCGTCTGCAAACTTGATAATGGTATTAGAACCGCGTGCAGTCGTAGGTGAAGCTCTGTGGGACGCCAGTGTTCAGGGTGAGGGTTGAGGAGGTGTGATTATCTAACCTGGGGTCTGTTGGTTAGGAAGTCCAGTATCCAGTTGCACAGGGAGGAGTTACTTATAATTTATAATTTATTAACTCAACTATTAAGACGTCTCCTTTTTTCTCTCTCTCTCTCTCTCACACTTTTGACCTGGCTATAGCCTCTCTTCCTCTGTGTGTGTCTGTGCAGTGCAGCAGATTTTACTCACTTTGATTAAATATGTCTGTGTGTGTGTCTCTGAATGTGACCGGTGTAACCCAGGGTTCAGTTCAAGGACTGCTTCTCTAGATGACAGGAAACAAAGGGAGAGAGATGGGAATCCCCATCTCTCTCTCCCTTTGTTTCCTGAAGAACCTGCCGGACACGAACCACCAGTGTTGCAGTACTTGGTCAGTGCCTTAACCCCTAGGGCCACCAAGGAACCCCAGGGACTTCTTCTCTTAACCATTTGTAATTATAGTCTTGGTTAGGATGTTCCACACATTTTTTCCCCCCTTTTATGCAAAAGACACTGCTTTTAACATTGTGCAATACAGACTAAATGATGCTTCTAAATGCTACAAAGACTGAATATATGTTCTTATAAAATTTGATCTGCCACCTGTCACCACCTTTAAGGTTCTGAGATTGTTCTCTCACCACTGTTCGACGCCAGGTTTCTTTGGGTCTTCCTCTCTTACGCCTTCCTTCTGGTGTCCACTGTCACAGTTCTTGTGATGACATCCTGTTCTCTTCACATGATGTGTCCAATCCATCTCCACCGCCTTCTCATGATGATGATGTCTATGCTCTCTTCATTGGACCGAGCAAGTAGTTGTTTGTTGGCGATGGTGTTAGGCCAGAAGAGTTTTCTGAGGCTCTTAGTGAGGAATGTTGACAGCTTGGACAGGTCGCTCTCTGTTATTCTGCAGCATTCTGAGCTGTATAGCAGGGTAGAAAGAACACAGCGCTGGTACAGTTTTAGCTTGGTGTTGATGCTGTACTGGGGGGACGTCCACACATTGTTCAGCATTTAACATAATGAGAAAATGTTGTTAATTAACGTATATGGCAAGTCGCAAAAAAACATTAAACTGATACTGAATGTATCAGTAAAATGTTCACTGACAACGTATTTCATTATGTTATTAATTTTAACCGAAATCACGATCATTCCCTAACCTTAAAGTGCTTTTGTTGCCTAAACCTAACCACAGGAGTCTGGACGTGAACCCTGGATTCTGGTGTCACAGTCCTGCATTTTGTACGCCCACTGTCCTCCCCAACCACCTCCTTGCGCCTCCAGCGTGGTACATAACAGTACTGTTTCATTCACTAAAAGAAACACTGTCTCTGAGCATAATCCAGGCAGCGATTACGTTGTCACCTCATTTAATTAGGAAAACAATTTAGTAATATACAAATGTAATTTCTTGGAGACAGGGTTGGCTTCCAAGATATATAAATCTTCTGTTGTGGCTAGAAGTGTTGAAAAGAACGTCCATCTGATGCCTCTAGTTTGGTCTTCAGTTGTTCTTCACATCACCCAGTCTATGGCCATATTGAAAAGTAATGTGACATCACGCATCCTTGTCTCACTCATGTCTTGACTTCAAAATGCGGTTGCTGTTTCCTACTTGGCATGTGAAGTTGTTGTGAAAACTCTTAATGATGAGGACGATCTGTTGTGGAATCCGTATATGCGTAGTATGCATCATAAACTGTCCCTGGGAATGCTGTCAAAGGCCTTCTCAAAGTCCACGAAGTTGATGTAGAGCTGTCTTTGTCATTTTGTGCACTGCTCTATGATGGTAGCACACCTTCATCCTCTCCAAAAACCTGCTTGTTCTTCCCTGAGTTGTTTGTCCACTGCGTCTGAGATTTTTTGCATGATGGCTTTTGCAAAGGTTATGCTTGGAATCGACAAAAGGGTGATTCCACGGCAGTTGTCGCAGTTACTCAGGGCACCCTTCTTGAGGATGTTGAGGATTACACCCTTTGACCGGTCATCAACTGGTGAACATAGTGGCGCATTTAGCAGCTAAAGAGCCAGATGTTTTTTCTCAGGAGTTGGTAGAGACCAAACTGATTTATTAGTATGACCATTATTGGATTTTGTATGTTAATCATCATGTTATACTAGGTATTAGGATAATGACACATTTTAGCCACGCTAGCAGTGCCAGCTGATCTCTCAGACAGTCCACCACTTTGGTCCAGAACAAAATATCTCAACAACTATTGGATGGAATTTTGTACATACATTCATGGTCCCCAGACGATGAAACCTGTCAACTTTGGTGATCCCCTGACTTTGGGGATCTATTGCCACCAGCAGGTCAACATTTCAATTTGTCCAATACTTTGGTTTATGACCAAATGCCTGCAAAACTGATGACATTCCCATTAGGCTCAGGTGGGCTTTGGGTTTTGTGCTAATTAGTTAATTTTAAATTCTAAAATTCAGCATGTTAGCATTGTCATTGTGAGCATGCTGATGGCAGCATTTAGTTCAAGGCAAGTACAGCCTCACAGAGCCACTAGCAAGACTTTTCAAGGTGAACCCCAAACAGGAGGTCAGTTTCGGATACAAATGACTCATTTCATTATTGTCATCAATAAAAAGAATATATACATGTAAGATGAATCAATGTAATACATTATATGTTAATTATATGTATATATACAAATTTACATACAAGATTACATTACAAGATAACTTCGTCCAGGATTAACAAATCAAACCTCTAAAGTTTGGACAACATAATATAAGACCAAAAATGGTCTGACCTGACAGACAGACGTGGGGCATCAGCAATGAAAATGTCTGCCAGGCATGACAGTTGCTGGTTTTATCCTGTGTAGTGTGTCATGATTGAAAGCAACCGACGCAGTCTGGGACTCCTCACGATGTCCCGACACAAAGACGAGCATGTCGGAATTGTATTGCCTCTCTCACCGAGTTTGACAGCTTCTATAACATGTTTGCGACATTGACAAATAGGAGCACAGATGTAAACATGGAGAGGAGACAGAGGTATGATGTTGTTGATGCTGTCAGGTGGAACAGTGAAGTCGTACCCTGGTCCCTTAAAATCACCTCTGTACTTCTACTGAAAGACTGTCGCTGTGCCTAAGTACAGCCTCACAAACCCACTAGCATGGCTGTAGACTGTAGGCAGTAGGAGATATACTGTAAGTGAAACATAAAAGACTTAGTATTAACATTATTATTTTGACCCATGTGTTGGCTCTGCACATACAAAATATAATCCAACATGACCTTAATCTAATCCAGCCTAGTAGGAGGTGGCTGATTATTAAAATAATCTTGAAAATACACTACAGTGATTTGCAGCTTTGAAGGTTATATTGACATCAGTAAGTAATATCAGAAGAATGTTAGCAGAGAGCAAACATGGGCGCTCAGAGTAAGGAAGGTTCCTCTGTATGTTGTTGTTGATTAAAAAATCAGATACAAATACACTGTATTTATTTTCATTATATATATGTTCCATGACTGCTCTTAGATCGTCAGGTATTTCAGGACAACCCTGTCACAACCAGCACATTAACTTGATCCAACATGCACCTTAAATGATTGAGTTGCTCTTGCTACAGGCAATATGGGCCTTCATACAGTAGGTCTGCAGTGCTTCTCTGGCTGCAGTGTTAAAGTGTCTGAGTCAGAGTCTTCGTTTAAGTCTCGTCTCAAAACACGTTTTTATCTGAAAGCAGATCCTGATCTTACCTGAACTGGCTGCTTATTTTATTGCTTTTGTGTATTTTATTTCTTTATATTTCGTCATTCACTGTGGTGTTTTATTCCTCTTGTTGTGAAGCACTTTGTTTTGATAAGTGCTCTATAAATAAAGTTTTATTATTATTATTATTAAAGGGTTGGGAGCAAATCTTTGACTTTTTCATTGATGTTAGTGAATGTACAGTGATAGGGAGGAAACAGCTTATTTCAGTGGTGCACTAGACTATGAGTGAGGATAAATCACTGCAAAGGTATTCTCCCCACCAGGCCTGTGTCATTCTGTGGCGGTGGTGTGCAAAGACTCTGTAAGGGACCTGGGTGAAAATGAAAAAAGGGGTCAGGATTCATTCTTGCCCTACACCAGATCACATTTTCTCACATTTCACTGAAACAATCGATCAACAAAAGTGTTAACATTATTTAGTGTTAACTTCAATTTTATTTTACCAGGAAAGGGCCTGAGATCCAACATCTCTTTTACAAGAGCATCCCAGCCAAGATAGCAGCTCTACACAGAACACAAAGGTTGCAAACCCTATAAGACAGACTTATAATGACATGGATTAAATAAAAAGAGAATAATTAATCAACAAAACAGATGTGATCAAAAGGATAAAGTCAGATTGATATAATAACAGCAATAAATATACCATAACAATATATGCAGATATGCAGTAGATCAAAATTCCTGATGATTAACTGACGATCACAATATATCCGAATATTCCAACCAAATGATTGTTTAGAAACTCGTACAGACAGCGTGCAGTGGTTTTAGCAGAGCTGCATGCTGCTGTGAGACTGAACCAAAACAGTAAAGCTGTGGGCCAAAAAATCAGAATGGGGAACTGTGTGGGTTCATTACAACAAATGACCGCTTTCACATTACACACATACTGTATATATACTTTATACGGGTTTTACTAGATATGCTAAGCAGCATATGCAATGTAGTATGAACACCATATGTGTCATAAGTGCGAGTGATGACATGTTTAATAGGATTTCTATCAGACAACAGTAAACCCCATCAGAGCTGAAACATGCTAAAACTGTGACATGAGACAACACACTGACAGGGTGTGTTATTACAGCCTTCATCCTGGTTGTGTACTGTAGCACTGCAGTGAATAGAAAACAGATTTAGAAAGTGTGAGATCACAAACAGCTTTGCTATGGACAGAAGGAGCAGGTGGCCACTATTAAAAGAGGATCCTTGACCTGGACGTGTTCTCAGGCTGTGTGTTGGGGGGGTCACTGGGTGAGTGCACGCAAACAGAAGCTCCTCACTACTATGTAGGTGGCCTAGGGATGACAACATGGGAATGGTGAGGACACAGAGGGACAACTTCCACATACCAGCTACAATGGCCAGCCCACATCCTGTTACAGAAGAAGTTTTCAGCTGGCTCGCTCGCTCTCTTTTCATCTGTGGAACCTGACCCAGGCCAATCGTCTCAGACCATCATTTTGTTTTAATTAATCCTGAAGCTGGAGACAGGCTGTGCTCTGTTCTGCAGCAGAGTGTGGCTGTACAGGCTCAGGTTACATTCTCCTTTATTCCCACTGACAGTGCATCTGCACTGGGTAAGGCCACAGCACACTCCACAGCATTACATGTGGGGGGCTCCTGCAGATGGAATCCATGCATCTGTCTTTACCTGTCATATAAATCATCTCAGAGGGATCCTTGCCAACTACTTTTTGACCATGTAATGTCACAGTGAAGTGAACAACAGAGGGACCCTTGCTACTAAATGGAATGTAACTGAGAATACTGCAGTTTAGGGAAGTTGTGGTGCAGTCCACTGTCCCTTCTCTCACCCAGCTCTGTTGGTTTACTTCAGGTGATCTGTTTCCTAGCCAGTCCAAAGAGATCACCGTAAGTAAAAATTTAATTAGGCTAAATCTCAAGAACGCACAGCATTAGGTCGAAACAAACTTGTACGGTAAGTAGGTTTACTAATTCCAGGACTCAAGAAGCCCAAAGTGTTTTGCAGAGAAAACACTCCACAGAATATCTGTAGTGCTTCATGCAAGTTTGAGTTCAACCCAAAAGTGTTCATTGGAACTGATAATCAGTGGACTGTGGTGAGCCATTCTTTATTTTCTATATTTTCCTCAAACCATTATAAAGTCACGGGGGGGTTGTCTTGTAAAATAGACACCCATCATCCACCTGGGGGAACATGATGGGTGAGAAATGTCTGCTCTGGCATCAAAGCCTCTATACAGTAGTCATTCTTGATAAGCTGTTTTATGGTCTCATCCATACGTTTAAAGAGCTCAGCTCCTCTGCAGTCTTGGCACCAACCTCTTCTAGCCTCCCCCCCTTTCAGCACCACATCTTTTTGTCTATTCCCAGGTCTGAAGTCTCTAGTACAGTATCTGTTTTCTACAATTCTATAACTTTGACTAGAAACACACCAAAGGAGATTTACTGATCTCTACCCTTCAGTTTTGACAGGGAGAAGGCCATCAAGACTGCTAAGTCAAGACCAGGTCAAACTGAGGATACAAACGTGGGCTGATTTGGGCTGACAATCGGCTCCAGTTAGCAGCACTTGAGGAAGCTCGGGCTCAATGTCAGCACCTGGAATGAGACTAGTGGCTGCATTTTTTTCTTAACACCAAGAAAGATTCAGTGTTTTTGTTGTTTTTTTTATTCTGACTTTGTGTACAAAATACATTTAATATACAGGAAAATAATGTATCATTCAAGTTGCAAGTTCAACTATTGCCAGTTTCAAATTAGAAAGTGCCTTTTAAAACCCTCTTTGGGAGCTGTTGCTGGAGCCTCACATCGCCATCTTTTTCTAGGTGTACAGGCTATTTAATTTACACAGTGCAGTGCACTGAGAGACAAAACTGTATCCACACCACATTGAAGTGATTTTATTCTACTTACGTTTAGTTTACTCTATTTTTGTAGTGTGAACACACTGCATACTGAAAACACAGTTAGCATATACTGAAGTATGCAGTTGGGATGCAGTGCAAAGTAAATGGAGTGTATCTTTCCAAATGTTAAAAAACAATAATGACTCATTTCTGTATGCACCGACCACCTGGGCCTTCCTGTAACCTGAACTTTAGAGAGCGTTGTGAGGTTTGGTACAAGGTGCTTCCTTGTGTTTCCACTGTTTTCGCAAACTGGTACATTTTGGATCTAGGCCATTAAAAAGGGAACAGTGGTGCTAAACTATGTCATATAACTATGTCATTTTATATGCTGTTTTCCAGCATGTTGAACCACTTTGGTTTCCCAGTTTTCTTCACTATGCGTATTAATATCCTTTATTTACAGTGGTGTGCAAAAGTGTTTGCCCCCTTCCTGATTTCTTATTTTTTTGCATGTTTGTCACACTTAAATGTTTCAGATCATCAAACAAATTTAAATATTAGTCAAAGATAACACAAGTAAACATAAAATGCAGTTTTTAAATGAAGGTTGTTATTTTAAGGGAAAACAAAACCTACATGGCCCTGTGTGAAATAGTGATTGCCCCCTAAACCTAATACCTGGTTGGCCCCCCTTAGCAACAACAACTGCAATAAAGCGTTTGCGATAACTTGCAGTGAGTCTTTTACAGCACTGTGGAGGAATTTTGGCCCACTAATCATTGCAGAATTGTTGTAATTCAGCCATATTGGAGGGTTTTCGAGCATGAACTGCCTTTTTAAGGTCATGCCACATCATCTCAATAGGATTCAGGTCAGGACTTTGACTAGGCCACTCCAAAGTCTGTCAGCCTCACTAGAATGCTGTATCAAATTCACATCTGAATCCATATAAGGTTTGGCTATTATGCAACAGATGTTGAACAAACATTCGCAAACAGTTTGCTCAATTTATCTCCACTAGGCCACTCCAAAGTCTTCATTTTGTTCTTCTTCAGCCATTCAGAGACCCCACAACAACATGAACAGAACTGCAGGCCTCACTTGCCTCAGTTAAGGTCAGTGTTCATGACTCCACCATAAGAAAGAGAAAATGTTACAAGACAAAAAACCACTGCTGAGCAAAAAGAACATTAAGGCTCGTCTCATTTTTGCCAGAAAACATCTTGATGATCCCCAAGACTTTTGGGAAAATATTCGCGACAAAAGTGGAACTTTTTGGAAGGTGTGTGTCCCATTACATCTGGCGTAAAAGTAACACCGCATTTCAGAAAAAGAACATCATACCAACAGTAAAATATGGTGGTGGTAGTGTGATGGTCTGGGGCTGTCTTGCTGCTTCAGGACCTGGAAGACTTGCTGTGATAAATGTAACCATGAATTCTGCTGTCTACCAAAAGCTCCTGAAGGAGAATGTCCGACCATCTGTTCGTGACCTCAAGCTGAAGCGAACTTGGGTTCTGCAGCAGGACAATGATCCAAAACACACCAGCAAGTCCACCTCTGAATGGCTGAAGAACAAAATGAAGACTTTGGAGTAGCCTAGTCAAAGTCCTGACCTGAATCCTATTGAGATGCTGTGGCATGACCTTTAGAAGGCAGTTAATGCTCGAAAACCCTCAATGTGGCTGAATTACAACAATTCTGCAAAGATGAGTGGGCCAAAATTCCTCCACAGCGCTGTAAAAGACTCATTGCAAGTTATCACAAATGCTTGATTGCAGTTGTTGCTGCTAAGGGTGGCCCAACCAGTTATTAGGTTTAGGGGGCAATCACTTTTTCACACAGGGCCATGTAGGTTTGGATTTTGTTTTCCCTTAATAATAGCAACCTTCATTTAAAAACTGCATTTTATGTTTACTTGTGTTATCTTTGACTAATATTTAAATTTGTTTGATGATCTGAAACATTTAAGTGTGACAAACATGCAAAAAAATAAGAAATCAGGAAGGGGGCAAACACTTTTGCACACCACTGTATCTTTAACATTCTATAATCTCTTTTAAATTGTTCCTCTATACTGTATCCCCTGTATACCTGATCCACCTTTCTTCCATCTTTTCTCGTTTCTCTGACTCCACCTCCCTCTGAATGGACTCCTCTCCACAAAAACTAATGAAGCATGGACATGTTGATTTGTCCAACAAGTGTCCTCTTCTGTTCTATATGCATCTATATTGACCAGGATTGGTTGTTCTGGTTGGCGACACATTGCTTAACCAATCCCTCAGCACCACTGATAACCCCTGAAAGTACCTGGATTTACTATCACCACCTGGGCAGAATCCAAATTTAGTTCCAGGAACTCAGCCCCAAAGCAGAGAACAGTGGGAACAAAAGCAGAACCTGTGACAATACAGTACGTTTTGTGACGTTCCTGCAGGGCAGAAAAGGGCCTAGTCTTTTAAGCGTACAGTGTCCTGTAGATGAGTGTTGAGTCCAACATCCTCGCTTAGCATAGGAATGTAAACCTGGGCAGACGTCTTGACCACAGCCTGCATGCAGACACCAGCAGGACACTGTTAGAACCATGTGTGACCACCCAGGACAACAGTGACCCCATGTCACTCCCTACGCTCTGTCTGGACCCCAGGGGGCCAAGGGAGTCAGTGACAAAAGGTATCAGGTCCTTCAGAGCTGTTGTGAGACTCCTTGATAGCAGGAGCAGCAGTGTGCTCTGTGAGACAGAGAGAGACCCATTGAGATCCTGGGAGGTATGGCATGAGCAGTGGCGGGCCCTGACCTCAGGGTGTGTGTTGATTGCAGGGTAACGTTCAGCTTTCAGTGCACATGCTGATGATAGGGGTTATTTTGTCAGGACGCTTCTGTCTGTGCCTGCCCGCTCTCTAACATCAGCTGCCAGTTGCAACTGGCCGTGACTGAAGAAGCATGTGAGGTTTGGCAGTCGGCTCGCATTGCTGCGTCACTCATCCACTTTGCTCTGTTAAACACAGGCATATGTGTTGCTCTTGGTTCTGAAGTCACATGTAAGTAGCAGTTTACAAGCAAAACTACAACTAACGAATAACTGTGCGTTTTGATAGGAGGTCAGGTTGCGGTTTGTGCAACGTCTCCTGAGACCCCATTTCCTCCACATTATTCATCCTGCACTAACACACTGTTTGTGCAGCTGATAATCATACACCTGAAAATACATCATACTGGCAGGGGCTAAAATGAGTTTAAATGAGTATTGAAATGAAATTATTTCAGCCATCAATTCCTTTCTGAAGGGTTAAGCCATCATTCTGTTGGCAAGTGAAGGTTAATTATATCCTTTGGGAAGTGTGGAGGAGAGGGCTGGTGATGTAGTGCTCTGTGTTAGGTAGAAATTTATGGGAAAATAACTAGGTGCAGCCGGTCAGACTCATACAGTAGGATGAGAAGCGAGGCCTAGCAGGGAAGCAGAACTGAGTAGACTTATGGAAGCGCCAGAGATGGAAGGTATAACTCATCAAAAGTGGATTTGGGAACCTGCGGGGGAAAAAAATCTGTTGCTCGAAAGTAACTGTGTTCTCAAGAATTTAAAGCTGCCTGAGGCAAGGTTTTAATTTAATTATCTGCTCATCATGTCAGCATGAATCATGAAGAGCAGCCCATCCCCCATTTGAGACGCTGTTTGCTCAGATGCATTATACTGTCGGTCCGCTCACTGTTAGGAAGCCCTCAGCTACAGTGAAGCAAATCAGTGTAAACTTGAACAAACTCAATCAAAACTAAAGATAATTCTGACTGAGCTTGAAAGTTCAATCTCAACTCAAGGTCCACTTACTAGCTTGTTCCAGAGCTTTCAAGCGTATCACACTGTCTTCATATACAGATGGAGATTTCTCAGTTGTCATGGAAACATATGTATAATGAGGGATTATTAGCAACATGTCAAGTGCTCTCGCTTTCAATTTGACCTCCAAATAAAGTGGATGAACTGTTCATTTGTTTCCAACCTGTCGGGTGGTCTGACTGCTTGTGTTCCTTGACTCGTCATAGCTTGTTGCAGAGATGTCACCATCTTCCCAGATCTCGGCTATTACTTTGGACCTTCCTCACCCTACAGAATTCTAATCTTGCTCTGTCAGTCAAATCAATTTAAATTTGTACAAAATCTACTAAACTTAAGATCTAAAGCAGTTTCCCGAGCAGCAGTAAACAGAGAGTCAGACTCACCAACATAACTGTAGATCTCCTGTAGATCTCCACAAATGCTCTTGGAGAGGAGAAGGCGATCCTGCATCAAGGCCAAAACGTTTTCTGCAAAGAAGACATAGCTGAACCGTGGCAACAAATTTAAAACACTTATTTTGAGAAAATAATCTCAACTCAAGGTTCTCTTGCTTTTTCTGAAACTTTCAACCAACTCAGCATCGCATAGTCTTAAAGTCGCATTAGAAAATTAGTAAAAGACCGTTTAGATTAATGCTTCATTGATTGTTACTTACTTTGAGGGTACATAATTCTCTTTACTTTCCCTTACCAGAAGCATCTTCTGAACTGTCCTCACTGCAAGAGGATCTCATTTACTATTAACTGTGATGATCAGTAGGCTCTTCCAGCTGGAAAAACACAACTTTTGCATGCGTAATAACATTAAATCTCAGTGAAAATAAGGTTAAACCAATGTTCTCATTTTCAAATGTCTTTTTATGTGAAAATCTATAACAGTCAGAAAATAGATGAGCCTGGTATTTGTATTCTTTAATCCTTTACACAGCAAAACATTGCGTCCTGTAGCTGATCAATCAGTGTGTTATTATTGGCCAATCACTGGCCTTCATCTTTTTTCAGAATTTTCTAATCATTGAACACATGAAAGTCAGTTGTGACGTACAGTATCACTTAAAAGCAGGTTCTGTGCAATTTACTGACATCACCTTACGGGGATTCTGGCTATTTAAGTCCAAAAATCCGTTTGAGGCTACCAGATTGTCATTTAGGGCTGCAGATTTACCAAGCAGACCTTGAACGCTTTTTCAGAATCCACAAGTGCACTTTTTGAGTAAAATCAAACAGCAGCACTTTTACCTGACTACAGTGTTTTGGTAGAGTATTGGATGTCTGAGCAGGTGGCTGGTGTCCATGTCCACATGGAGGACTGGGGCACCAGACTCCAGCCTTGTTCACAGAGCGTCAGCAGCCAGGCCTGATCAGCCAGGACTGTGGCTGACTGGAAAACTGAACTGGCCCCCAGTAGCAGACAGAGGCAAAGTATACTACAGTGTTTTAAGTGTTGCAATGTGTTGTCCATCGCAATAAATATCAAGTCTGATTTGCCAAAATGATGTCTTAAATCTGCATTTACAACTGCAAAAGTTTCAAGTCTTCATGGTTGAATGAACGGAAACCAATGGCTGCACTATTACTTTTGCAGAAGAATGGTCATCATATATATGTGATTTGTGGTAAAAGTTATGGTCATTTACCTTAACACCATATCAGCTGGAAACAAAGTGCAGAAAAGAAACCCCATTCTTAAAGGAAAACTAGAGTGAATGAGGTTTTATTTTCCCAGCTCTACCCATCATTTCTATCATTTATAATAACACTGTACTCACCAAGGTCATTATTGTTGTTGTGTATTGGTTTTTTCCTTCCTTCCATACACTATTGGTTTCCATTCATTTGAATACAGTATGACAATCAGTTTACAGAAACTCAAGGGTTATCCATCACAAACATACTGTTTTATGGTAATGCAATACATCTGCACTAACAACTGCATAAATATATTGTATCTACAGTATGTCTAAAACAAGCAGACATTATGTTTACTGTGAAGGACGACCTATTGCAAGCAAGTTTCAAGTCTCAGCAAGTTGATTTTCCTACTGTAGTGAAATGAATGGAAACCAAAAATACCTGGCCCTGGTTTTGTCTGCCATGATTGTGTCTGTCCTCAACCTGAGTTACATAGCACATCGTCTATAAAACAAACAAAAATATGATGATAAACAGTATCACTTCTGTCTTCCATTACTGATGAACAGGTAGAAAAGATCAGGGGGGTTGGTAATTTAAAAATTAGATGATTAGAAAATGTATCCATATGTTTGGGTGTAGGAGGAAAACCCCTACAAATAGAATTACAGATTGGTGTGAGGCTGATCTCTAGTATATTTATTGTCACAATAACCACTAAACTCCCAGCCACAATGAAGTGACTGCGGAGATGCCCCCACCAAACTGACTCAACTGTAGCACCTTAATACCAATTGCTACACTTGAGAATGGAAATGAGTCACTAAATGAGCAGAGAAGTAAAAATAAAAATGCTAAAATAATGGACACCCTGAAAATCAACAATTCCAGGATCACTATATCTTTAAAGAAAAATTGTAACAGTATGCACGTTTATGCAATTATAAATGCTGTCAGTGACATCCAGTCTGAAATCCATTCAAATGAACTGGCTGGTGCCCATATATATATATATATATATATATATATATATATATATATATATATATATATATATATATATATATATATATATACTCAAGCTCCTTTGATAGGTCAGACAGAGACTGGCGAGATGGTGAGGAGTTAAAGACAATCAGAACCCTGGATCATGTTAGACTCGTGTTTAGCCTACAGGGAGTGAAATAACCAGGCCCCTCTATGTTTCATGTTAGCATCATATTCTCAATATGACTCAAAAACCAGATACATGGAATCATACTTTCTGATTCTTCTTTCTTATTCTAGTTTCTGATTCTATACTGGACGCAAAATAGAACTGATTGTACTTCTTCTATTTTACATTCATGCCCTCCACATGACCAGAATTCTAAATATGAAAAAGTCTTTTTAGATGAATTAGAGTTAACAGATGGGGGAGTGGAGAGAAGATGACAGCTACTTGTTGAAAAGCGGTCAGTCTTTGACAGAGGATGGAAGAAGCCCACCACAGTGGAGGTTCAAAAGTGAAGTGGTTCCAAGTTCTTCCAAGTATCTTTGGCTTACTTAGCAGCGGCAGGTGGTGCTTCCTGTGGAGCAGACGCAGCTCACTGTGCAGGCTAGTCATGAATAAATGTGTGGCTGAAGGGGTGCGTTCCAGGTCACTCCTCAGTGCCCCTCTGAGCTGCTGTCTCCTGCCCCGCTGCCCCTGCCAGGCCTCCACCACCATCCCCTCACCCCCATCCATCAGACAGCCTTTCGAGCTGAGAGGGGACCCTGGTCGGCGGAGGGTGGCGGGGTCAGGCTCCTGCAGCGAGCAACCAGCCATCGCTGCCCATAGAAGGAGCTGCGGCCTTCAGAGGGTTTTAATCTTGTGTTTTTGGCTCGGGCGCTGCTGGAGATGCTGGGTGGAGGCTAGGGTGGAGGGGTGTTCCTGACTGGAGAGCCACAATCAGGAGAGGGGTTTAAAAGGCTGGAGTGAGTTTTACTTGAGTCCCAGCCAATCTTGATAAGTCACACAAGATTGAGGGTTGACCAGCCCTTGCTTGCGGTAAACGTGTTCCTGAAACCTGTACACAATCTGACTGTGCTCTCTGGGCAAAACGCTTGCTGTGTCAGAGACAGTTTATCATTTAGCGCTTTGAGTGACTTCAGAAGTAAAGGTAGGCTACTGAGGTCAGATATTAGCATTCCTGTGTTTTACCTTTTTTACTGGTATTTTTATAAGTCTTTTTTTTCTTACAAGTACTGATTGAACTGGTGTTCATCCACTCACAGGCACGGCATTTTATTAAATATTGTTTTATTTTCACAGCAGCCAAGAAAAAAAGACAAAGTACATGCTGCATAAGTAAGGATAGGGGCAGAAAAGACAAAGTACACGTTTACATGTACGTGTGCATTTGTGTGCTTACATTAGTATACACGTTAAACATGCACACGCACACGCATGCTCCCATGCACACATTACATGCATGCATACATAACTACAGGTGAGGAAATAGTCACGAACACAAATACCACACATGTATGTGCCGCACATGTCTGAGAAATGATGGTGTGTTTTAACATTTGGCTGCAAAATAAATCTGAGTTTGACAGATTGGTGGATACATGCATACACACATAACAATGAAACAATGAATAAGTAAGTATAAGCAGGTAGTGAGCTCCTAACTGAGTCAGTATATGTATGTGGGACCGCACGGCCTCTGACAGCTGACGCCCGAGCTCAGTGCTTTTTTGAGCAATGGATCCTTTTCTTGTGGTTTTCTACAAAGCATCGCAGACTTTTTCCTATTTCCTATTCACTTTAATCTAGATACATACTCTGGCATGAGTGTCACTGCCCTTACTAATTAGAATGAAGTTTGTCCAGAACTGTTATTGTGAATAAATTACCAACACTACCAGTGTCACCCTTTATTTACCTGCTTACTGACTTTATTTTCCTTGAAAACCTCAAAAACAAAAGTCCCCAAAATGATACTGATATAATAACTTAATAGATAAATCTATATATAATCGTGTCATCCTGATTGTACATACTGTCATTTTATTTTGTTGGTTTAATCTGTACATTCAACATCTATTGTATGTCCATCCGGAGAGGGTTTCCTGCCTTTAAAAAGCGGTTTGGGCAGTTTTTCCTCATCGGAGAGGACGGTGTAAGGACAGAGGCTCTCCTGGCTGCACAGACTGTAAAGCTCCTTGAGCCAAATGAGAGATTTGTGATATAAAGAAAAAAAAGTCTCTTAGTGACAGCAGTTTGGCTGCATTACTGGGCAGTTTTGTGGCTGTCTTCTAGAAGGCCTTGTCAGATGTGGTTTAAAGGGAAGCCCTGGTCTGATGGGAGAGCTCCTCTAGCAGATGCTGGGAAACAAAACTGCACTTGTTTAGAATGCTCACATTTCCTTCTGGACACGCTGCTGGAAAGTTATGGGAGTGTTTCATCACATGTGCACTGGCTGGCTTCAGTAGCTCCTGTGGAGCAGCCCTGTCTCTGCACTGTGTCGTGAAAATGCAGTGTGTTAACATGTTGAGCTGGAAGGAAGGAGGCGATCGTGTGATGACATTCAGTGAATATGACACCGCAGGCTTTATACACACACACACACACACACACACACACATCTGGACGCGCAGCTTCAGCTTGTCCTGCAGCAGGACGCACGGCGCGGCGCGGCACGGCGCGGCAGCTCTCTGGGTTAGTCAGCAGCGCCTCTGACAGCAGTCAGCTCAGGCCCCGGGATCAGCTCTGCGGGCTGTGCTGTCTCTCTCTGACAGTGTCTCCAGCGATGAGGTGCACCGACATCAGGTCTGCGCCACTATGCCACAGGATATAACCGAGGGACCGCCGCAGAGCTCCGCAGGAAAGCCCCGAGTGTGTGTGGATTATTCCAGCCAGCAGTTCGCTTTTTACACTCACGTCCATGATCGGGAGGGCGAGCAAACTCGGCAAAGGTAAGCCTGCTGGTGACAAATGTGTCACATTCTAACACCGTCAGAGCCCTGAGCTGAGTCTCAAAGTTTCTGAAGCCCGGCAGCCCTAATGTGAGAAACAGCTTCCGTTCTTTTACAACAAAACATATAGATCTAGATGACACCTGCCATGCACGGAGGAAATTGTTAAAATATCCATTTGACTTAGCATACATTCCACATGCCTGTATATGTATTTACAGAGAGTACTCATATACATTCTAAATCTATAAATATTTCAATTGATAGATTTCCAAGATATATAACCAAAAAGTATCATTTGCAAAGGTTTGAATTGGACAGGCTCTGATAAAACAACAATGCAGACAATGAATGGTGAGATATGGAGACTTTTTCCTGAATGAAAGTGCAGCTTCACACGCCATAAGTCAGACATCTCCAACTCTGGGACTCCCTCTGACCAGCAGAGACTGCTGTAGGTTGAAAGAAAGAAACTGTTAAAGGGTGGAGGGTTATAACTGGATTCAAATCATCAGCTTATTTCATTCAATACATATTTTGTATGTTCAGGGTAGAGAGCTGTAGTTTTATTTTGGAAGGTCATATTCTGTGCAGATATGGACATAAAAGTCTAGTTTTAGTCCCCCAGAACAATAAGGCAGCATATCCCATATCCCAAATGCACTAAATATATGTTACTATACATCATTACTATACACAGAGAGACTTACTGCCAAAGGATCAAGGGATATCCCTGCAGCCTCATTGTCCTGGGGAACATTCCATAGATTAAAATGAGTTAGTATGTAATATGCTTTATCACAACAAATTGATGCAAAATCATGTTAGATTTTAATATGATGCTCATCACTATATGAAAGTATACATCACAGCGTAGATTGATTTTGTAATTAGAAATGAAGGTTCTTTTTTTAGTTAAATCACATGATGGGAGTCCTCAGCACATCTCCAGGGACCAGTTTTCTGTCTTTTTTTAGATAACCTCTTTCTGCTCTCTAACGTCTGTACCTTCAGCATGGACTTACCATACATGGAGGGAAAACAACAAGCTTTTTTATAATTGCAGATTTGTCGGTTTCTCATTACTTCCATTCTTCCATTGTGTAAGAGAATATAGATAACAACGCTGCCTTGTGTTGGGAGAGCAGATCGATTAAATGCACGTTGAGAATCAAACGATTTGTTGGACTGAGCTTCAGCTCAGCAGTTACTGGCTTCCCTGTCTATTTTAGGTACATCACTGTAATGTGTTAAGGCAGGATTTAACAGTTCTCTGTGTTGTCCGCAGAACCACAATCTATTTGCCAAGAATATTACATGTAAGAGGAATTGGACTTAAGATGTTGTCACCTAACCCGTTTTTATTTGGACAATTGTACTTACAATTACCAGGTGGCCAGACGAACTAACTTTTTCACAAGTTGTTATGACGTAAATTTAGACTCTGGGGATACTGTATGCAGTGGCTTTGCATCGGTCAGCTTGTACTGTAGTTTTGAAGTTCTTAATGCAGCTTTAAACTAATATATTATTTTATTGGTGCAAGCGCTCCAACCAGCGCAAAGTGGTAGGTCTCTGCACGGGCTGTGTGGGCATTTTCAAGCGCACCTGCTATTTTGGATCATATATGTGCAGTGGCACTAAGTGCAAAAGGACTGGAGTTTAGATGAATCAATCTCTTAGCCAGTCACATCGCTCTGAAACAGCTGAGCCAATCACAGTGAAGCGTGACAACAATAACTTGGGACGGCTTCTCCAGAAAATCCTACTGTAGTGCGGCTGGAGAAGAGTTTTACTATGTGAACAAACAGCACCACAAACCAGAGGCAGAGGCAGATGGTAGCATGTGTTTAATTAACGTCAATTTAAAATTATTTATTTACATTTTTAAGCATTTCTGTGCATTTCCTCCAAATAATTACCTTGCCCTTGACAGAATAACCACTCCCAATAAAAGCTCCCTCTGCACTGACTCATTTTAATTAACCTCCCTCCTGTTTGAGCCTCTCCTCCCAACTGTGCACTAAAATACCACAAAGACGGTCTAAGAGAATTTCAAGGTCAGGAAAATACCAAACTGTCAGAGCGCTGCTTGTGCTGGAGCGCCGCTGCAATAACACGGCCCATAGGTTGCTTTGCTAAATCAGCCAGCTACTGTAGACTACAGTGAGACTCCATTGTCAGGTTTACACGACTAACTTGTCAAACTACAGCTCAAATTTATATGGATTGGTTTGCCAGAAAATATTTTACTGGTATCAAACAATCAATGCAGATTTTTAGGAAAATGGACTGTACTTATATAGCGCCTTTCTAACTACTCAAAGCACTTTAACTACATATCACATTCACACTGATCAGCAGCTGGCAGGTGCCAACTGCTGATCATTCTACTAATCTAATCATTCACACACACTCACACATTTTGGGGTTCAGTGTCTTGCCCAAGGCCACTTCGACGCGTGGGCTGGGGGAAGCTTGGATCGAACCGCCGCCCTTCCGATTGGTGGACGACCCGCTCTGCCACTAAGCCACAGTCGCCCCAGCAGGTAAGACTGCTTTGCAACCAGAAAAGGGTGCAGTTACTTCAAAGCAGGCAGAGCTAAAACATGTGGCAGGTTACAGAGTCAAAAGCAGATGGGGAAATCACTTTCTAGATGTAGGGGCTGGGGTAGGAGTCAGATCAACTGGGTTTATGGAAAATGTGGTCTTAATTTGGAAAAACACCAAAACTAACAATAGCCTATCACCGCTGTGAGACAGCTGTTGATCATCTTGTCCATGGTCTGAATTATTTACCCTACAAGGATTTCCAATTAATTTAAATTTGTGCTTTAAGGCCATTACTCAAAGTATACAATTTACTATATACGTATATACTGTAGTGTAAAGAGGAAACACAGCCTGTTCTGAGTCATTGGGTGATTTTGTGGTGAAGACACTATAGCAAAATTACAATATGTAGTCTCTCCTGGTTAAGGTTTTCCAGACGAGCATCTCTGGATCGTGTAGTGTTTTGTGTCTTTGTCTGATTCTGTGATTGCCGGAAAGAAACAAGGTAACAGGAACGGTACAATGAGTAATTTGAGCAAGAAAAACTCCATTCAAAGTACTAGCCATGTGCGAGGACTCAAGTTGTTCAAGGAGAATTCCACAGTGTAGGGCTAATTTCTCATCCAAAACATTTCCCTTAGCACCTTTGCAGAAATCAAGCACACAACAGGTGCACCATGTTCTGAGCTGAAGGAGCGCAAGACTTTGGTGGGATGAGGTGTGGCGGACTGCGTTTACACTGATGGTGCTTGGTGCTCAAGCGCAGTCAAAATGGATGGACACTGTTTCCAGATGTTGAACATTTTATGTGAAGATTATAACCATATTGTTATCGTCACTTTCTTGTTGCTGCTGTCTTGCATTTCCTCAGACGCAAATTCAAAAAATGCACTGAATTATTTCCATACAAGTGTATACAAGTATACACTTGTATGTATAATAACTGTAGGATACATATATGTATATATGTATAGTATGTGTGTAGCAAGGGACTACTAACTTAATTTGTTGTACAACCTTGTGTTGTGTAATGATAAATAAATTACCTTGTACCTCCAAGTGCCTCTCCTTGCTCTCTAGACCGTCTTCGGCCGCCAGCAGTGGTGTTCTGGCTGTGGGTGGTCTGAGTCGTTCCTTGGAAGGCTGGTATGGAATGGTTCATTATCCCCTGCGGGGGGGGTTCAGTGGTTCCAGCAGCATGGGTTGTTGCCCAGGGAGGAAGCAAAGGGGTTTAGCCACGAAGCTGGGGATCGTAACGTCATGGTCCTTGAGGTAACTGGGCCAACATCTATCTCGTCGGGCGGGGTGCATGATGTCACCTTAATGTAAAATCTATGGGAAAAGCAGGCAGAAAGAGACACAACTTGGGCATATGAGCTGGGTGAGCAACTTGGAATGAATAAGCCCCATCTTAGAGTCCGGTACCCATGCCCTCTTTGTGTGTACGCAGCCCGTGAGTGAAAGCAGCAGCAGCAGTATTGTATAGGTCACCCGCATTTTGGCAGCGCTCAGCTGTAATGATTAAAATACCTGTAGAAGCGTATCTGTCCCATCAGATGCGTGTGGGACGGATGAAAAATGCAACTGAAATGCCTCCTGTGTAGAGATAAATAGTATGGCTTTGAGAATTGTCGGAATTTAAAGTTTACGCTGGTCTAGCTACATGTCCTTGCTGTGGAAAGGTATTGTGACTTAAAACCACGCCAGTACTACAGGATCTCCCTTTCACTGTCTGTCCTGAGGCCATGTTTTGGCTCCATACTGAAGCTTGGGTCTCTGAGAGACCTCCACGGTGGCCCTTCCTTCACCTTTCCAGTCTCTATGACTTCTTTGTGGTTCGGTTGTACTTGTGTCAGACTTCGAGTAGTCTGAAAGATTGTGATCATTCTGTACTGACTGTAGTACTGTCTGTACTAAAGAAGTTGTTTTTGCTTCATTGCAGGTAGGTAAACGTCATATTTCATAACCAAGATACACCTGAATTAAATATATAATAAATAAATATGCTGTAATCAGGTGGAAAGAGCATGTACCTTCTTCTGTTAACTGTTGTTTCCCGGACTGTAAAATTGTATTTTTAATCATTTTGAATATTGTAAAGATTATAGTCTAAGTATGAGACTTCTGAGTTTGATATGAAGATGCCTATCAACAGCTTACCCTGAGTAGAGTAAGCCTTGAACCAGGATAGGGGCTGTTATTTATCTGCACGCTAACATTCTGTGTTGGTCTGTTGGAGTTGCATTGTATCCGCTTGTCTGTACTATTTCAGCTCTAGTAAAATGTGATGAAAGGTAGTGAAGTCTGTGGTTCTGTGGTCATTTGTCTTTTGCTAAATAATGTGGAAGGCTTAATATGGAAGCAAAAGATTTTCTTGGAAATATGGAGTTAGTTCAGTACTACAAACACAAAGTTGTGGGAATGATGGCTAATGGCATTTCTGTAAACATAGCTAATCTCTCCCAGACAGCCTGAGACACTGACGTTGTAATCAGCGACTCCTGTAGCCTGGGTCAGACCCAAGCTTACAGGGTCAGGACAGTGTAGCAGTGTAGTACCAAACACTGGTAGATTTGAATTTGCTGTTCACACTCCAAATTATCCAGACAATCAATTTGGTTTTTTACTACACTAACTTGGTAACTTTTGAGTGAACAGTAAGAAAAGAACAAGCTCCTGCCACATGTCTGGTGTTGGAAGTTGTCTGCCTGGTGCTGCGTCACATCAACATCTGCTCCACACCAGTCCCGCTCACACTGGGAAATCCAAACAGCCCCCACTTCATTTATAAAAGCTGAATTTAGCATGGATACTGTGCATTTAGTCCCATAGCACATGTGATTGGATACCAGTGTTTATGCACAGTGTTAGGGAAATGAAACTGACTTTGGAGGCTTTGTGGGTCACAATTACACTTTGGCCAAAATGGACTTACTGACTTGCTGTAGTTTTCTAACAGACATTATTAAATACTCCACCCTTCTATCTTTTTGGTATCCCTGTGGGCTTAAAAGGTGGCTGTTAAGAGAGGCTAGTTTCATCCTTCACATTTCAATTCATGTCAGTTAAATTTGATTCTAAAGGTGACAAGTTTATACAGCAGAACGATGATGGAAACTTAGGAAATGATTCAATAATCCACTTCTCTGCTGTGCATAAGCGACAAACCTTGGCTTAATATCTCAGTATGCTTCAAACGAACTAGGTGTACAACGTGTCTTCCAACCACATCTAAAGGTAAAAGTGTTTCCACCTGTTCTGAATGGGCACACTCAAAGGCAGTGTGAAAAGCCTGCTGTCATAGCATCCTCTGGCTGCATCCCACTGCCTCCCCGATCTCTCTCCAACGACTGTGTAGTTGTGAGTAGAATGAAAAAAGAGCGATTTAGAGAGAAGTCCAGACCTTGCCTCCTTTCACACCTAAGCCCACCTGGCCAAGAAAGTAAAAAATTGTCGGACACAATCTGCCAGATTCCGCCATCAGGTTTCAGATGCTGTTAAGGTAGAAACAAGCTTCTTCAAGCTGCATGTGGGAGAACATGCACAGACATCATCGGAAACCTTGAAGCACACTGAGGCTTTAAGTGTTTACTCTTTCCATGAAATTTTTGATGTATATTTTTGGTGGTCACATTGTCTTTCTTCAATTGCTACATATAGATCAGCTCTTTGAAACTGATGACTGAATGACTGAAACTGCATCTGTTATTGTGCTGTGACCGAGCCAAAAACCAGATTGACCAAGGATTTTTGCTGATAGGGGAAGTTTGGATATTGGGCGATAATTGAGATTGGAGACATCACCACTTTTGTGTAACTCTGTTACTGAGGTGCTTTCCCACGAAGCTGGAATCATCCCTGTTAAACATGTTTGATAAAAAACATGTGCTAAATGTGGACAGATTAAGGGGCATTTAGATAAAGGAGATATGGGTTAAGATTATCTGCACCAAGTTTTTAACCTAACCAGGGTTTGTAAACATCTGCACTGCTGACCAGATTAAAATATAATTTACACTAGGAAGAAGCTGAGGTGATGGGGAGTCCCTCTGCATACAGATGGAGAGGGAGAGAAGGAGAGAGGAGCTCAGTGCATCATGGGAAGTCTCCTGGCAGTCTAGGCCTATAGCAGCATAACTAAGGGATTGTTCAGGACTCACCTGAGCCAGCCCTAATTATAAGCTTTATTAAAGAGGAAAGTCTTAAGAATACTCTTAAATGGTGTCTGCCTCCCGGACCCAAACTGGGACCTGATTCCACAGCAGAAGAGCTTGATAACTGAAGGCTCTGGCGCAGTGTTCTAGTGGGGTAATAACTGTGAGCTCTTTAAGATACGATGGTACCTGACCATTAAGAGCTTTGTAGGTGAGGAAAAGGATTTTAAATTCTATTCTGGATTTTACAGGGAGCCAGTGCAGAGAAGCTAATATTGGAGAAATATGATCTCTTTTCCTAGTTCTTGTCAGTACACGTGCTGCAGCATTCTGGATCAACTGGAGAATCTTAAGGGACTTATTCGGGCAGCCTGATAATAAGGAATTGCAATAGTCCAACCTAGAAGTAACAAATGCAAGGACTAGTTTTTCATCAACATTTTGAGACAGGATGTGCCTGATTTTTGCAATGTTAAATAGGTGAAAGAAGGAAGTCCTTGAAGCTTGTTTCATGTGGGAGTTAAAGGATAAATCCTGATCAAAGATAACTCCAAGGTTCCTTACGGTGGTGCTGGAGGCCAGGGCAATGCCATCCAGAGCAACTATCAGACTAAACGAGATTCTTCCAGATTGTTGGAATGCCGTTTCCTGTTAAGTTTTTGTGATGTTTGCTTTAATTTGCGGGTTTGGGGTTATACCATGGAGCTAACCTTCTTTGTTTTATTATCTTCTTTTGTAGAGGGGCGATAGAATTGAGTGTCGTTCGCAGTGAGCCTGCAGCACTATCAACAAGATGGTCAATTTGGGAGGGCTAAAATTTGCATAGGAGTCCTCTGTTATATTGAGACATAGCACCGCATTAAATGCCGCTGGGATCGCTTCCTTAAATTTAGCTACAGCACTATCAGATAGACATCTAGAGTAGGAGTTTTTACCTAATGGTGTGTAGTCCAGTAATAGCAGTTCAAAAGTTATTAAATAATGGTCCGATAATGAAGGATTCTGTGGAAAGACTATTAAATGTTCAGTTTCAATGCCATATACCAGAACAAGGTCGAAGGTGTGGTTAAAACAGTGAGTTTATGTACACTAAATAATGTACACTATACAAAAGCCAATCGAATCTAATAATGAGATAAATGCAGTACTAATCATTCAATTCAATCATTCACCTACAATAATTACTTTATCTGTTTTAAGGACTAAACTTGATTAAAAACTCTGAGAATTCAGATAAAAATTCAGAATAAGGACCAGGAGGTACACTATAACAAATAGAATGGGCTGTTTTCCAGGTTGGGTGTGAAAGACTAAGATCAAGGCTTTTGAATGAGTTCTAATTTAGTTTAGATTTAGGGTTGATTAATAAGCTTGAGTTGAAGATGGCTGCAACTCCACCTTCTTGAGGAATGTGAGTATTAATATGACTGGGTGGATTCATTTAGGCTAACATATTCTTTATGACCCAGCCAGGTTTCAGTAAGACAAAATAAGTCAATATGATACTTTTCTTAAATCGTTTGCTAGTATAGCTTTAGATCTGACAGAGATCTGATGTTTCAGAGTCCACATTTAATTCTCCTATTTTGTTTGTTTGTCATTTTTGTTTAGGATTTTATGTATAACTCCTCTTCTGTTACTTTAACATTTATTAATTTAAGGGGTCGGGGCCAGACACCGTCACCAAGGAGTTCTGGGTGGGTAACTGCTCTGGAAGCACAGAGAAGTGTGTAGGACTGCAACTCTGCCTCCTGGTCTCAACTCTGAGTTGTCATAGTTTTGGTCCACTAATAAACTCGGCCAGATTTCTACATATGAAAACTGCTCCATCCAAAGTGGGACGAACGCGTCTTCAGTTATCTACAAAGCCCACATCGTTTGCTGGACACCACCTCGACAGCCTGCCAGAATGAAGACATGCGGCTAAACATGTCATCACTGGTCAGGTTTGGCAGGGGCCCGGAGAAAACTACGGAGTCCGACATTGTCTTTGCATATGTACACACCGACTCAACATTAACTGTAATGACCTCCGATTGGCGTAATCGGGAGTCGTTACCGCCAATGTGTATAACAATCTTACTGTGTCACTGTGAGTTTTTATGAGAAGCTATGATGTTCCAAAATTTAGAGGAAGTATCACAGGCAGAGAGAGTTGACTGATAATAATTTGATTTAGTCTTCCTAATCATGCCGGTGCAGATGTTTCTTTGTTGCCTAAAGGTTAACCAGTCCTCAGGGGTGCCACTGGATCTAGCCTCGGACCGGGCTTTGTCTCTGTTGTGGATGGCTTGGAGAGTTGTGGCGAGAGCCAAGGACTGAATCTGTTTTTAATTCTATGTTTTTATAAGGAGCATGTCTGTTAGAAATAACATTAAAAGATTTTGTAAAGTTTACCAGTGCTACGGCAGGATCAGTAATCAGGATCAGAAAATTTTACCAATGTCAGAGACTGACAAATTATTTAAAAAATTCTGAAGATTAAAATGATTGTAATTTCTTGTGGTGATCATTTGAGATTGAGATTTTGGAATTCTAGTATCTCTAGCACAGGCGATGGGCAGTGATCACTAACGTCAAGGGCAAAAACTCCAGAGGCAGGGTATTTGTGTGGTCTGTTAGTAAGTATGATATCAATTATTGTGAAGTTCAAATGATTTTTGAAGTTTGGTCTGGTGGGTTTGTCTATGGGCTGAAAAAGATTAAGTTCCAGGCACTGATCTTTTAATTTGTTAGAGCTGTCAGAGAGCCAGTCCAGGTTAAGATCCCCAATTATTAACAACTCAGAGGAGGCATACATTGACCATAGCTTTGCAATATCCTCCAAAGCATCGAAATGCTCTGGGGAGGTGGGGTTCATGTCATATTTAATGTCCCACTGTACGTGTTGCTGTGATGGTCATTTCGTCTGCTGACAGAACTCCATCGCTGCCTGTACTAAAAAAACTGGACTCTGTCAAGACCAAAGACTGTAATAGGTGAGACTGGTGGCCGAGACCATGACAAGTCACATTCAAAACACCTACAAGACCTAGATATGTTTTAGAAAATAGAAAAAAGTTCTTGAGGCCAGAATCGAGACCAAAACCAGACTCGGGTATTACAGCCCTGGCTCCAACTGTGGATTACTGTTCTCAGTGTGAATCAGGGTGAATTGTTTAGGGATTTTTTTTACCTTTGTGTAATCCATTTGTTTATTTGAATTTAAGGAAAGGATTGTTTTCATATCTAAGCTGTGAAAAGAACATTAAGTTTTCCTAGTAGCATGTATTTCCCTTTATTAATAAGGTGATAAAACATTCCCTCTAAACTTAAATACATGTCTCCATAAACACCAGATAGCATTGATACAAAATACGTGAAGTGTGTTATCCTGTGAGTGAAATCAATTTGCTCTCAGTGCCCTTTGCACTGTGGTAGAGAGTATGAATCATCAGTGAAACTCTTTTGATGACTAAAGATTTAACTAAACTAAATGTACTGAGATATTAAAATGAAGGACAGCCAAAAATTCCTCCCCTTGTGGAAACATTCCACAATTTTAAAAGAACGGTTAATTAGACTACTGAATGAAGAGTGCTTTTCTTTTTTGTTTTCTTTTTCAGATGGAAAAACCTGGTGGAAGCAGGAGGCGCCGACTACCCAGCATCACCTGAAGAACTGGAAGGTGAGCAGGAGTTTGTGAATGTCTGAGAATCAAAAGGAAAAGCAGGCCAGTAGGATGGCTGGCAGACTGCTGTCATATATGTTCCACCATCAGCCAGTTTTCTACTACATTGCCCATTTGATCTGGGCCCTACGTTCCTGCCAGACACTGCAGAGAAACTCATTTCATAAGTGATGTTAAAATATTAACCTTACCTGCACAGTGGGAAGGTGTCACGTGTCAATTAGGTAATTAAAGAGACAGGGCCTCCATAGGCTCAAAGCCAGACACGGGGAACCCAGACACAATTTCCATGTCAAAGAGCTGATGGAACAGGATAGATCAGCTTACCCAGGCAGCTTTCAGTTTCCACAATGTATGTAACACTGTATATCACTAAATTAAATGCTAATTTAAAAAAAAAGTCCTAGTGGCATGGCTCTAGGGATGGCAAGTCGGTCTTCGGCCAGTCGCCCGACTGAATAATCCCGACAACTATTGGATGAATTGCCATGGAATTTGGTTTAGACATCACTGATCGCTGGTCTCCAGGGGACGAATCCTGACTCTCAGTGCTGCATTTACACTTATCTGTGTGGACTATGCATTTTTTCAGCTATCTTGTGAAATATCCCCGATCTACTAGATGGACCGGCACAAAGTTTGGCTCCAACATTGTTTTGGATGGATTTTTTTGACCGCAAGCACTGTGCAACAATGTTTTAAAAGTGAGTCCTTGTTTTGTTAGTATCTCATGCACATACACAAGTACACAATTACTTGAGTAATTCCATTTTATGCTACAGTTCAAAGTGAAATATTGTACTTTTTACTCCACTACATTTATTTTAAAGCTTGAGTTACTAGCTACTTTGCAGATTCAGATTATTAATACAAAATATAATCACAACATAAATTATGGTGTATTATTATAGATTAAACTACCCAGCAGTATATAATAGAGGTGCTCAGTACGAACAAATCTTTATCAATGGATTTTCAGACAACTGACTATACTGAATCAGCATTTTCACTGACTAAATCCGTAGCTTTTAGGACGGTTTCAGCTCAGTATGTTACTTCCTCGCTAAAAGTACTTTAAAAGCGAAAGGGCCAGAAACAATAGTAAATAACAGGCTGCTGAGCTATTGACCTTATGTGCATTGCATGTATAGGCTAGTTTTGAACTGAACTGAACATAACAGCGTGATTTTGCAACAGACTGAGTGTACTAACATCACTGAACTGTACGAAGTGATTCGAATCAGCAAAGTGATTTGTGATTTCCACCTCTGGTATATAAAGTAATTAAAATAAACTCAACCTTTATATGTACATTCATGCTTCAGTAATTATAATCTCATAATAATATATGTAATTTCTGAAATGGGCCATTCTGCATAATGAGTAATATTACTTTTAGTACTTTATATAATAATAACAATAATATCTTTATTTATATAGCACTTATCAATACAAAGTTACAAAGTGCTTCACATAGCAAGCAAAGAACACATAAAACATGATCATAAAAACAATTAAAACACAGCAGTAACAGAATAAAAATATTAAACGAACCACAATAAATAATAAAAACTAGATTCAGATCAAATCAGGGAAGGCGGTGCGATAAAAGTTCATTTTAAGCTGAGATTTAAAAGAAGCCACTGACTCAGCCTGACATATTTCCTCGGGCAGGGTGTTCCAGAGCTCTGTCCCCCTTAGTCTTCAGCCGAGAGTCTGGAACACATAAAAGGCCCCTGCCAGCAGGGTCGTACGGGGATAAAAGATCTGAGATATACTGAGGACTCAGACCATTTAGTGACTAAAAGTAAGTAATTAAAATCACCTTAAAATTAATTCTAAAACGTAATGGAAGCCGGTGTAAAGAGGCTAAAACCGGGGTGATGTGTTCAAACCTGTTTAGTCTGGTTAAAAGCCTGGCAGCTGAGTTCTGTACTGTCTGTAGCCGGTCTACAGTTTCTATTTAGGCATGTAAAAAGGCTGTTACAGTAATCCAGGCGTGATAAAAAGATTAAAGGGTCTTTAAAACTTAGAATAGGATGAATTCTGGCAACGTTCCTTAGTTGATAAAAGCAAGTTTGTACAAATCATGTAACGTGCTTCTCAAAGCTTTATTGCAATCATTACAATCAAACAAGACGCCAAGATTTCCAGCAACAGGCTTTATGTACTCAGACGGATACCCAGTAGATGGAAGTTTTTGAATGTTTGTGTTGCTGGAGCCAATGACAGTAATTTCTGTTTTGGTTGAGTTCAAATGAAGAAAATTGTTTGACATCCAGTTTCACCAAGAATTGACCCTTGAGGCACCGCATACATGACAGTGGCAAATGACGAACTATGGTTGTTAGTGGACACACAGAATTTTCTGTCTGAAAGCCTGATATGCCCACCCATTTCCTGTCCAATAAAATGCCATGATTGATCGTGTCAAAAGCAGCACTCAAATCAAGCAGTATGAGAATGGAACACATGCCAGCATCATTGGTCATTAAAAGGTCATTAGTGACTTCAAGAAGGGCAGTCTCTGTGCTGTGATGCTGAAGGAAACCAGACTGGAAGGTTTCAAAGATATTGTTATGTTTGGATTTACAATGTTTGGGGGGGTGCCCCCGAGGACTTTAATGAATAAAGTCCTCGGGGCACTCTTCTTAAAGAAGAGAAATGATAGCCAATTAATTGATTGAGTCTCATAAAACAAACTAAACTATCAATTAACCAGAACCAGGTAACCAGAATTACCACCATTAGCTAGTAGGTTGAAGGATTTGGAGTTCAACTTAGCAGAGGTTGGCAAATTACTCACTCTTGTGCAACATTAAAGAAACCAGCATAAATATACACACACATTTATTAAAGATAATAAAGCAAAACACAATATGAAGACTAACGCTAAATACACAAAACTGCAGAACAAAGTGTGCGTGTGTATTTGTGTGTGTGTGTGCGTCCGCAGGTCTGGGTGCCACCAAAATGAATGTGTGTATGTTTCTTTGTTCTGCCTCCGTATGTCTCGCGTGCACGAACATGAACCCACGTGGTCAGAAACAAAGGAACACGTGAAGCGGGAGCTTTAAAGTTACTCTCCACCGGGGTGGCTGTCTTTAAAGGCCAAACTAGAGGTGTATGTGTGTGGTCTGTTTAAGATATCGTGTGGTCTGTTTAAGTTAAACAGTCCTTTGCTTAGCTATATACACTGTTACTCTATGCTATGCCCAGTTGTTACGTTACCCATCCGTGGGAGGGAAAGAGAGGAGGCTTTGGTGCAGCTGTTAGCTGGCGGTCAGTCTGTTGTAGACAAGCCAAGCTGGGAAGAATTGTGGTTCCGCTGTGGAGGCGTCTTTTGCTGTGCAGTGTCCGCTGGTAGAGGTCAGAGGAAGCCGGTTGCCACGTCTGTGGTTGTCCTCACAGAGTTAACAGCTCGGCGTTAACTTGCTTCGTGCTCCTGTTAGCATGTGAAGTTAGCTGGCAGGCTTTGTGTGTGGCAGCCGTTTGCGCTAAACTTTGTTGCAGAGATCTAAGAGGCCCTAGAGAGCTGTTAAAAATTGATAGTAACCACAGTCCAATTGTTTAATTGCTTTAATTAAAAGCTTTGTTGGCATTACATCCAATGGACAAAAGGACACTTTCATGTGAGCTACTATATTAAAAATTTTGAGAAGAAGAGAATCGGGATGAAGTGGCTGAGGGTGTCTTGTTCTGGTGACTCAACATCAGTGAAAGTCGTACAGGGCAATATATTGGCTCTGATAGACTCCACTTTCTCGTTGAGCTTAAACGTTAGCAACTCAAAGGAGGAAAACTCGTGGGCAGCCGATTGTTTATATTTGAATTTTTTTCGCTACACACTCACAAGGCCACCCACATGTCCACTACTCCTCGGTCAGCTCAAACTACCATAGCTGGGGGGGCACAGCTCCATGAGCTGACTGCTGCCGTTGGGATGTAACCAAGACTCCAGAAATCCAGGTTTGCCGACAAAATAAAGTCATTTAAAAGAAAAGTTTTACAGGAGAGAGACCTCACATTAAAAAGTGCCATTCTAAGGGAGTTGACTTTGTCTACAGTCTGAGCTGGTGAGAGAGTCTGAATCTTAACCAGGTTATTAATATTTCTGTGAACATGTGCGTTCCGTTTACCAGGTTTACCAGTCACAATCACAGGAATGTCATCGTTATTAGGAACCGCGTTAGACAGAGACGGACCCACCCTGGATTTGCATACTGCATGATAGCAATTGTGTGATGGTCTGTTATTGATTACAATGGGATGATAGAGAAGCTTTCTGGATTGTCGCAGGAATTACTTGGGCTGTAGGGGGAGCTAGTGGTACGAAATGGAGGTGAAGAGGTCACTGGAGACGAAGAGGAGCAATCAGTGACCAGTATGTAGTCTAGAGCTGTTATGGAGCGAGTGGCTGTCAGTCACTGAAGAGAGGCTGTAGTAACCGCATGGAAAATGTTTGCAGAAAGTGCTCTTGTGCCATGGATGCTGGGGTGGATACCATCTCTGCTACAAAAGGAGGCTCGTTCCCAAATAAGATTAGAATTGTCGATAAAAAACAGAATATATATTGTATATTTGGATTCTACTACTTTTGTACTTTTACTCGAGTATAATTTTTTTAATGCAGGATGTTTACTTGTTACAGAGGATTTCTACTGTCAATGAAGGTTTGTTAATAAAACATGTATGGCAGCCATTCTTTTGGCTAAAAGTACCACTGAATCAAAGTTTCTATGGCGATGGATTAGTGTTTTTGCCTTCCCACCGCTGCTGCAGTGAAAACGTTTTACGATGTAGTGCAAGTGAATCAGTGAATCTTCCAGCTTCCCTTACTAAGCAGCCAGCCTGCTGACCAAAGTAACTACAGTATGTGTTCCTTGATATTGTCAGGTGATGCTGTGGGTGGTGGCATCATTGCTGACAATGGTGGAAGATGTATTTTCTGAGGACGACAATAAAGAGCCTCAATCAGACCTTCAGCGTGTCCTCAGGCAGCCCTGGTCTCCTGTAGAGGATCTGGAACAGGACAGCAGCGTCCACACACCCTGGCCTGACGCCGTTGGTAAGTATTTTATTTATTTTCTTATTTCATCAGCAAGCTATCAGCATTCTGGTAGTTCAGTCTGGACTGGTCAGTTCTGCACATATACTGCAAAGACAGGTGATGGGTGGGAAATGACCCACCACTGTTGAAGAGGACAAATCTTATACATGTCAATAATAAAATGCAAAGAAACGGGAAACAGGAACAGATTTATTTTCAGAAATTAGTAATTTAATAGAGATAGAAAGAACCAAAGTCTAGTTGGAGTCAATACAATTAATATAGAACTATATCAAATAAAACTATAAACCAATAATATAATAATATAAATATCCTAATATTTAGGTTATTATTCACATAGATAACCTAAATATTACCTCCCATTTGGGGACAAAAAGCTCAAAAAGTCTGCACAACGTAAACCATCAACTTAGAGTTAAGACTTGGTCTTTGGTCAAGGTTAGGGTAACTCTGTAAGTCACTACAATGTCCTCACACAACATCTTTCTCCACCAGTCAGGCAGCTTTACTTTGGTGCAGTATAGTATGTTCAACATTCCATGAATGGATTTGATTGTTTTGTTCATAAACTGTAGTTGTTAACCTAGTTGCAACAATTCCGCCAAACTAAATGATGACATAGTTTGTCAGTGCCTTCCAAGACCGTTACAAATCATTATTTATGTCAGTGTTTGATTTGGTTTAGACACCAAACTGTTTAGTTGAGGATGGGAAAGGTTGTGGGTTAAAATAGCTACTTTGTTAAGGTTAGGAAATCTTTGTGGTCATGGTTAAAATAAACCAATGTTAACTGTTGGTAGGACACAGGAAACTAACAGTAGGTTCCCATGTATACGTCACACGCTATGTTGACCCATTCATCCACCCCTAACTCCACGCAGGACGTTTTGTGGCTCTATAACAATGTCGCATTACTTCTGTGTTTGCTCCTGACAGACAACAGCCATAATTGTCACAACAGCTCGACCTGCAGTATATATGTTGTTTTTAGGCATTAGAACAAATGACTGATGTGTCTACCGAGATGACCTAACAAATAATCATTATCCTACTATACCTTTAGGTGCCTGGTAGAAATATTATTATCACAAGTCAAACACACATAAGACAAGGATAGTTGGAATGATCTGTGGTCCTAAAGTTGCTGAGATGTGCTGTTCATAGGAGAGAAACTTGTCATTGTATGTCGATGGGATTTGAGATATGTAAACTACCCTGTCAAAAATTGTAATAAAAATGTAGAAATGTAGTATTATTTAGTATGATGGGAAGCTTTGTAAGACATGCCCAGTAGGAAATAAAATATTTTCTTCCACTTCTGCATAGGGGCCATGTACTATGTATATAGGCATATACTGCTGGGCTTTTAAAAGAAGTTTTCATTTTCATCCTTCAAAATAACATTACAGTACTCAGTTTTTGTGCAGCTCAGATGTTGAAAACCAAGCTTCATAAATCTGAGGTGGAGGCCATAAAATAGCAGCGTGCCACTCCTGGATGACTAATATAGCCTCTGGAAATTTGCCTGGTAGTTTTCGATACTGAGTATGGCCTTGGTCAACAGAGCAAGGGCCTCTGTGTACAACAGGGTCAAAATAATCGATCCAATGTGATGGTTTCTGTCATGCATCATAGTCCTGACTCCTGTTCATCACAGCTAGCAGAGAACTAAGATGAATGGCTGTGGTTTGTATGTCTGTTTATTCTACCAGGTAGCCAAACCAGACTTTAGTCTCTTTTATGATAAATAATACTTATCTAATAACGCTTATACTAACAAACTGAAATTTAAATACTGAAAAGAAGAGTCGAAAAGCCACCCCCGACACTCCACCACTGACTGAATTATTATTTAATCAGTTTAAAGGTGTGTACGTCAAGCCACAGTCTGATCTAGCTCTTTTAATAATTAATCATCTTTGTCTTTGTTATTATGTTAAAAACAGAAAATAAATCAAAGGAAGGAAGGAAGCTTTATTCACTAGAAGCAATACATACCACTGCAGACTCGGTACATACCGAGCTAAAAAAAAAAAGTATAAAACAGCTGATCGTGCATTTTTGAGCCATGAGCAAAGTGTCTGTACTTTCATGCCTGTAAGCATCTGCAACTTAATAATCAAGTATTCATATTTACCTGCACATTTGTTTTAATAAAAGGTAGACAGCAGACAATAGATTAAAGTTAACAGAGCAACGTTTCACTCCAACACAGATCTTCATCAGCCATTATCAAGTAAACACCACAGAAGAGAACAAATAATATACAGACATAAACACACCCATCTATCAGGTGGTTATGATGTACATGACTAAGAGTCAGTCTACTCGTAGATTGGACCAATCAGAGCAGTGCCTGCAGCAATACTTACTAAATACTAAAAAAATGAGATAAATGGACATAATATAGAAAAAATATTGTACAAGAACGACTGCGTCATACGACACATGGATCACACATATTACCCACGAAGGAAACAATGATCACAGAAACTACTACATAGAAAAATGGTAAATAGAGAAAATAGAAATTAATAAAACATTACTTGCCCAAAAAAGGGTTTGAATGGCAAAAAGAAGGACAAAGTAGCAATAGAAGTAGCAAGAATTAATAATAATGCCTACTACAAGGATATAAAAAAAGGATGTTCACTCCTAGAGACAGTGAGAGACAGAGAGAGAGACAGTCAAATGATATTTTCCTAATATTCTGTAAAAGTAGAGGAAGGTGTGTTTGTCGTATTGAGGAGGATAGCTTTGTTTTACTCCAGTATCTGAGTCAATCACTGGTGATACTGATGTTTTTTCAATCAGGAGAGACAAGTGAATAAAGAAAAGATAAGTATTTATTTAACAGACGACGTGAGGTGTTAATCTTGACAGAGTCTTTGGCGCTGTGTCTGCCCTGAGCAGCGGCAGAATACATGCCCCCATGAAGTCCAGACACTGGTGGTGGTGGCTGATGACTCTGCTGAGGCTGATCGCAGATCCTTCAGCTCATCATTCCATCAACCTCTTCAGCGAAGACTGGGCGGAGATGCGGAGGTCGAGGGGCACACAACCGTTGCATGAACGTACTGAATGCAGAGAGAGAATGTATACATATATTTAAACAGATGAATGATAGGTAGACAATGAAGGTGCGTCACTGTGCCGTTGGATAGACGAGACCAGCAGATGGAACAGCTGATGTCACGATTTGACAGCCCCGGATAATGACAGCAGGAAATATAAGCCAGCATGCGTTAGAGGAGTATGAAAATAACTGCGCCTTAAGCATGCGGAAGTCTAGTCTTCCTGACTCAACTAACGCTAGAGCTTCATTTTGTGGTGTTGTTGGCCAAACCTAAGTTCTGTTTCTCTTGTTCTTCCTTCTGAAGCTGTATTTATGAAAATGATAGAAAATATTACACTGATACCCTAAAGCATCACACTAAGATTTTCTTGTGACTGCACTCTCACTAAAATCAATAATGATGTTTTGTACAGTTATACATAATTGCCTGAACATTGCCCAATTCAATTGTAACATGGAATAGTGGTATAATTACATGAAATAATGCAAACCAATGGGGCATGTTTTAACATGGCTGAATATGTATCTGAGCAGAGTTTGACTGAGAGGGTCCTGTGCTCTTCGCCTGGGGAATATGTCTTTGCATTCTTCTGTTCTTTTTTCCCCTCATGATTACAAGTATTATTTTCGTAAACATCAAGGCATGAACTGACAAGCACCTGTGCTGCTGTAAATGAGCATTCTACAGTGGTAATAACCATTTCCTAAAGAAAATACTACGTGGAGGCATTTAGAGAAAGTGCAGAGCAAAGCCATCCCCAGTAGAAACACCTGGGCCAGGTCTGCACAGCAGAGTGGGTCAATCTTGTTTGAAATACTTCTGGGAGCTGAGAAAGCTCCTGTTGGAGGTCAGCCAGCAGCTCCGCTCCCCCGGTGGTAATGATCCTGCATGGTGACAGTACATTTTGGACCACTCAGCTGATAACCAGAGGAATTTCACTCCCAGCTTCAACACCCATGTCTGCTTCCAATTTAATCACACACGCTCTCCCCGGCTAGCTCATAAAACTCCATTCTAATCCAGTACATAAACTAAAGTGTGAGAAGTGTTTTACCTTTCAGTCTCTAAAGGCCACAGGAGACATCTGGGGCCATATTCACAAAGTGTCTTATCTTACCATCAGGAGGCCTCCTAAATGGTGCTACACGTTCCTAGAAAAGATTGCTGAAAGCAACTTTGACTGAGGGTCTGAGAGAACTCCTAAACTAAAAGAAGGGGTGGGGTTGATTCGTTTACTACGGATGACATCATGTTTCTGAATTAATGTTCTCACTCTGTCTACAGTGATTGGTTGAAGAGTGACCGGTCTGTTCCAGTGAATGTGAAATACCATATTCATCAACACGTATGAGTGTGAAAAGGAACTAGATTACATTAAATCATTAAGTCCCGCACTCCAGCTTTAAAGCACACCAAATGAAATCAGCATTATTTATTTATTTATTTTGGTGATTATTTAAAGTACACCTGATGTCAAACAAATGTGGATCTAAAGAGAGCATTTTTGGTTTGAGGAATAGTTCTCACAGACAGCTGAGATATTCCAAGTTCATCAGCACTGCAAACTGCTTTTTTCCAGTCTCCAAGTAGTGGAAAGTGATGCAAACTATCATCTCCAGTGTTATTGGATTGTTTTGATTTGTTGGTCAGCTGATTTGATTCGTATAAACTCACCCACTATCAAAATAAGCTTTATATTATATTTTTCTGAAACACTGGTGCGATGAGGCTTATTACCTGTAGCATCTGACTGTCAGTAGGTCTAACTTCACTCAGACTTAGGACCTACTTTTAGCACAAAATGCTTTGTGAACCTCTCTCTCTCTCTCTCTCTCTCTCTCTCTCTCTCTCTCTCTCTCTCTCTCTCTCTCTCTCTCAAAACGTAACATGGCAGCAGCGGATGGCCGCACACCCTGAGTCTGGTTCTGCCCGAGGTTTCTGCCTGTTAAAAGGAAGTATTTCCTTGCCACTGTCGCCAAGTGCTTGCTCATGGTGGGATTTGTTGGGTCTCTGTAAATAATATTATAAAGAGTACGGTCTAGACCTGCTCTGCAGGAAAAGTGCAATGAGATAACTTCTGTTATGAACTGACAGTATATAAATAAAATTGAATTGAATTGAATGACTCCAACACCAAAAACTGAGGACTGATACGATCCTCTTTTTCAGCAGTGTCTTCTAACTCAGCCAGTTAGCAGCTACTTTTAGCCATAGGATGTTTTATGAATACGTCTGTATACGATTTTTGCTTTATTAATGCAATCAATGATTTCAACAGCTCCAGCCAATGTCTGTGATACCTGGTTGTCCTCCTCTTATTCTGATACAGCTTTCCATCATGCAGTTGGACCAGGATCCAGCAGATGAGAGAGATTAACTAACCAGAGTACAGTTGACATGCCAAATATGTTTACATACACCAGGAATTTGTGTGAGTTGAGCTGAGTATAGGTCAAATCAGAGCTCTTTAACATATGGCTAAGTAATACAAGATGTCTTGATGATGAACTTTTGTTATCCTGTGCTTGAGTGAGTGCCCCTGTTAACATGAATAAACCAGTTAGTAGACTATTTCTGTGCAATAATAGGTTACTTTCAGTTACAACTGCACATTACACAGTGTAGCTCTAATTTAAATTGTGTGAAGAGACTAGATATTTCCTGAGATTTTATGTTACTATCATAATATTGTGATATACTGTAGCTGAAATGCCCTTTCCTGGTCTTACAGGCAGCAGTACAGTTAGATGAAAGGTTTTGTAGCTGTAGCTGAGTGAAATAAACAATTCATGCCTCTACCTTCTGGCCATCCACATTACTAATGACTTTCTTGTGTATAACCCTTATGATATATTTTCATCTGCAATATATCACATTATCACAAGAGTGACTTTGTCATTATCATCCAGCCCTAGAGCAGAAATGGTGATTTCAATAGACGTAGTAATACCTTCAAAGATGCACTAATCAATATTTTTATATTAACAATGGACAATGTGTAATGTGAAATGTGTTGCTCATACTGACAAACCAAGAAGTATGCTGACCCTTCAGTTCCCCTCAGCTCTACTCGGCATTTTAGCTTCTTTCAGCTCATTGTTTTCTTTTTACAGCCCACAACTGTTTTGGTTCACTTTCACTGCTCTCATAGCATTGTTTTTACTCTTTTCAGTGAAAAAGCTAACAAACATACATAAACAAACTGTACTCTACCTGCTCAGCACCAAACAACAGACAGACACAATTAGAGACTAGCTGGTGAACATAGTAGAGCATTTAGCAGCTAAAGAGCCAGATATTTTTGTGGTGGTTTGAGGTGTAAGCAAAAAGGCAACAAATAAAGTCATCACAAATTTTTGGACAATCTGGGCTTTCTGCCTGCTTTATCAAATCAAACTGCCTAGAGTATCACTCCATAACTGATTACCCATTGGTGTACACGTGAGATTGATACCTCACTGTTTAACATCTTGTTTCAACTGGAATTGCATCACATTAACAAAGTAATGATACTGCTCTTAAATTCACATGAAAATTTACATTTGGAAGAGAAAATCCAGGAAAGAAGCAATCCCATCTGCATTTAATTCGGTGCTATGTCTCAATATAACAGAGGACTCCCAAATTGATCATCGTGTTGATAGTGCTGCAGGCTCACAGCGAACAACACTCTACTGCCCCTCTAAAAAAGAAGATAATAAAACAAAGACGATTAGCTCCATGGTATAACCCCCAAACCCGCAAATGAAAGCAAACATTGCGAAAACTTGAAAGGAAATGGCGTTCAAAAAACCTGGATGAATCTTGTTTAGTCTGGCAAGATAGTCTTAAAACATATAGGAAAGCCCTCTGTAATGTCAGAGCAGCCTACTACTCATCATTAATAAAGGAAAATAAAAACAACCCCAGGTTTTTTTTCAGCACTGTAGCCAGGCTGACAGAGAATCACAGCTCTATTGAGCCATGTATTTCTTTAGCCCTAAGTAGTAACGACTTCATGAGCTTCTTTAATGATAAAATTTTAACTATTAGAGAAAAAATTCATTACGTCCTGCCTTCAACCAGTACTGATTTATCTTCAGACACAGGAACCTGAGAAACAACTATAAAACCTGATATATTTTTAGACTGCTTTGCTCCTATCGACCTTCTTCAGCTAACATCTAAGCCATCAACCTGTCTCTTAGACCCCATTCCAACTAGGCTGCTTAAAGACATTTTACCCTTAGTTAGCACTTCTTTACTGGGGGTAAAGGGGTTTCAGCCAACTACAGACCTATATCTAACCTTCCCTTTCTCTCTAAGATCCTTGAGAAAGCAGTTGCCAATCAGTTGTGTGACCTTCTAAATAACAATAGATTATTTGAGGATTTTCAGTCAGGATTTAGAGTGCATCATAGCACAGAGACAGCACTGGTGAAAATTACAAATGACCCTTTAATTGCATCAGACAATGAACTTGTCTATGTACTTCTCTTGTTAGATCTTAGTCTTGCATTCCACACCATTGACCATCACATCCTATTACAGAGACTGGAACATTCATTTGGCATTAAAGGAACCACACTAACCTGGTTTAAATCCTATCTATCAGATCAATATCAGTTTGTACATGTTAACGGTGAGTCCTCCATGCATGCCAAAGTTAGTCATGGAGTTCCACAAGGTACTGTGCTTGGAACAATTCTATTCACCTTGTATATGCTTCCTTTAGGCAATATTATTAGGAAATATTTCATAAACTTTCAATGTTATGCAGATGATACCCAATTATATCTATTGATCAAGCCAGATGAAACTAATGAGCTAACTAAGCCTGGATGACCTGCAATTTTCTGATGTTAAACTCCGACAAAACTGAAGTTATTGTATTTGGCCCCAAACACCTCCGAGGCACATTATCTAAAGATATAGTTGCTCTAGATGACATTGCCCTGGCCTCCAGCACCACTGTAAGGATCCTCAGAGTTATCTTTAATCAGGATTTATCCTTTACCTCCCACATGAAACAAACTTCAAGGACTGCCTTCTTTCACCTACGTAACATTGCAAAAATCAGGCACATACTGTCTCAAAATGATGCAGAAAAACTAGTCCATGCATTTGTTACTTCTAGGTTGGACTATTGCAATTCCTTATTATCTGGCTGCCCGAATAAGTCCCTTAAGATTCTCCAGTTGATCAACAGAATGTTGTGGCATGTGTACTGACAAGAACTAGGAAAAGAGATCATATTTCTCCAATATTAGCATGTCTGCACTGGCTCCCTGTAAAATCCAGAATAGAATTTAAAATCCTTCTCCTCACCTACAAAGCTCTTAATGGTCAGGCACCATCATATCTTAAAGAGCTCATAGTGCCTTATTACCTCACTCGAACATGGCACTCCCAGAATGCAGTGTTCCTAGAGTTTCCAAAAGTAGAATGGGAGCCACAGCCTTCAGTTATCAAGCTCTTCTCCTGTGGAATCAGATCCCAGTTTGGGTTCGGGAGGCAGACACCATCTCCACATTTAAGAGTAGGCTAAAGACTTTCCTCTTTGATAAAGCTTATAGTTAAGGCTGGTTTGGGTGAGTCCTGAACCATCACTTAGTTATGCTGCTATAGGCCTAGACTGCCGGGAGACTTCCCATGATGCACCTCTTTCCTCTCTCCTCCTCTCCCTCTCCATCTGTAAGCATTTTTATCCCATTACTGCATTTTACTAACTTGACATCGTCTCTCTTTCTTGTAGTTTTGTGCTTTCTTGTCTCTCTCCTCTCTCCTTCTGTTGCTTTCAGCATTCTGTCTCTCTCTCTCTCAAAACCTAACATGGCAACAGCAGATGGCCACCCACCACTGAGTCTGGTTCTTCCCGAGGTTTCTGCCTGTTAAAAGGAAGTTTTTCTTGCCACTGTCGCCAAGTGCTTGCTCATGGTGGGATTTATTGGGTCTCTGTAAATAATATTATAAAGAGTACGGTCTAGACCTGCTCTATAAGAAAAGTGCAGTGAGATGACTTGTTTTGAATTAGCGCTATATAAAAATAATAAAATTGAATTGAATTGAAAATTTTGTCACTGTCTGCCACAATGTCTTTTTTGATTCTACCACAGAAATTTTCAAATATTATAAAATTCCACAGCTTTAATAGTTGCATGTTGTGAATCAAATAATTGACTACCCAGGTGTTTCCGTGTGTGTTTCCTTTTTCTTTTAGAAGAGCCGACAGAATTCCAGCAGAGCAGATGGCAGCGTGCACCTCGTTACCCAAACTCGCCCAGAATATCAAGGAGGAACCGCAAGAAGACCAAAAGCAGTCGCGACTGCCACTTGGAGAAGAAAGAGATGCGGGTGCAGGATCTCGGTCTCGGCTATGACTCAGACGAGATAGTCCTCTTTAAGTACTGTGTTGGCACATGCCATAGCTCCCGCAAGAACTATGACCTGGCCCTCAAGGCTCTGATGGACAACAGGAGCATCTCCGGCACGAAGGTCAGCAGTCACCCGTGCTGTCGCCCTACCCGCTATGAGACCGTATCCTTCATGGACACAAAGACTACCTGGCAGACAATTAAGTGGCTCTCGGCAGCCAACTGCAGCTGTGTCGGCTGATTGTAAAGAAGAGTGTCTATCTGCAAAACAAAAAACACAAAAAAGCTCTTGTGTGAAAGAGCAGGATGCCGTGAGTCCTGGTCTCTATGGTGGGTGACTTTACCCTGGTTCATGTGATCTGAGGTGTGGTCCTGGGATGGGAGACACAGTGCAGTGGCCACAGCCTACCCTCCACTAATAGCTTGGCTGTTGTTAAAGGAGGTTCAGATACCTTCAGATAGAGCCTGATGGAGCCTGGCATCAGCAGGATATGTCTGCCACCAGCCTGGGGCAGTAGAAGGTTTGTTTAAATGCCACCAGCAATAAGCACAGAGGAGTAAACTATCAATACTGGATTATATTTTGTGTCCGTCATTCAGCCCTTTTGGGTAATGCAACACCCACTGGCAGCAATGTTGGAGGTCTATGGCTCCTTGGCAAAAGAAGCTCTAAATAGCTGATTACATTTCTAAGTGTGAAGCTTGGCTATCGCTCCAGAATTCAGTATGGTTAGGTTAATTGATAACTTCTGTATTATTTTTGACTGGGAGCTGTTAATTTCACCAGTAATCTGTTTTTTGAGTACCTTTCTTTAGTACCTTATCAGCTATCTAGCTAATACATTCGCTAGTCCTCAAGTAGAAGCTTGCATTAGAAGGCTAACTGCATGCAGACAATTGTGGCTGAAACATACAGACTCCAATTCAATTCAATTCAATTTTATTTAAATAGCACCAATTCATAACAGAAGTTATCTCATTGCGCTTTTCCTATAGAGCAGGTCTAGACCGTACTCTTTATAATATTCTCCAGCAGGTATTAAGGGTAAATTCTTTCTTTATTTGTGTTCACAAATTATTAATTTGTGCCAAATAATTAATAGACTGGAAACATTATTATTCATTATTCCGTGACCTTAAGGGGTGTCAAAGATAACACAACCTTAAGCCTAAAAGCCAAAACCTAAAGGCTATCCACTTATCTCATTCCAAAATCAAAATAAAACTGTATTAAACTGGTCATATTATGCTCATTGTCAGATTCATAATTTTTGTTTTGGGGTTGTACCAGAATAGGTTTACATGGTTTAATTTTCAAAAAACACCGTATTTTTCTCATACTGCACATTGCTGCAGCACCTCTTTTCACCCTGTGTCTTGAACACTCCGTTTTAGCTACAGAGTGAGGCATCTCACTTCTATTTGATTTTTGTTGGGAGTTGCACATGCGCAGTACCGAGGTAAGGACTACTAACCAATCAGAAGCAGAGTAGGGCAGGTCCTGACGAGCAAGGTATTGTGATCCAAAACAAAGCCGCTTCAGTTGGTTACTATGGCTTCGGTTTAGCAGTGCATGTTTGAGCCTGATACCGGAACACAGGCAGCCAGCTTCACAACTTAGACTGGAGCATGATGTTTCAGAGTGGTAAATTATTAATTTGTAACTAATTTATCTTTCATAGGTAATGTTTTAACTGTGCACTCTACATCATAGTAACAACTTTATGCCCATTGACTGCCTGTAGGGTATCTAACGTCATTTTAATTTCATATTTAGGTGTCCTTGTGGAAATTGCTCAATTTGTGCATTATGATGCGTGTTACATAGTGACATAGATACGTTAAGTAAAGACTGGACTACAATCAAGCTGTTTTCAGGCATTTCAGGAACAGTGTTTTCTGTGGGAGAGGGTAACTCACTTTGGGGTGGACTTTGGGCTTTTTCACTTTGCAAACCTATTTACATGCACAAAAAAGACAACACAATAAAGGAAAGGGAAAAAGCCAAAAAGCATAATATGACCACTTTAAAGCCAGGAAGCCCATTCAGATTGTTTATGACCTAACAGCTTTTACTGTTCACCATTCAATAGTATCAATTCAGCAACTTTAGCATTCCAGGGACCAAAATACAAACTTGATGAAACAAATTACTTTGTGTAGAAATTTTATTTGATGGTACAAATTACTAATTTGTACACACAAATTATTAATTCAATTCGTGCTCACAAATTTCAAAACATTTACCCTTTATATATTTCAAATTCTATAGAGAAAAACTTAAAGTCAAAGTACAGCAATATTGATTTTCATTTGAATTAATAACACACTTGGCACGCAACATATTCTGGCAAAGCTAAGCCCTTTTATTTGAACTATTGCTTGTGGCTAAATATATAATATATTAAATTAAATAAAATTAATATTAAAATAAATTTAAAGTTGAAGACGGTTGATGGTTTTGCATATGGTTTGAATTGTGATTCATCCGCTTCAAATGTTTGCATGCAAGCCAAAAACTCAATAATTTGTTCAGGTCACAGTAATCACTGTATCTAAAAACACAAGTCTACCATATCAGACTATTCACTTTTAGTTTGAACATTACTGACTTACTATACATCCACATTGTTTAAATATTTCTCTTTTTCTTGCTTGGTTGTTTTATAGCCTATACTTATCCATTATTTGCCAAAAGTTATCCAGTAAACCTCCATGATGGAGTCAACTGTGATTTCTGGATATTTTTGAATCACCTGCAAAGCCTCTATCAAAACTAAGTCAAGACAGCATGATGTTAACAGCCTCAAATCAACCAAAAACTCAGCCAGTTTAACGACCAAATACTATGATGTGAAGACATGCTATTAAGAACTTCGAAGTTTATAGAAGTTTTATTTTTTATTTTTTTGTAAATACAATGGTCTTCATAAGACCAAAATTTTCTTTCACTATGTGATACAACTCTACCTTTCCTTCCAGGGCAGCTGGATAACATACTTTCTGGTCAAGGAAAACTCATTATGAAAGCAATTGTTATCAGTCTTCCAATGTCCTAAACAGTCTCTCTCTCTCTCTCTCTCTCTCTCTCTCTCTCTCTCTCTCTCTCTCTCTCTCTCTCACACACACACACACACACACAAAAGTATGCTTTGTTTATTTTAGTAGATGACATGTCTAATGCTTTACATGACCCTAGTGGCTTTCTAAATTCAGCAAAGCAGATCAGATCATAACATACTTCTTGCCAACCTATGCTTGTAAATGCCACAGTGGCTCTGCAGTACTTGTTTCAGCAGAGCTTGTTTACAGCTTACATCTGAGTGACAGCTTTCACCACATGGTCTATTTTCAGATCAGGTGTGATGTGATACCACTCACAAGCACCTGACCTGTCGTTTAAACAAAACAAGTGTGAAAATCATTTTTGGTCACATCTACTACAGATTAGTTGCTGAAACAGGTTTGCAAAGAAGCCATTTAGACTGTGACATTTATTACTACTAAACCCCAGATAACCTTCAATGACAACTGATTTTAATGTCCAATGCCATCATTTTTTGATTTGTTTTATACAATATCTGCGCATGGTAACCACGGTATGGTTAAGGTTAGGGAGAGATCATGGTTATGACAAGTAAACTCTGCCTAAGCTACGATTAAGGTTAATAAAAACTGATAATACATCAAATTGCCTATAATGTTTCGCATTTTTACATTCTGAATTTCCTTAGCGATGTATGTAACAACTTAACATACAGTATACTGCAACTATAAGCCAAAACAAATGATTAAGTATTTTTCAAGTACAAAAAACAGGACATCATCCCTCACTGGCTTCCCACCAACAGTGCCAGTTGTGTTGCTTGCCAGGTCTCTGCAGTGATGGGCCACATGAATATTACCACGGCTTTAGGTGTACAGACCCATGTTTGTCCTTGCTGTTGCACACACAGTTGAAGTGTCTATCAAAAATGTATCCATGAAACAAGTGAACTGCTCTTATTTTAGCTTATTATTACAATAAATATTATTACATTTTTCATAAAAAAATGACCACTGGAATTATAATTTAATAACAATTACAAAATGTATTTAGTTATTACATTATACACAAAAAGTTATTATGTTATGTGCTGAACAATTTTATTACATTATATGCAGATTATTACACTTTTATTTCAGTATCTGCAGTTATTACATTATCAGTTTAATGGCACACTGCTTCTTGCATTGGCACTAAACTTTGGCTCTGGATGTAAATAGTGTACTGCAGTGTCATAGGGGTACTGGGCTGGTTATACACATAGTGATACCATTTTTAAAGCAATCTTTGCAACACTATATCAGTACATTTGTTGCAAGCTTTGTTTCACTTTGTTCCACCCCTCTGTACTGCACATATTTACGAGCCTTTCAGAAACCTGAGTGGACCGCATGTGGGTCAACACGAAAAGCAGTTTCAGTTTCCAGTCCTTCCACATTTGACCAATAAAAAAAGATTTGGACCCTAAACATTCAAAAGTTTACAATGGAGCATATGGTGGAGTATATATTTTGTACATGCAAGCGCTCTAAGAGAGTATTCAGTCAAGCTTTTTGTGTCCGCCTGCATTGAAAGCTAGTCTAGAAATGTTCAAGTGAAGCAGTGTTTTGTACTTCATGTCTTAGCAATATGTATCTCTGAAGAGTGTTTCTGCAGATAACACTGGGATAACAAAGCACTTATACATTTTTATTACTACAATTGGTTCTGCCTCACACTATTCAGTTCACTGAAAGACTTCCAACTTTTGTTGTTTTTTGGTATTGAGGATCATCTGAAGAATGCTTACAGCCAAGCTCGCACAGGATCTCACATTTGCTTTCAATTACACCGTGATGTTTTTATGATAGCAAATAGAGGTTCTATTATTTAGAAGCAAAATAGAAACTCTCAAGAGAATTTGCCAACAACATTATCATAAATATAGGTCCAAACACAATCCTATTGGACCAGGTCATTGTATTAGCCTTAGGACTGTGATCAATCCCTCAAATTAAACAAAAAAAAACCTACGCTTTAGGTAGAGTACATTCATATCTAATTTTACTTACAGAGTTTTAGTAATACAAATTTAAACCAACCGTTGGTTGCGAGCTGGCAAGATACATCTTATAAATGAGACAGGCAGCTTTGGACTTCCTGGAGGGCGAATAGTTTCACCTTTAACAGAGCTAGGCTAACTGTGTCCCTGCTAAGATTAGATAAGCACAGACAATTGGTGCTTCCATCTTAGTCCCTTCTTCAGTACAGATATACTGTACTGAAGAGGTATAGTCAAGTTGCTTTTGTAATAAACAAGTTTATATAGCTTGACTGTGTCAGCTTGTGTACATACAGTAGCTGAATGTGGCACAATGCAGTATATCACTAGCAACATCCTTTCTGAGACCTTCTGTCGCTATTTAAGTCACAACTTCTCTGTACCTAACTTCTCTGTTAGATGCTTTGCATCATGTTGCCTCACTGTACATGAGTATTTACTGTTTAAATTATTTAATTTATTCTTTATTTGCATTAAACCTATTCTGAGGATACTTATTATTAATTAAGTAGCCATGTATATTTATGTTTATTCAGTCAGGAAGAAAGTGACACTTTACCTGAAGCATATTTTGAGGCTATAATAATGTGGCTTTAATACCACTTAATAAAGACAGTACCAAAAATATGTAGCATAGGCCTAAATACAAATTGGTACAAAATGAAGTAGAGGGATGACACTCAACTTCGGCTATCAGAAATAATCTAATTATACTAAATAACTGAATTTAACTCGCATTAAAATCCCCTCGGGGCAGCACCCTTCGAAAAGGGACTGAATTGTGGAGGTTGCTACTGAGTTCTGTAACATTTCATACACACAACCCAATCAAGTTCTTTATACATGAAAAATGTATTGAATTACTCACTACACAGACAACTAATGACTACTAAACATACAAATGGATGAATAAATACAATGATGAGTGAATGCAGTGAACACAATGACAGACAATTAATAAATGAATCAGTGAAGCAATGAATACCAACCACAACATGGATGAAAACTTTAACATTAACCTGTGAAATTAACTTAATGCACTGTACAGTAGCTGAGATTGTTGGGAAGTAAAAGGGGAATATCTGAAAAGATTCAAATCGTTTCTATAGTATATTGATGTGGGACTTTACTTCTAACCTAACATTCCCTAACTGCCCTACCAGTGTAGCATCAACCCCGGGACAAAAGCACAAAAAAAGTCAAGTTTCACCTGGTGTTCAGACGGCCAAGGGAACGTTGCACTGGAGGGAGGAGGAGTAAATTACTGGGATAACCTTTCACTATTCACACATGCGGCTTCATTCAGGAACATTTCAGTCTTGCACCTTTTACACATGGCAATGCTGGAATAGATGGGGCAAGTAACAGTCCAGCAGATGGTGGTAATGCAACACTTATGGATGCCAACGCCATGTATGTAGCAAAATCAAGAAAGATTATGGAGCCTGATGTGTGTCACCAGAATAATAATTTGACTTGTACAGTGTTAAATCCTAATCATTTTATTTTCATACTCACCCCGCCAACACATAACAACTGGCTAATCAGAGCTCTTGCTGCGGCTCTGTGGGCTGCTTATACATCTTTAAATTAAAGCAATCACAAAATAAATCCGGAAACGTTAAAGCAGGAAACAAATGAATTGTGAGACAAAGTATGACAGACACATGAGGAAACGGAATGACAAAATGTAAAAACCTTTTAAAAATGTATTTTGCTATTCTATTTTCAAATGTTATTACTAACTTGTCATTTAAAGGTATAATATGTAACATTTGTACATTAAAATGTCTAAAAACGACTAGACCCATGTTATATATTTTGTTGAGTTGTGTACTTACATTATCCCAAAGGTTTCCAACAATGTTCAAACCCAAAGAAATCCATAATTTTATTCAAGGTAACGGTGCGTTTCATTTGGTAACCTGTCAATGGCGTCACATCCCCTTTACGCCCTCTAGTTGCTAGAACTTGTGGGGAAACAGGAATACGTCTGGAAGTGAGGAAGGAAGTTGGCGAACGTGACTAAATGTAACATGAATAAAACTTTAATACATGACCTCGTCCATAAACATGAGTTCTGCCTGAGTCACGTCAGATAGATTTTCATCCGCAATGGTGGTTGTTTAACAATGAAGACAACAACTCCCATGATCCCACGCTACTTCATGATGTCATCAAACTACGTCTTTTGTTATTGTTCTGATGTGAGAGACCACTAGCAGCAGAAATCACATACTGTGCATTTAAAAAGAGAATAATGAAAAATTATTAATTATGAATTGAGTTTATTAACGCATCTTTCAAATGCAAAACGCCACTGTCCTGTGAAAACCATGTATTTTATTAAGTTAAGCAAAGCATCCCAGTTTTCAGCTTTGTGACGATGCATTTTATAGATAATAATTTATCTTAAGTAGTAAGATAGGAGTAGGAGAATTTCTCAAAGAAACACTGAATACTTCAGTTTATCTGAAAAATTGAAAATCATTTGATACATTTTTCCACTGGACAGTGACAAAATTGAATGCATCACTTTATAATAGCTTTTTTTAAAATATCAATTTCATTAATTAAATTACCATTAAACTTTGTAAAAGTCTATAATAATTCTGTCTGCACACTCCAGACTCCATTGAGCGAAGCCAGGGGTGGAAAGTATATGTCCAATTTACTGATTTACTAACAATTACTGATTTTCAAAAAGGTACACATACACAAAACACTTCAGTAATAGTAACAAGGAGAAACATAGCCCATTAATTCCATCCGTGTTTAAAAGACACTAGTTTACACTCTAAAGGTGAGAGCTGACCCATATTTTAATTTCACTACATCAATTCCAACAATTTAGTATAGGCCTAACACGTGCTTATGATGCCTTATAATCTGCCCTGAGCAAGGCTTCCAATACAGTGTCACTGAGAAGGGCTTTACCTACATGGCATGACTACAGCTGGGTCTGGATGAGTGTGAAAGACTAGATTAAACTGTGACCCAGGAAACACCCTCAAGTGAGTAGTGGCTGTGTCTGGCGCCCCTGCTACCAGAGAAACCAGGGCTACTACACTGCTCCAACCTGTACGATATGTCACAACCCATTATGTAAGACAAGCCTGACAGGTCATCACCTGCAGTTTGCAGTTAAAAACTTCATATAAAAAACCTCATATAAGAAATGTTTATGGTCTTCATGTATGTCGTGGTACTGTATTATCTTGAATATATTCCGAATCTTTGACCATGTATTCTACAATACCTTCTGACCACTATTTTTCTACATTATGAATAATAAACATTCTAAAAAAGTCTTATGTCTGGGTTTTGGTAAATATGCATTTATCCAGTTTCCATTCTGGAGTCTATAACTTCTCTTTAATAATAATCCTTTTGTCTGTCTCCCCTACTTAATTCTTTGTATACAAAGCATTGTACTGGTTATGATGACTCAGTTTCAAAATGTATTACTTAAGGTACATTGTACATTACAGGCATCTTAAAATGTTATATTGTATAAAGCTTATAATAAACAACAAAACTCCTTCACATTAGTGTTCTCCTCCTCTCCTCTAATCTCAGAGTAAACTGCGTCACATGACTGCTAGAAATGACTTTTAGTAAGCACTTTATGAGCTCAGCTCTGACATCCTCAGTAACATGACAAGATGGTGATGATGGACCTGCAGCTGATCCACTCTCTGTGGCTGTTTCTCAAGCTGAAGCCAATGCTGCTTCATTTATCAACAGGCTATTATAATATTAGCTAGCTAGCCACATTACATACCAATATTAAACCATTCTGAAATGCTGTTAGAAATTTGTGTTCACTCACATTTCTTTTGAAATAATTTTGTCAGCAACTGCTTTCTAATAATTGTCTTTTTCGCTTCTGTCTTGCGTTTTTCTTTTGGTAGCCTAATTAAACTTTTTTTAAATGACATGATCAAAGTTCACCTGAAGCCCTCAGCATCAGCATCAGCACAATCCCCAAGACTTTCTTGCTTCATTTAGAAAACATTTCAAAACCTAAGTCTTGATTTTGTACCCACCTAATTGTAACAGATTACAAGTTTGTATAGCCTCATAGATACATACACGTAGATACCACAGTGGTCGCTGCTGTTCATTGTTCAAATGTGGCCGCCATATTGGTACGGGGAAGTCACGCCTCCGAATGCATGGAAGTCTATCAAGGCAGGAGGTCTAGCCACAATGAAAATCATCAACTTCCTAATCAACTCGCTAACTTTTCAACCAATTCAAGCTGTTTGGTTTGTTCAAATGCCAGAGATGTATTTATGATACTTGAACTGTCCAGAATCCCGCTGCAAGATGGTGGTGGCAGAGACGCATCTCACAAGCTGGATGCGGTCTACGTGTGATCGTGGTTGACTACCACCATCTTGTCTGCAGGTCCTTCTCGGTGGTACAATTTGGAGCATGGATGTATTAAGAGATACAGTGCTGCTACTCTGCCTCGCCGCTAATTGTTCCCAGTGGCCACTTGTGGTATTGCAACCAAAAATCCTCTGCAGCGCAAAAAGAATTTTTCCCCTAAGACCACCATTATAAAAGAAATGTCTTTAAAACTGTTGACAGGACACCTGAAACTGCAAACAAGATCATTTATTACTCTTTGTATTGTGAATTTTTAATCCATGGAGGTTTTATATTTGTAAAACTTTACAAGGGCCTAGAAAAGTATGTGTGACGTCATCCCAATGTAAAGTCTACGGGCCGAGCCTTGCAGCGAACCTGGCAGCCAAAAACGTTTTTGGCTTATTCGCTTGGCGAGCAATTTTCATTCAAGTGAATCTTTGGAGTCTGGTATCCAGTTCTTATAATACATCCATGGTTTGGAGACATGGATGGTGTCCCCCCTACTGCCAGAGTGGACTGAACCATGTGGTCTTTCACAGGAGCATGCACTTTCCACACTTCAGTTCTGGAAAGTGTGATCACTTTCTCTTTCCAGTTTAGTTTGATATAATGCAGTAGAGAAAATAAACGTAATATGAAAAATAAAAAGCAATAACATTAAACAAATGAGACAAGTTGGAAGTAAAATGGTGTGCTCGCATTAATAAAAGCGTTATTTAAAAAGATATGTTTTGAGAAGTGATTAATTTTAGATGTCACTGATTCTGCAAGCCTCAGATCCTCGGGCAGGGAGTTCCAGAGCTCAGGGGCCCTGACTGCAAAAGCCTGGTCACCTTTAGTCTTGAGCCAGCAGAACCCTGCCTGAGGATCTGAGTCTGCGCTGTGGCTCAGAGGGGAGCAGCAATTCAGCAATATAACTGGGAGCTAAACCATGAAGTGCTTTAAAGGTGATCAGTAAAATGTTAAAATCAGTTCTAAAACTGACTGTTAACCAGTACAGAGAGACTAAAACAGGCCTGATAGGATCTTGTCTTATATTTGTTAAAAGCCGAGCAGCTGCTGAAGGCGAGAGATAGGTTTAACTCTGAATACAATGAATTACAATAATCTAACCGAGATGAAATCAAAGCATGAATGACCTTCTCAAGATCAGGTTGAGAGAGAAAATACTCCTCAATTGATAAAATCCTGATTGAACAACTTTTGTAATTAGTTTTTCAAATACAAGGACACTGTCAAATATTACACCCAGGTTTCTGGCTGCAGGTCTGACATTTGTAAACAGGGAGCCAAGATGTTTTTGTAAAATGGGGATGGACTTTGGAGGACCAAAAAGAATGATTTCAGATTTGTTTTCATTTAGCTGGAGAAGATTTTTGGACATTTAGCACTTTATTTCTGACAGACAAGATAATAAATGAAAATTGCCTACTTCACTGGTTTTTAGAGGGGTATATATTTGCGGGTCATCTGCATAACAATGGTACTTGATTTTGTGTATGATCCTTGGGTAACACCACAGGTCAGAGGTGCCACAGAAGAGGAGGCATCACCAGTGACTACTGAGAAGGTTCTGTTTGACAAATAACATTGAAACCAGTCTAGAGCAGTGCCCCTAATGCCAAGCCACTTTTCAAAGCAATCCAATAGAATGGAGGGATCAACAGTGTCGAATGCAGAGCTCAGAGCATCAACTGTAAGTAAAAGGTTGTTTGTCACTTTGATGAAGGCAGTTTCCGCACTATTACGTGAACGGAAACCTGAAATTGGTCAAAAATATAATTATTCATAAAAGCAATCAACTCATGAACAACCTTCTCTAAAACGTTCCATAAAAATGCCCCACCTCGGTCTCACCTTGTGTATAAGTTTGGCTGAGGCCAGACAATGGCTCCCAAAAACAGCTTTTTCTTCAGCTAGTTAAAGTGGGGCCCGCAGGAGGGCTGCGCCTATACTTAGAGAATCTGGAGTTACGTACGTAACTAACGTTCTATTTCGTACAGGCTTCACCCTCTAAGGCTATCACTCAGGCGCAGACTGGTCATCAGCATTATAATCAGCCTTACACAAGCAATACAATTAACAGATTGTGGGTTTTTTAATTAATGATTCAGTGATCAACAAACATGTTGTGTCAGTTTGAATCTGGTGTATCAAATAGGGGCCACTTGACAGCAAATTCCCAGGCTGCTTTTTGTTTCCAGTCCGCCCCTGCAATCGCTATAAGCAGGATGTGGTCCATGCCCCACTGGGCCGTCCGGTACTCACAAGCACAAACACACACCCGCTTCACGAGAAATCAATAACCAGTCCATACCTCGCGAATGTGTCACAGGTGGCACAGAGACAGTACAATACCTGATATAGACCATGAGGGAATGAAACTGTAAAACAACATAAAACCTGCTGCTGTGAGAAGCGTGGACGGTGGTTACTGTGACAGTCCAGCAGAGAGCAGCGTAGGAGAGGCACGAGGGACAGCGCACAGTTAAAGCACCACAAATAACAATCACTCCATACAGAGTGAGTCATAGAAAAATGAGAGACATCCCGCAGACAGAAACGAATGAAAGAGCAGGGGAAGTTATTAGATCATTAGAATAGTTATAATTGTACATAGAATAAGTTCTCTTTCAAATCAAACATCTCTTTCCGCATGAGTGGAAAGTATTGTTCTTGCAATTGCATTTGTAACATTTTTCGACTCAAACGTAGCTTAACCATGTCATGTGATCTGCTACTTCAGTGCACTTTAAGAACAAATATTACTGGGACCACTACAATTGCAGATGAACATTTAATATCCAGGGATTCACACTATAGACACTACCACTGACTATCCATGTGGCAACAATTTGGCCACAATATAGCACACTGACCATACATGGTCCAGTACTAGGTTTCGACTTAGTCTTGTTTAAGGCTACCTGGCAGATCCCTGCCAGAGTTACACTGAGCCCAATCAGTCAACTGTGATTGTAGCATCAAATCATGATAAATATAATAATGAAATAACGAGAAAATAATATGAAGTCTCAAGCACTGCAGTGATAACACTGATTCTTGATAATGTCATAATTTCAATCTGTAAAACAGAGACCTTAGAAGTTTCAAGTTTTTTCAGTTTTAAAGGGCCTTGAACCCCCAAACACAATGTGATCCCCCATTAGTGCCACATCACAAATAATCTAATCACACTGTTACTCTGCTTATATTGTTATGAGAGTGAAAGGCGAAGGTAACATGGAACCATAAAACTGTAAAGAGACTGAAACATAAAAACATCTTTTCTTTCAACTTGAAACACTGACCAAAAATGATTGTTGAGGATTAGTGTGTAAATAGTTTAACATAGTGTTTTGGAGGCCAAACAGTGTACATTTCGGAGTGAGTAGCCTGATTATGTTCATTATTATTAAGCAGATGATATTCAATTTTCAATCTATAATGGTTAACACTAATTCCCTGGCTGCCACTGCTGCAGACACAGTTGAAGGAGTTCCCACAGAAGTTTCACATGAAGCAGCAGGGCTGTTTACTCTACCACCAGCATCACCACCATCAAAAGACGACACACTACCAGCAGGCTTAGCACTGCTATTTGTCTTAATGCCATCTACGTACAGGAGGAGGGTGTGCGCTCTCCCCTACGGAACAAAGTGTATTACTGGTAGTAGCATCACAGCAGGTGTAGCCAAACGATCTGAGCTCAGCATGTAAAGAAACCCGAATGTAAAGAAAGGGGAAGAGTTTGTCACACATTAAACTCTCCTGGACAAAAAACTAACTCAATTCCAAATACTACACGGTTTTAACTGGGCTGTAGTGCCTTCACACTGGGGAAAAAACTATGCATAGAATTTAGTGTGCATAGTCTCATCTTTGATTATACTTATACTATAATTTGTTTGATCAGTTTCTGGTGCAAATGCCCTATATACATCGGAGGTTAAGAGAAAAGTATGAAGCTCATCTGTTATTTTTCGGCTTTATTGCTGAAACACGTATAACCTATAACAGAAATACATCATCGTTGCCATCGGAAAAGGAAGCCGGGGTTTGGATTAAAGAGCAGCGGACCTTGAGAAGATCCACCCAGACAGATCAGCCGGACCAGGCTGGGATCGCCCAGGAGGAGAGGGCAGACAGCCGGGAGAGGAGCCATGCTGGCCCAGCGTGGATCCAAGGCTGCTCCCGGCCGATGTCCGGTCTGGACCAAATGGGACTCAGGCTGGCCAAGCAACGGGAATCAGAGACTGCTGTGCCCACATCTTTACAGAGACCTGCTCCATAAACACCCCGGATCAAGCACTCGACGGGCGGACCGTGTTCCGAGCTGACGGAGCGCAAGACTCTGGCAAGATGAAAGGAGGAGGACTCTGTGTTTCCATCGATGCTGCTTGGTGCCCAAACGCAGGCAAAGCGGACGCACACGGTCTCACAAACCTTTTATGGGACGATGAAAACCACATTATCATCACTATATATGTATATACATAACTATATATATTGTTTTATTTATTTTACATGTTACCCTATTCTAATATGAATTTAATCATCTGTTATGTTCTATGTGTGTAGCATGAAGGGACTGCAAACTTTCATTTCATTATACAACCTTGTGTTGTAAAATGACAAAAAACCTTGCACCTTGAATTGGGACACAACTTAAGTCTTTAAATATGTGCTGTGGACAGTATTGTTCCACAATGCTATGCAACATAAGGGAGGACCTGCCCAAAAAAAAAAAAAGGCTAAGAAATCTTTGGACGTGAGAGCTTTTTCTTGTATTGTAAAAGTAAGAAGTAAAAATTGTGATACCACAATGTAATAAAACCTAATTTCAGAAATACAGAACTATTGGCAATGAAAAAAGTGTCAAAAGTAAAAGTACTCATTGGCAGCAGTGGAGTGTGTCTTTATAGCGGTAAATAGACCGGAGACTTCAACATTGATGAGAGTAAGATTTAATATCAGAAACACATTTTCCAACAGTTTCATAACATAACTCAAACTGGAAAATGTTGACAGCTCTGGGTACTGTGGCTGTTAAAGGCTTTGAATGAGTGCACAAGTCTGTAGTGCCCCCTCCTGGTCCACATAGGAATCTGCCTCTGTAGATTCACACCAGTGTTGTAATTTACAGTAAAACTAGGCTATTTGATTTAACCAATACATACACATGTTGTCATTTCAGACTATCTGAAGACAGATCATAGTGAGAAATACCCCGAGGTCTACGCCAGTCATATCTATGCCGGCAGAAATCGGCTCATGTACGATGAAGTAACTCAAGTATTTATGGTGAATAATAAATAATAAGCCATATGTATGCCTGGTAAATGATCCGCGACGTGGAGCATTGTATGATGTAATGTGTGATTGCGTTCCAATAATAAATGAAACATATCAAAAACAAGTAGTATTTGGTTGGTTGGCTCTAAATTTCAGTCAGACTGGCTATGGTGGCTAGGCTAGCAATAACCATGTTAGCTAGGGCTAGCTCCAGTATGAGCTTCTGAGTTTATCAGTAAAACATCTAACACTGACACATTGATCATACACACAAAATAAAATATTTAAATAGGCTTCATTTATCTCTAAAGGTCAAAAGTGCTCTCGGTTCCAGAAGTGAATATCCCATTTACTCCACTGACTTTGAGAAAATCCTTATATAAAGCGTTTTAAGCCTGGAACTGAGCCAACCAACTACAAAATGAATCGTGACCATAAAACATTTGATTTGGAGCAACAACAAAAAAGGCAAAGGTACAACCAGGACTGTACATAATTATTTTGAGTGAAGGAACTACGCATCCCATAAACCATTGCATATGATACCTTTCCAACAACTTCCAACCTAACGATAGTAGCACACTTCTTCTTGAATTTAACCGTTGTCATTATTCTAGTGTTGTAGTGATTCTCTAAAACAACGGGAAATCATGGCTGCTCTGTGGTCAACGGAACGTAAACGAACGTAGAGTTCAATGGTATCAGTAACTCACTAGCTAAACCTGTAACCTGTAAGTTGTAAGTGTGTAAAGTAAAAAAATAAATATTACTAACCGTTCGCGGGTGCAGTAAAACATTTCCATGGTAACAGCTAGTTCCACGGAGTCTGGACATGTCAAGGAGCAGGAGTCGGAATCGAGTAGCGGGTAAATACAAACAACTGTATCATAAATGGAATAATCATGAACTTTGGGAGTGAGGACGAAGGATGGGACCATGGAGGTATGGAGTGGCAGAAAGTGCCGTTCAAAAGGAAGAAAAAGAAAAATGGAAATAGTGGTAATTAAAGCAGTTCCAGGGTAGAGTCTGATAAAATGGCAAAAAGAGCTAGGGCATATCTAAGCTCGAGGCCTGAAAACCAAAACAATGACTGGAAAGTAATAATTGAGTTTGTTGAGCATTTCCATCTCACATCGGTGGCTAAAGCTCTGGAAATGGACGTAGGCAAAGTGAAGTTTGCAAAGTACTTGAATAATAAGCGTATACTTGTACATGCAGTGAGTCAAGAACAACAGAACACGCTTCTGAAAATGACTACACTGGATGGTAAAAAAGTAAAAACCCATGAACCTGGCTCAGATGCTAGATACAGGGGGGTTATATCTGGAATACCACTACCACTACCACATGCATTTGTAGTCATGCATTTGGAAAGTGTGGGAAAGATGTCAGTTAAATGTTGCAATTGTGAAGGAGACCACAGTGCAGCCTATGGGAGATGCACAGTTCAAAAACATGCAAGAGAAGTCCAAAAATTTTAAATAATAAACAAAGTGTCATATGCAGAGGCTGTTAAGAGGGTCAACAACAAACATGTAGCAGTGGAAAACAGCACTGAAAGTTATAACCCAGGAAACAGTTCAGAGGGGACCACATGAGCGCTCCCACAGGTGCAGGGTAAAGGAGGGAACCATGTTGGCAGATAAAGTCAAATCTGTTGCATTTGTATGTAAAGTGGTGTACGTCGGATTAGAACAAAATGACAGGAATGAGAGAATCGAAACAATTGTGGAAGCAGCACAAGAGTACCTCGGGACGTCAAGCACAGAGTGTGAAACGATACACGAACGGATGAACCCGTTCATATATGATGTGGCTAGTGATTAAACTAGTAATGGAGTCTCACATTCATTAAAGACAATTTAGCATGCAGAAGAATAAATCCTTCAGGTGGACATGAATGCACAGTTACTGAGGTATACAGAACACAAGGCTCGATCAGAATAATGAATTATTACAGCCCATGTCAAACTAACAGCAGCAGTGTTTGAGGAAATACTGGGAGAGGAAAGTCACAGAGAGGTTTGGTGTGGTGATTTTAATGCACACAGTAGTGTATGGGGGAGTGATCGTACTGATTATAATAGTACAGTGATTGAAGAAGCGATAGATCCCAGAAATCTTGTTTGTCTAAACAATGGTAAAGGAACTGAGATATAAACAGGAATAAGATGTCATGTATTGATTTAACACTGGTTTCTGCAAATATGGCTAGTCTGTGTGAGTGGAAAATATGCAACGATAACACAGGTAGTGACCACTTTCCCATTATATGTAATATAAATATAGAGAGATATACCTAAGAAAGTTCTCCTATATATAGATGGTGTTTTAAAAAGGCTCAGTGGGACAAAAGAATGCTGCAGGGAATTAGCTAGTAACATTAAAATGAATGAAATGTAGATGAATGTGCTAGTGAAATCACATGTATGATAACTGAAGCTGCCTCAGAAAGTAGAAACTGTACAACTGTGACAGGGAATAAGAGACCTGTGCCATGCTGGACTGATGAGTGTAGCTTGGCTATTAAAGAAAGAAATAGTGCTTTCAGAAACTTCAGAAACAACATGAATGTTGACAATTTGATGGAAAATAAAAGGAAAAGAGCCATAGCACGCAAAATAATTTAAACAGCTAAAAGGAGACAGTTTAGTTCTTCTGCTGGAAGAGAGAGAGATGTGGCTCGTGTATGGGATATGGTTAAAAGATGAGTGGGAGAAGATTAAACAATCAAATATCAGTACTTGCAGATGGAGACCAATCAGCAATAACAGAAATGGAAAAAGCCAAGCTCCTAGGAAGAGTCTTTGCCAGCGTTCACAGTGGAAATCCCCTCACTGAGAGACAGAAAGGAAAGAAGAAGTCCTGAAAGATCATGAGAAGGTGCCGGTAAAAAGGTAGAAACCAGCTCCGCTCTGGATGTGGACTTCACCTTGAGGGAAACGAGAAGGGCAGCAGATGTTCTGCTCCGGGACGAGATCAGCTGAGTTATGCTGTGTTCAGTCACTTACCAGAGGGAGCGTTACGGACAGAGGGAAGACTACCTGTGAAGTGGAGGATGGCATGAATCTGACCATTTTCTAAACCAGGAAAAGATACATCCAATGCTGAAAACTACAGACCAATAGCACTAACCTCACACTATGTCAATGGATGGAAAAAATGATTGCCTACAGGCTACCATACTTTTTAGAAAAAGGAAGACTGTTAAACGAGTATCAGAGTGGATTTAGGAAAGGAAGATCCACAGCAGATGCTCTAATTAAAGTAAGTCATGAAATTGAAAAGACCCTTAATGTGAAGGAAATGATGGCTGTAGTTTTCTTTGACAGTGAGAAAGCGTATGATTCCATGTGGAGAGAAGATCTGTTAATTAACCTGAACAAGCTAAGCATGGTAGAAGGTTGTATAACTGGATCACGGATTTTCTGTCAAAAAAGAACATTTCAAGTTAAAGTAGGGGTACGGGATACCACAAGGTAGCGTCATCAGTCCAATTCTATTTAATATCATATACTGTATATATACAGTGGTGTGCAAAAGTGTTTGCCCCCTTCCTGATTTCTTATTGATGCAATGGGACACACACCTTCCAGAAAGTTCAACTTTTGTCTCGTCAGTCCACAGAGTATTTTAAAATAATACTCTGTGGACAAAAGTGGAACTTTTCAGAAGGTGTGTGTCCCATTACATCTGGCGTAAAAGTAACACCGCATTTCAGAAAAAGAACATCGTACCAACAGTAAAATATGGTGGTGGAAGTGTGATGGTCTGGGGCTGCTTCAGGACCGGGAAGACTTGCTGTGATAAATGGAACCATGAATTCTGCTGTCTACCAAAAACTCCTGAAGGAGAATGTCCGGCCATCTGTTCGTGATCTCAAGCTGAAGCGAACTTGGGTTCTGCAGCAGGACGATGATCCAAAACACAGCAGCAAGTCCACCTCTGAATGGCTGAAGAACAAAATGAAGACTGTGGAGTGGCCTAGTCAAAGTCCTGACCTGAATCCTATTGAGATGCTGTGGCGTGACCTTAAAAAGGCAGTTCATGCTCGAAAACCTGAGACCAGCTCACGTAGGAACAGAGGGAAATGAGACTGCTGATAAACTTGCTAAAAATGCACTAAACAGAAATGATAATGACATTTTAGAAATTTGTTTTGGGAGATCAGAAGCAAAGTCACTAACTCATCAGGGAATAATGGCATCATGGCAGGAAACATGGAATAATGACAGCTAGGGTAGAGAATACTTTAAAATCCAAACATCTCAGTCAGAACTAATCAGGTAAATGTAGGAAAGAAGATGTTATCTGTTCTAGGCTGAGACCAGGACGCACAGGACTCAGTGCTAGCTTGTATACCATGAAACAGTCAGTCAGATAAATGGGAGACTTGTAACTGGAAGGAATCTGCTGATCGTGCTGATGGGATGAGGAGGTTCAGTGTAGAGAGAGAGAGACTGGAGGCAGGGAGCGGGGCATCAGAGAAACACTTACAGGTTCAAAAGGAAGAAGAAGAAGCTTGTTCCACCAATCAGAGACGTCGCTGTAACACTTTAGGATTGTGGGTGGTGTAGTACTTCTCAATGGGATCGCGAATAAAACGTGATTTTCTTCAAACAAAGGCCATTTCATACAGACCTGTGGCTTCTACAGGAGTCAATTCGCAATCTCATAGCTCGTGGTGAGTCTACCTTGGATGGTTAAGACATTATGGCTATTAATCAAGATCCTCTATTCAGAATACGAATGGGATTTTCACTTCCGGAACCTCACTGCTGAGCTTTACCTTTCAGGCTTGCCGTAGTGTTTTGCAACATTTAGCGCGAACTTTAATATTAACCGGAAATAACCTAAACCGAGGGAGACTGCAATTGCTTGTCAATCTAATGCTATTTTAATTCTTCCACGGGACTAACATCACCTTAGTCGACTATACTAACTCTTGCTCGCAATACTTATCTGTTAAGTCAGTGGCCTACAGTTAGTATACAAAGAAAGTAGCCTAACGTTAACAGCAAAACAGCAGCACAAACATGAGCGCCTTTGCTGTGGAAGTGAAGCAGGCAGGCTAGCTGTTTCTGGGTAACAGGTTCAGTTAGCTTTACACGCTAACGTTAGAAACACGGGGCGGCGAGGAGTCTCAACAGAACAGCCACGTCGAGGAAATAAGGAAAATGGTAAGCAAGCTGAAGTATTATTGTTTATTACCATGGTGCTACAGACTACATTCGGCTGTTGTCTGCCAGTTGAAACTATCTAATGCTAATCCTCTTCGTATGAAATCATAATCCCAGAGAAGGAGTCTTGCTCCCAGTCAGGTTGCTAAACGGAAGCAAGCAGGAGATTCCTGTGAAGATGATGACTGGACATGTAGAACTGTAAGTAAATTAGCAAGACTATTAAACTTTCAAAGCTACGGAGCCACATAAAGGTCACACGGCGAGAATTGTTTTTTAGGACTAACGTTACTTTTAGATTCCCTCCAATATGTTTGGCTCACCTCGCAATACTTTTCCTCCATTCCTTCTGAGCCGTATGTCTGTTTGGAATGGAAGGAAGTGTGGAGATTCTCAAGTTAATGCATTTAGCATCGTTTATGGACCCCTCACCTTATATGATGTCCATCATAAGGAACATCAGTTATTGCTCCACACATAGCAACAGGCCTTCTACCAAAACCTGTTTCAGCATTAAAGGTTACTTTAATTTGTTTTGTGCACAGAACAGAGGAGCCTGTGCAGAAACGCAAACAGCTTCCCAGCTTGCGTTGGTCTGCGTTCCTGATGCATCTCTGCTGTCTGCTCTCTGTGACAGAACCACAGACTCTGTCTGCAGCATCTCAGTCGCCTTCTTGTTTGTTGCTTTCTTTGACTCATACAAAGACAGCACATTAGCTTTAAGAGGTAGATTCAACAGCACATCTGTAATTCCACCTCTGGAGTGCAGCACAGCACAGAGGACAGTAACTGTTCCCGAATGAAACCGACAGCATCCTGCAGATCACCGTACTGCTTTCTCTGGAGAGACCTCTTCATCTAAGGATTTGTTTAATTTTACTTTCACTAATTACATAACCATGCCTGCCTATTGAGCTGTAGTACTATATCGGCATACTTAATGCCCACTTCAAAGTAAAATTCAATGAGCTGATATCCTGTTGCATTGTGCTAGGAGCAGCATATGACAACAGACATACGGCTCTGAAGGAATGGAAGAAGAAAAGTATTGCGAGGTAACGCAAAATTTATTGCGAGGGAATGCAAAGTAGTCCTCAAAAGCATTCTGGCCGTGACCTTTAGGGGGCTCCGTACGAAGCTGTTAAATTCAGAGCTGACTGCAAAACAACTCTATTGTTTTTTCCTCTGTATGGAGATGTAGAGACCCGTACGCCAACCCGTCAGTAAATTTGGCAGTTAGATGTTTTCTTGCTTAATGACATATGCAGACCTTGTCTTTGGACATCCTCTGTCCCGTATGCAACCAACCACTCTTTGGTTCAGCATCATCTGAGTCACTTAGCAGTGTTTATTTCTAGAAAAGAGTAGCTTTTAGAAGTGGTGCATTTCTAATGCCAGATTCTACAATTTCATGAAAACTTTTACATAATAGTCTAACATGTATGATATGTCATTTATGGATAAACAAGGCACAAACAGAAAGATGTTTTGCTGGAGAAAGGTACTATATTCTTCATGATATCATAATTCATCTTTCCCCATGCCACTTGTTTGGAAAATAGGAAAAACGGTACAGCTAAGTGTCAGTGTTGGAGAGCATTGGTGTTGTTGGAATTGAAAAGTGTGTAATGCTTTTTCTCAGGAGAAAAGAAGAAAAAGTGATAATGAGAAGAGAGAAAACCACATTTCTCCCTTCAGAAAGCCTCTGACACAGCTGAACAACTGGCCTGCGTGTATGGATGGTGCCAAACATGTAAGCGTTGTTGCGTACAATAGAATTGAATCTTTGCATAAAGTTATTGTTGCAGTTTGATGCCATGACTAGGCTAATTTATTTAAAATTCTTTCTACAGGAGGCATTTATTCGAAGTATTCTCTCCAAGCCATTTAAAATTCCTATTCCAAATTACACAGGTAACATTTTTCTTGTCAGCATGGCTTCTCTTTGATGTCTAGTAAAATAGATAAAGCATTACTTCCACTGTTCTGTTGATGAATTACCCACAGGCTCTCTGGGAATCAGGGCACTTGGTCTAAAGCGTGCAGGAGTAAGGAGAGCACTTCATGATCCCTTCGCAGAAGATGCTTTGGTACTTTATGAGCCCCCAACTCTGAACGCTCATGACCTGATCAAAGCTGACAAGTAGGTTCAAAACACATGGGACCCTTCCTCCATTAAATCATTTTTACTTCACTCCAGAGAAGAGGCTTGATTGTTAGTTAAAACTGCACGAGCCAAGTTTGTACATTAGGCACTCCAAATAGGAGCAGGTAAATGATTGAAAACTAGTACTGAAGCGGAAAGTCGAGCTCTCTGTAGCCACAGCACTCACTATCGTCAGGTCGGGAGACAGTTTGCATTTTGAGTCCTGACTTCCTGTGTGGAGATTTCCAGCATGTGAGTATACAGAAACTGCAGTATAATTTGAAAAAGTTGTGTAAATGAATGGTACATTCCCTTTAAATGATTCATGCTGATCAGATGGATGGATTAGACATAAACCGTGCCTTGTGTGGCCTTACGAAAATACTTCATAGCCTTTACTGGCATTGCTATAACAGTGCTTGGAGTTTTTGTAATAAAAAGAAATGTTTGACAAGACTGTTCTTTGTCCTGTCCAGAGAAAAACTACCAGTCCATGTTGTTGTGGATCCAGTTTTAGGAAAGGTGCTCAGACCCCATCAGAGAGAGGTAAACAAGTTTGGGGTTTTTTTCCAACAATTTTAATGAAGTTCTTCCAATATTTCTCTTTAGAAACTTGGATTGAGAAGTTCATTCTTGACCTTGGAAACACTAGATTGACAAAACAAACTAGCTTTTTCTGGAGCTTTCAATCACTTCTCGGTCTTCATCTGTGAGATGTGAGGAGGAACATGAGATATACTTGATACTTTGTCTTTTTTAAATAAAAAATGTATGTCGTTCATTTCTCGAGGGGGTGAAGTTCCTGTGGGAGTGCGTGACGGGCAGACGCATCTCAGGATCGTACGGCTGCATCATGGCTGATGAGATGGGCCTGGGGAAGACTTTGCAGTGTATCACCCTCATGTGGACACTGCTACGCCAAAGCCCTGACGCTAAGCCAGAGATAGACAAGGCCATTGTGGTTTCACCTTCCAGTCTGGTTCGCAACTGGTACAATGAAGTAGAAAAGTGGCTGGGAGGACGCGTCACACCAGTGGCCATCGACGGGGGTTCAAAGGATGGGATCGATAGACAGCTAGGTAGTTTACCTCTCCCTTCTGTCTCGTTATGAATATCCACAGCAGATTTCATGGAAATCTGGACATTTTATACCTTGTCATGGACCAAAGTGTTGGTCAAGAGGAAACGTTAACCTCATTGTTGCACTAGAGTAAATGTCAGGGGGTCACCTTAAAGTGGGAGGACTGCACACTCTTTTCATAGACTTCTGCTTTATTCAGACAGCATTTTGTTGAATCAAAGCCCAATGTTGCAGCTTACACCTTCACCAGGGGCCAGAAAGAGAGCAGGACCAAAGAGAACATACAGTTGAACAATGCAAATTCCACATTGAGATTTAAAATAATAGTAATGGTAGTGGTAATAATATTAATATTAATAAAATAGTAATAATAATAGTGATAATAATAGTAATACGTAGAGCCCGACCAATATGGGATTACCGATATGGCGGCCGATAGAGTGAATTTCTGAGCTGGAATGAAAATACACCTTTTCTGTGTGGATTGTGCACCGATATGCCTATGCAAAGGAACTCAGAAGGCTGCTTTCTTAAACAAATAACTTTATTAAAGAATATTTAAGTTAAATATAACATTAAATAAGTTAACATATACATTGTCAATAAACTCTATAAATGAACACTGAGAAAATAAAGAATAAATAAAAATTAAATAAATAGCTAAATAAACATCAGTACTGTATGTTCAGTATCAGTCAATTGCTGAAGTAGCAGAAAATGCCATGGAAATACTCTAAGTACCTCTAAATTGTACTAAAGTACAGTACTAAATGTACTTAGTTACATTCCACCACTGCTCTCTACTAAACCACATATTCTCTACTCTGTCAAGCTACGAGATTGATGCTACAGCTTTGTTCCGATTCTGAACCATTATTTCAATGGATTGAACTCAGATATGCTTTGTTCTTGCTTATCAAAACATGTCATCTGTAGCAATATTTCGCTGTTAACGTAACGGTCACAACCATTAACTCATGGTTTGCTGCCGAGTCAAGAGACAAACAGCCTCTGCCTTAAAGTTCAGGGGAAACGTTGAACGTATCCGGTGAAAAAACAGGCTTCTGTGACTCCAATATGGGGACGGTGCATCTCACCAACTAGGTAACAACGTAGCGTGAAGTCGACACTCAACAGACTCAAACCACCATCACACCGTCGTCTGCTGAGCTGCAGAAGGATGAAGAGATGCTCTGGTGCAAACTATAGCTGGCTAGCTTCCTCGCTAACACAGCAAACAGTTGTGATAAGCGTGAGTGACGTGACGGTTGTCAGGGACAGGCTTATATTGGAGTTATATTAAAAAGGGAACATGATGGTTCATTGCTTATTAACTTTCCAGAAATGTATTCCACAAACTAGTGGACTCCACTACGTCTGCTCAGCTGTGCACACAGCTCTCTGCTACATGTGCTGCGCGTTGCTGAGAGTATTGTAGCGATAGCGACGACCCACATTTCCCAGCATGCACTGTTTAGTGCTGAAGGTAGTTTAAGTTAGCTGCCCGATGTTCCAAAATGTAAATGTTACTTTTAGTGTTTGTAATGTGTCCGTTCAGAACATGGTGGTTTCTGTTGGTAGTTGTCATTTTTATGCTGGTTTATAGTTTTACCCATTAGTGGGATATTTACGTTTCCTGACTCCAGCTGTATTTTACTGGCATGTAGTGATGGGAATTACGGCTCTTTGAAGGGAGTCAGATCTCATGGTTCCGTTCTTTTCTGAGAGCCGGCTCTTTGTTTAGTACCACTTCTGCTGGTCGCTGCCTAAGTTACATTCTTACTTGTTACAAGAAATAAATATGCAAGATTCTTCATCTGCAATACATAGAAATATTCGGTCATATCGACGGTTAAAAAGTGAAAATAACACCCTACTAATGAAATAGTATGGTTAATAAATAATTACACAACTCTACACAGACACATACAGTATATTTCAATTTCATTTGTATGATATAGGCCTAATATGAAACACAGAATATTTGTGCTCTGTTCAAAAGTGTCATTCATTTCTTTTTTCGCGGGGAACCGGCTCTCAGATGGGAACCGGCTCTCAGATGGGAGTCGGCTCTCAGATGGGAACCGGCTCTCAGATGGGAGTCGGCTCTCAGATGGGAACCGGCTCTCAGATGGGAACCGGCTCTCAGATGGGAGTCGGCTCCCATCTTTCACTTAAAGGAGCCCTCTCATAGAGCCGGCTCGTTCACGACCGGGTTCTTGAGAGCTGTTTCTCCCATGTTACACTGTTTGCCACTGTAGTGACAGCGCACTCTGCTGGATTTATCTCCCGATACCCTAACTCAGAGTATCTGCTGATTCTGAGTACAGGTTGAGTACCAGTGCTCTCCTTTTCCCAAATCTGTATACCACACTGCGTGAAGTCATTAGAATCATTTTTATGTGACATAACATAAGGCCCCCACATGTTTGGAATTTAGCAGTACATCCTGCCTGCAGATATTTCTTATTCTTTTCTCATTTCCATTTTTTCCTCTGTCTGTTTGTTTTATAATAATCAAAGGTTTTTCAGTAAGGCTGCAAAATATGAGCATAAAATCTTTCACATTTAACCAATTGGGGGCCCGCTGGTGGCCCTGGGGTTAAGGCACCGACCGTGAACCTTAACCTTTGTTGCATGCCATTCCCTGGCTCTCTCTCCCCTTGTTTACTGTTATTTCTCTGCTGTGTCTTTCTAAATGAATGATGATGTTGCTCTGTGTCTGCTGGATGTGTAAACAGGCATCTGTTTAACATGTTCACTCAAACAATTTACTCGCCCAAACTAAGTGCATGGTACTTGGACGATATCTGGTTTTAATAGTGTTGATGTGTTTTCAGATCAGTTTCCCTCAAGGTAAAGATGTATCTTTTGAAAATATTAGTTTATTAATGGTCTGCTTAGTAATTGGTTTGTTTTCTGTCATTTCCAGTGAACTTCATCTCTCAGCATGGTTTGAGAGTACCGACCCCAATCCTGATCATTTCATATGAGACATTCCGACTGCACGCTGAGGTTCTGCACAAGGGCAAGGTTGGACTTGTCATCTGTGACGAGGTATTACATCTCATCCATTACACTTCAGAGCTGTCAAGGACTGTTGAGGCGATGATGCAATATTAATAGTTGTGCGTGCTGTAGGGCCATCGACTGAAGAACTCTGATAACCAGACATACCAGGCCCTAAATGCCATGAGTGCCCAGAGGAGAGTGCTGATTTCAGGCACTCCTATCCAGAACGACCTGCTGGAGTACTTCAGCTTGGTCCACTTTGTTAATGCTGGGATCCTTGGTAAGCGTCTCCACATAAACAAAACAGCTAAAACACATTTGAGCTCTTTCTGCTGTTTGTCCTCTTTCGATCCCCTTTATTTGTGTTTTTTCCCCTTGATGGCAGGTACGGCCCAGGAGTTTAAAAAGCGATTTGAGCTTCCCATCCTCAAGGGTCGAGATGCAGATGCCAGTAATAAAGACAGACAGACTGGAGAGGAGAAACTCAAGGAGCTCATCAGCATTGTCAACAGGTGAGCTTAAAGCACACATGCTCATGCACATGCTCATTCATGTTCTTCATTTTTTAAAAATCTGTCTAGACTTTTCTTTTTTTCCCTGTTATTTGTTATTCATATTTTTTATTCTATTCATAGATTTATTTGTTGCTTATTTTTTAATATTGTTTTTCTTTTGACATGTGATGTTGCTTTTCCAAATTCCTAAGACTATGCACTGCCACACCTTTTCCTTTAGAGGCATTCTCTGTGCTTTATTTAGTTTGATTTGTTTGTTGCACCTGACACTACTTAGTCACCGAGGCTGCACAATGAGGAAGGAATTAGCCCAAGTGCTGCGCTTGTACTCTTCTGCATTACAAATGAATAAATATACAGCAAACATGTACTTCAAACCAGTTTACCTGCAGTTGGACATGCTGACAAGATTTATCAAACAAATAATCACTTTCGACGTTCAAGATTCCACAGTGCTGCTTTAAGTTGTTGTCTAAAATCTGTGTTTAAATATCCCATCATTTTTTATTAACTAAACTAAATTGTGGCTGACAGCAGTTTTTGAAACATCAGCCCTTTGTAATATTGTTCTCAGTGGTTCTGCCTGCTGTTTTATGCTCATCTGCATAAAATCTGATTAAGATAAAAGAAGAAAAAAATAGTTTTTTTTTTAAATTGCAAAAGTCTAAAATAACACTATGTTAGGTATGTTATAATAAAGTTATGTTCTCATCACTTTTTTCTTTTTAATAACAGGCCATTAATCAAGGCTGACAAATCATCATCTGATTTCGATTTGAGTTAGTTTAGACTAAGGTTCGGCGATATGACTACATATAATGTGAGATGGTATAAACTTGTCAACCATCAGAGATTTTGTTGCACAGACTGGTACAGATTATTGGTTGATGCATACAAAAATTTGTTAAATGTTTTATCTCCTCCTCTCATTTTTTAATTTTTGGTTTCTGCCTTCCTCTTAAACATTTTTTGTAAACTCTTCCTATAGGTCAATGCTATATAAATAACATTTGTCAAAGTGAATTATTATATATTTATATATAATAAATGCGAATACAGAAAACAAAGTTTGTGCACTCCAAACAAATCGCATATTTTGTGAACATACTTTGTCTTCAGACAACACTGGGCGTGAAAATGATTTAATTGTATTTAACTTTTAGGTTTAGCGTCCCTCTGTGATACTGACCATGTTCTGCCTCAACAGGTGTTTGATAAGGAGAACATCCGATATCTTGTCTAAATATCTTCCTGTGAAAATTGAGCAGGTTGTGTGTTGCAGGTATGTTGATTCCCTTGCTTTCTGGTGAGAGGTTTTGATGCAAAAGCAGAACTGGAATATTGAAGAGATATTTGTCTGTGTAAAATTGTTGATTGTTGGCATGAAAATAGATTTTAGGGGTACCACAAACATTTTTCATACATATGCCTGAGTTTCAGTGCCAATATAAAAAGTCTAGTTTTTTCAATCCCTTACTTTGAGTAGAAACAAGTTTTTCAACTAAAAAACTTGTTTACTAAATTAAGCCAAAATCTCCAAATGCATTAGTTTATAATGCCGTCTTAAGACAAACATGCAAACAAGACCTTCATTTACATTGAACTTGATTTAAATCAAGAAATATGGCTACAGACACATCTGTCACTTATCAAAAAGTGTTGAGCATCCATATACAACCCTGCTCTTAATGTAATTCTATATTGTAATATTTTTATATAACATTGAACCATATCTGAAGAAAGATATTTCATTTAAACAGAAGAAACATACTGAATGTGGCTGTGACTGTTTCCCTGCAGGCTGACTCCTCTGCAGACAGAGCTCTATAAGCGCTTCCTGAGGCAGGCCAAACCCATTGAGACATTACAAGAGGGCAAAATAAGTGTCTCCTCCCTGTCCTCCATCACATCACTCAAAAAACTGTGCAATCGTAAGAGCTTAAAGGGCTAGTTTGGGTTTTTTGGGGTACTGTTTATTTTATTGCTTTTATGTATTTCATGTGTTTTATTTCTTTATATTTCGTCATTCACTGTGTTATTTTATTTTTCTTGTTGTGAAGCACTTTGCACTTTGTTTTGATAAGTGCTCTATAAATAAAGTTTTATTATTATTATTATTATTTTTTGAAGTGGGGCTGGATGAGGTACTTTTCCATGGTCAGTATAGCAGTCGGCACGCCCCCAGCTTGGAGGAGAGAGAAGAGTTGTACCGGCATGGACGCTAAGCAACGCACTGCTGCGGACAGGGTCAGCAGCCAAACGTGTTTTAGCCACCTAAAAGAAGGCCCACCGAAAAGAATTCACCATCAGTTCAATTGTACGCTATATTACAAATATTTTCAGTGCTTTACCTTCCCGTCCAACAGCCATTTCCTTTGGACTACTTTCTCTCAACCGTAGAACCTTAGTATTCCTACACATATGCACAACTGTATAACACTGCCGAGGATCAGCTGTTTGACATTCAGCGCGTTATGGAAGGGTTAGGGTTAGGGTTAGAGTGGTTTAGGTGGCTACAACACGTTTGGCTGCTGACCCTGTCCGCTGCAGTACGTTGCTTAGCGTCCATGCCAATACAACTCTTCTCTCTCCTCCAAGCTGGGGGCGTGGCGACTGCTATCTACTGTAGGTAATGCACTGACTATGGATAAGTACCTCATACAGCCCCACTTCAAAAAACCCAAACTGTCCCTTTAAACCAAATATACACTGTAAAATATTGCATCTGTGAACATTATAGTGATCAACAGAAAGATTGTCCTCTCACTTATTGAAGCAGTTGCAAAGTTTACTCAAATACAGGCTCAAATGTAAAAGTAAGGACAGTCTTTCCGATATTAGAAAGACAAATAAATCTGATTGACAAGAGCTGTGACACTGTTTACAAAAAAAAGTTCAGAAACTTTTGAAATCAAATTTTGAAGTTGTCTCACTAGTTTTATGGCATTAGCCATTTAAAGTATCCATATGCTTATTTTGAATCATCTGCTGCTTGGTAGAAATGCTAATCACTGTTCTGTGTCACAGACCCAGCTCTCATCTATGAGAAGTGTGTGGAGGGTGAGGAGGGCTTTGAGGGGGCGCTGGACCTGTTTCCATCTGGCTACTGCACTAAAGCTGTGGAGGCTCAGCTCTCTGGTAAGAACATGTACGATACAGCTCAGTACAGCTCCGATGGTGTTAACAAAGTAATCCAGATATACAGCATGATGGCTCCTGCTGACTCACTTTCTACAACAACAACGTTTGAAGTGACTCGGTCTAACAGGGGTAGAATACCTTTGAAGTAATCTGAACATCTTAAGCGATGTGTGGCCACCTCATTGATGACTTGTATCATCATCATCATCATCATCATCATCATCATCATCATTACATAGAGGTGATCGATTTAATGTATAGTCAGTTGGAGAGCTTTCACACTATTTTCTTGATGGGTGGTTCTGTCTCTGGGTGGGACATTACATGTGGACAGGTCTGTTTGACTCGTTCACAACCTGTCAAAGGTTCAAATAAACAACAAAACATTAAGGACCTAGCAATATTTGTTTAGCCCATTATTATTACCAACCATTACCCAAGGCATGCTGTAGTGTTTGTTTTTTCTACCTCCCAGGCAGCCATCAGTCTCCACTCATTGACTGTTTTTACATTTCTGTTTGTGTACAGATTAAACAAGATACAGATAGGTGTATTTTTTTTACTTTGGACAGAGCCAGGCTAGCTGTTTCCCCATGCTACCTGCCTGTATGCTAAGCTAGGCTAACCATGTCCTGACTCCAGCTCCGTACTTAAAGTCCAACTGAAATTAAATTGCATGTTATTTTCTGCTCCAGCATGCATGTCTGGTAAGTTGTAAATGGACTGCATTTATATAGCGCCTTTCTAGTCTTTAGTACTTTACACTACATGTCAGCATTCACCCATTCACACACACATTCATACACTGATGGCAGAGGCTGCCATGCAAGGTGCCAACTGCTCATTGGAACGGATAGCTAATGCTCACTCACACATACACACCGCTGGCACAACCTTCAGGAGCAGTTTGGGCTTCAGTATCTTGCCCAAGGACACTTCGACATGCAGGCCGGGGGGGGGCTGCGGAACAAACCGGAGATCTCCGATTAGTGGACGGCCTGCTCTGCCTCTAAGCTTCAGCCGGCCCTGTCTGCTCTGGCTGTCTGCACTGTAAATCACGTGCCCTGTGTACTCATTTGAGAAAAAATCAGAAACCAAAAGAGAGAAATTTATATTTTATATTTTTTGGTTTCATGATCGCACCCCCTATGTTTGTATTAATCCATCTGAATACCATTAGTTCTCCATCTATGTAGTTGTTTCCATACAGCCAATCAAATGGCTTCATTTTAACCATATTTGCATAAAGCAGTAATGTCAGCGATCTCTCATAGGCAGACGTTCACACTGACTAACAGCCAGACAGCAGTGCAAGTTTGTTTACTTTGTGTCTCGTTCTCCTGCCAGTACCAGAGCTCAGCCAGCCAGCTGCTGTCAGTCAAACACAGACACGCCCCTTCAGCTGCTGTCAGTCAAACACAAACACGCCCCTTCAGCTGCTGTCAGTCAAACACAGACACGCCCCTTCAGCTGCTGTCAGTCAAACACAGACACGCCCCTTCAGCTGCTGTCTGCTGTCAGTCAAACACAGACACGCCCCTTCAGCTGCTGTCAGTCAAACAGACACGCCCCTTCAGCTGCTGTCAGTCAAACACAGACACGCCCCTTCAGCTGCTGTCAGTCAAACACAAACACGCCCCTTCAGCTGCTGTCAGTCAAACACAAACACGCCCCTTCAGCTGCTGTCAGTCAAACACAGACTCGCCCCTTCAGCTGCTGTCAGTCAAACACAGACACGCCCCTTCAGCTGCTGTCAGTCAAACAAACACGCCCCTTCAGCTGCTGTCAGTCAAACACAGACACGCCCCTTCAGCTGCTGTCAGTCAAATGCAAACACGTTGACATTATTTTTGACTGCAAAAGGGGATGACTAAACGTGATTTCAGTTTGACTTTAACACACAGACATGAGATATCAATAGTCTTACTCTCAGACAGAAAGCTTTGCTGTAGTATTGTCTGAGATGACACTAGTGTCCAGTGATGGCCCACCGTGCCAGGGATGACAGAGTCATTCCGTCATTTCTTGATGAAATTTAAAATTAATAAATGTGCCCACCAAAATAAAAAAAAATAAATCAACAAATTAAACTTCTGAAGAATGTGTCTGAATATGCTTAAAATTAAGATGGTTAAAGTGGCTATAATCAATATTCTTATATTGACAACGGATCACATGACTATTTGTATGTCAAAGGTGTCGCTCATAGTGACAAATCCAGAATGATCACCAACTCTGCAGTTCCCCTCAGGTCTATGGAGCTTTTTAGTGTCTTTCAGCTCTCAAACTTCACAGTTTTGGTTCAGTCTCAGCACTATCATCAGTCTCATTTTCAGTGAAAAAGCTCTGACAAACCCACTGTGCCCATCACCAATCAGCTGTTAGCGACTCGCTGATGAGCATAGTGGAGCATTCAGCAGGTAAAGAGCCAGATATTTTTCTCAGGAGTTGGTGGAGACCAAACCAGAGCGTAAAGGAGAGTGAATATTGGACTTAAAATCATCAGGTGGACCCAAACACGACTCCAAATGAATGCTCATGTTTCTCTGTGCCTGCTGGATGTGTAAATGAGCAACTGTTGTTGTTGTGTTCACAGCTTGTTTCCGCTGCCCTAAAGCGGACAAAAAAATCAGTAATTGCAGGTTTAATAATTGTGGTGCATATCTCTAACATGAACTGAATAAAGTGTTTAATTTTTCTATTCATGGGTAAGAAGTCGTTTCCTTTGTTCCAGGGAAAATGCTGGTTCTTGACTACATCCTGGCAATGACAAGGACTACAACTAGTGACAAGGTGGTGCTCGTCTCCAACTACACTCAAACGCTGGACCTCTTTGAAAAGCTGTGCAGATCTAGAAGGTTCTTTTTGGGAAACCACCATTTATTTGTCTGTATTATATGATTTGTCAGTTAAAGTGAGCAACAACCCTCCTTTTGGTCTTTTACAGATACCTCTATGTTCGACTGGATGGCACAATGTCCATCAAGAAACGGGCTAAGATTGTGGAAAGATTCAACAATCTATCTGTGAGTTGGAAACTGTTAAACGACACGATGAGCTTTGAAAAGCAGTTGAACAGCATCTGAATTCATCTGTTTCTCAGAACCCAGAGTTCATCTTCATGCTGAGCAGCAAGGCTGGTGGATGTGGCCTGAATCTGATTGGTGCTAATCGCTTGGTTATGTTTGATCCTGATTGGAACCCAGCCAATGACGAGCAGGCGATGGCACGCGTGTGGAGAGACGGCCAGAAGAAGACCTGCTACATCTACAGACTGCTCTCTGTCAGTTCAACACAGCTCATAAGATGCAGACATAACATAAAACAGATCACCACTTGTTAATGTCTTATTTTACGTTTTAAGTAATACGCAGTAATATTTTCATATAGATAAATTGCACTTTTCCTACTTCCTACTGATATAATTATTCAACAAAGTTCAGGACTACATGAGAGTCAGTGTCAGGGTCCCGGGCCTTGTTGATGAGACCAGCTGCAGACGGAAAGACACCGTTTTTGTGGCGTGAGGTTTTGGTCCTGATGGACCACAGGGGAGCGTCTGACGCAGTTTGTGTCCGGGGTGGGAGGGGTCAGCCACAATCTGCAGGGTGCTGTTGAAAGCTGCAGACAGCTGGTCTGCAGAGTTTCCACATTTGACTGAGTGTGTGTTTGTGTGCTGTCAGACGGGGACGATCGAGGAGAAGATCCTGCAGAGGCAGGCCCACAAGAAGGCCCTGAGCAGCTGTGTAGTGGATGAGGAGCAGGATGTGGAGCGTCACTTCTCTTTGGGCGAACTCCGAGAACTCTTCACTCTCAACGAGGAGACCACCAGCGACACACATGACAAGTAAAAAACGAATTACTCTCACTAGTTGTTTATGCTGCTCACTGCTGAGAATTGAATTGACTTTATAATGATGGTCAGACAATTTCAAATAACCTCTCAGATATATTAAAATTGATCCAGAGACCCGAAAAGTCCTGCAATGATTTTTTTTCCTCTTCACACAAAGATCCACATCTTGTGTGCAGTTCTAGGTTTAATATTTAAAGGCTCAGTCTGTAAGATTTAGGGGGCTCAGAATATGCAGAATATGGTGATAATGTATAAGTATGCATATAAGTTTTATTAGTGTATGAACCTGGAAATAAGAATCGTTGTGTTTTCATTGCCTTTTAGAATAAGCCGTTTTTATCTACAGAGGGAGCGGGTCCCCTTCCACCGAGTCTGCCATTTTGCACCTCCATGTTTCTACAGTAGCCCAGAGCAGCCAAACAATCACTGGCTCTAGATAGGGCCATTTGCTTTTTCCGCGAGTTTCGTGGCCACCGTAGTTTCTCCTACACGCTTGGAAGGGGAGGGTGAAGCGAGCGGTATTCAAGCGGTTGCAAACTGCAATTTCACCGCTAGATGCCACTAAATCCTAGTTTTCCTGAGTGATATATATTTCCAGGAAGTAATTATTTTAAAATCCGGCATTCAGTGCTAATGCACAGTGTCATATTAGCAGAATAAACTCTTAAGTATCTCTGATACAGTACAGACTTTTTGTCTCTTTTTTTGTTTGTTTGTTTGTTAAATCTTTAAATTAAATTTGGCGAGGTTGCTGTTATTAAGTACAACCATTATGCATGGCTGTGGCTATTTATAGCACCCGTACAATTAATTCATCACATGTACCTGTAAAACATCATCAGCAGTGATATCAAGTCAAGTTCAAGTTTCATGTTTATCACATACACAGCCATATACAGTACAATGCATAGTGAAATCCATTCTCTGCATTTAAGCCATCCTAAGTATTTGGAGCAGTAGGCAGCCACTGTGCAGCGCCCGGGGACCAACTCCAGTTCTAAGCCAGTGCCTTGGTCAAGGGCACTGACAGGAGAATTAACCTAACATACTGTACATGTTTTTGATATCTCAATCATCATTTATTAAATGTCAGAAGGGATGATCAATGATTAATGTATAGCTCTTGTATTGAAACAGACAGTTTCTCTTAAGTACAAACGAAATTCAATATTTGTCCAGAGTTATGTACAGTGGTGTGCAAAAGTGTTTGCCCCCTTCCTGATTTCTTATTTTTTTGCATGTTTGTCACACTTAAATGTTTCAGATCATCAAACAAATTTTAAATATTAGTCAAAGATAACACAAGTAAACACAAAATGCAGTTTTTAAATGAAGGTTGTTATTATAAGGGAAAACAAAATCCAAACCTACATGGCCCTGTGTGAAATAGTGACTAATATTTAAATTTGTTTGATGATCTGAAACATTTAAGTGTGACAAACATGAAAAAAAAAAGAAATCAGGAAGGGGGCAATTCTCTCCAAACATTATTTTAAATATGCATGATTTTTGTGCGTAACCATACATCCGGCCCCCAGTGGTTTTCATGTTGTCATATATAATAATGTGTGATCATAATATATGTAATGTAATGAATCAACATCTCTTCCTCCTTGTGGTGTTAGGTTTCGCTGTCGGCGCTGCGTGAATGGCCGGGAGGCTCGGCCTCCTGCAGATGATTCTGACTGTACCAGTGACCTTTCCCAGTGGAACCACTGCTTTGACAAGAAGGGCCTGAGGGACCAAGTGTTGAAAGCCTCCTGGGATGCTGCTGTCTCCTTCGTCTTCCACCAGCGCTCTCACGAGGACCAGAAGGGTGTAGTATAGCAGGAGGAACACAAAAGACTTTCAATCACACATGTACTGTATATACTGATATTTATTTGTTGAGTTTTTCAAATAAAGGAGAATGATTGATAATCCATCCATCATGATTGCAGTAACTTCTTCACATAAATAAAAAAATAACTGCAAAACATTTAACTCTGGTAATGGATTTGTCAGTTGTGACGAGTCATCTTAATGTATATGTCAAAATGTGGTGCAGTTGCACATGTGCCCAGGTCACTGTGTTGGATGTAGAAGAGAAGTGTCAATGCTACAATAAGAGCTGATTCTCAAATGTCTGTGACTCAGCTGATTGTTGGATGTTTGACGGTTTAGTTTCCCTACAGCCATCTGAAAGCAGCTAGATAGATATGTACATTTCATCTTGCACATTTTAATAGCACAATGCACAGAAATCCCAGTACATTCAAGTACTCCATAGTGGCGACTGGTGGTGCCAATGTAAGAAAGAAGCACACATTCTTCAATGATTTTTAAAATTAGATGCAAATGTTAAAGCCATATCATTTTTAATTTTTACTGCACAAGTCCATCCAACACAGATCATTCAACAATACAAATACTGCAAAAGCAAAACAATTCTAGAATAATTTATGGGTAGCGGCTGTGGTTCAGAAGGAAGAACAGGTTCCATTAATTGCAGAGTTTGTGTTTCAATCTCCGCCTCCTCCTGTCCAGATGTCAAAGTGCCCTTGAGCAAGGTGTTGAACCCCAAGTTGCTTCTGTGTGTGTGTGTGTGAGAGAGAGAGAGAGAGAGAGAGAGAGAGAGAGAGAGAGAGAGAGAGAACCATCATCAGTGTCTGAATAAAATTGGAATGTTAAGTCCCAGCACCCTTTGCATTTCATTGGCAGTAACAGCTGCCCAACTTTTAATGTTTAAGTCCTGTGCACTCGGGGGCAAACCACATTTAAATAATAAAATAAATAAAAACTTTATTTATAGAGCACTTATCAAAACAAAGTGCTTCACAGAGAGAGAAATAAAATACCACAGTGATAAAATATAAAATACATAAAAACAATAAAATAAACAGACAGCTCAGGTAAAATCAGGATCTGCTTTCCGATAAAAATGCGTTTTGAGAAGAGACTTGAAAGAAGACACTGACTCAGACAACCTAATTTCTTCGGGCAAGTTGTTCCAGAGCCTTGTGGCCCTCGCGGCAAAAGCTCTGTCCCCCTTAGTTTTCATCCTGGTCTCAGGAACAGACAGAAGACCCCTGCCCGACGATCTCAAACTACGTGATGGTTCATAAGGAATTAAAAGGTCTAAAATATAATCTGGAACCAGGCCATGAAGAGCCTTAAAAGTAAACAATAAGATCTTAAAATCAATCCTAAAATAAACAGGGAGCCAATGTAAAGAGGCTAAAACAGGTGTGATGTGATCGTACCTCTTGGTCCTGGTTAAAAGTTTTTTGATTATGCTAAGTGAACAGACTGTTACAATAATCAAGGCGTGAGGAGATAAAAGCATGTACAACAGTTTCTGCATCACTAAAATTTTAAATAGGTCGGATTTTCGCAATATTTCTGAGGTGATAAAAACATGATTGGACAAGCTTAGTGATATGTTGCTTAAAACATAAATTGCTATCAAACAGGACACCAACAGGTTTGATATGTTGTGACAGGTAGCCAGTAGATAGCAGTATTTGTTTAGTGATGTGTTGGGGCCCAATAACAAGGATTTCAGTTTTATTTGAGTTGAGCTGTAGAAAAGTTATCGACATCCAATTTTTTATGTCAGACAGGCCGTCCTGCAGAGAACTCAGCGTATTAAGGTCAGTGGACTTGACAGGGAGGTACAACTGTGTGTCATCCGCATAACAATGAAAAGAAATACCATGTCTGCGGATGACATCACCCAAGGGAAGCATGTATAAGGAGAACAGTATTGGTCCCAGAATTGAACCTTGAGGCACACCATACTTGATATGGGAAAGGGATGACATGTAGCTATTAATTGTGACAAAGAATTTCCTATTGGACAAATATGATGATAACCAGTCAAGTGCAGTGCCAGATATGCCCACCCAGTGCCTCAGTCTAAAAAAATGCCATGATCAATTGTGTCAAAGGCAGCACTTAAGTCCAGCAGCACAAGAATTGAGCACATGCCTGCGTCTGCATTCATTTAAAGGTCATTAGTGACTTTGAGAAGAGCTGTCTCAGTGCTGTGGTGCTGACAAAAGCCAGATTGGAACTTTTCAAAGGTATTATTGTTTTCCATAGCAGCAAGAACCTGCTTAGATAAAAGTTTTTCGAGAATCTTCGAAATAAAAGGCAGTTTGGAGATCAGACGATAGTTATCCAGGAGGATGGGATCAAGCCCAGGTTTTTTTAGGACTAGCTGGACACAAGTAGTTTTAAAGAAATCTGGGACGCAGCCAGTAGACAGCGAGCTGTTAAAAATAATTAGCAAATGGGGCGCAATACAATCCATAATTTCCAATAAAAACCTACCTACCTAGACATGATATCTGTGAGTAACAGCAGAAAATTTGCTCAAAGAATCCCTGAGTGGGTGATCCACATCTAAAAAGGCAGGGTTGGGGGTGATACCAGATCTTATGAACTCCACCTTTCCAGCAAAGTGCTAAAGAAACTTTTTACAATCAGCATCACAATCAGCAGGGGCACAAGGAGAGGCTGGGTTAACTAACTGATCCACAGTCTTAAATAGGAATCTGGGGTTGTGCTGATGGGCCGTAATAAGTGCAGATAAATGACATGTTCTTGCATCCTTCACCATCCTATTATAAAGGAATAATAACTCTTTCATGGCCACAAAGTGGACCTGGAGACCTGATTTCTTCCATCTGCGTTCTGCTCTTCTGCATTTCCTTTTACAGCTTTGAATACCATCATTTAACCATGGCTGTTTTCTAGTCCTTGAGTTTGATCTATTTTTCAGAGGAACTATGAGATCTAAGGTTGAAGAACGCAGGTAGTTAAAAGAATCAACCATATTGTTGATGTTGGAGGAATCGGGAAACACATTGCCAGGAGAAGTGAACAGTGTACAGACTTTTGAGGCACTCTGCTCATTAAGGGCATGTGTGTAATCAGAGCGGGATAATTCAGTATTAGCAGCCTGTAATTCACAGTTAAAAACAATGCATAGGTGATCAGATACAAGGAGGACTTGTATCTTGTACGAGGACTACTTTAGCATTCCCTCGCAATATGTTTTGCGTTACCTCACAATAAATTTTGCATTCTCTCACACTACTTCTTCCATTCCTTCCAGGTGGTATGTCTATTTGGAATAGAAGGTAGTGTGGAGATTCTCAAGTTAATGCATATATAGCATTTTTTATGCACACCTCACCTTATATGATGTCCACTGCAAAGAAGTTAGATTAACTTGTATGTAAACTTACAGTGGTGTGAAAAAGTGTTTGCCCCCTTCCTGATTTCTTTTTTTTTTTGCATGTTTGTCAAACCTAAATGTTTCAGATCATCAAACTAATTTAAATATTAGTCAAAGATAACACAAGTAAACACAAAATGCAGTTTTTAAATGAAGGTTCCTATTATTAAGGGAAAACAAAATCCAAACCTACATGACCCTGTGTGAAATAGTGATTGCCCCTTAAACCTAATAACTGGTTGGGCCACCCTTAGCAGCAACAACTGCAATCAAGCATTTGCGATAACTTGCAATGAGTCTTTTACAGCGCTGTGGAGGAATTTTGGCCCACTCATCTTTGCAGAATTGTTGTAATTCAGCCACATTGGAGGGTTTTCGAGCATGAACTGCCTTTTTAAGGTCATGCCACAGCATCTCAATAGGATTCAGGTCAGGACTTTGACTAGGCCACTCCAAAGTCTTCATTTTGTTCTTCTTAAGCCATTCAGAGTTGGACTTGCTTTGTTTTGGATCATTGTCCTGCTGCAGAACCCAAGTTCGCTTCAGCTTGAAGTCATGAACAGATGGTCGGACATTCTCCTTCAGGAGTTTTTGGTAGACAGCAGAATTCATGGATCCATTAATCACACCAAGTCTTCCAGGTCCTGAAGCAGCAAAATAGCCCCAGACCATCACACTACCACCACCATATTTTAGTGTTGGTGTGATGTTCTTTTTCTGAAATGCGGTGTTACTTTTACGCCAGATGTAATGGGACACACACCTTCCAAAAAGTTCCACTTTTGTCTTGTCTGTCCACAGAGTATTTTTCCAAAAGTCTTGGGGTCATCAAGATGTTTTCTGGCAAAAATGAGACAAGCCTTAATGTTCTTTTTGCTCAGCAGTGGTTTTCATCTTGGAACTCTGCCATGCAGGCCATTTTTGCCCAGTCTCTTTCTTATGGTGAAGTCATGAACACTGACAACTGAGGCAAGTGAGGCCTGCAGTTCTTTGGATGTTGTTGTGGGGTCTTTTGTGACCTCTTGGATGAGTCATCGCTGCGCTCTTGGGGTAATTTTGGTCGGCTGGCCACTCCTGGGAAGGTTCACCACTGTTCCATGTTTTCGCCATTTGTGGATAATGGCTCTCACTGTGGTTCACTGGAGTCCCAACGCTTTAGAAATGGCTTTATAACCTTTTCCAGACTGATAGATCTCAATTACTTTCTTTCTCATTTGTTGCTGAATTTCTTTGGATCTTGGCATGATGTCTAGCTTTTGAAGATCTTTTGGTCTACTTCACTTTGTCAGGCAGGTCCTATTTAAATGATTTCTTGATTGAGAACAGGTGTGGCAGTAATCAGGCCTGGGTGTGGCTAGAGAAATTGAACTCATGTGTGATCAGGAAGGGGGCAAACACTGAAATCAGGAATGGGGCAAACACTTTTTCACAACACTGTATATAGTGTATGGAAGTAGCTAATGAGCGAGCCATCTCGCTTCCTTCTCATCTCTGTTGAGAGTTCCACATGCGCAGTACCAATCGTGCTGGCCAATCATATCTTTCACAAATAAACGTTTTCTCATGTGAGTTCCGACCACGCTTAGTAGCTTTTCAAAACATGAGGGAAACCAGTAGAGCAAAAAAAGAAGACATTATCTCGAGAATGAGGCATACTGGTCTTAATAGTACACTGAAGATAACTGGTAAACATGGGACTGGTATGTGTGAGTACTGTAACATACAGGAAACAGTGGAACATGTAATTATCAATTGTCCTAGGTACGAGCAGGAAAGACAGATACTAAAAAACAAACTGGAAAGAGATCACATCAAGTTTGGAATAAAGGAGTTACTTCAACTGAACTCAGGGCATGTGGGGTACAGGGCAATATTTAGTTTTTTGGAAAAGACAGAACTTAGAAGAAGAATACAGGGTCGGCATAAGACCATTCTGATCCACACCAAAAGCTGTTTGCCAACCACCATAAAACAGAATAAGAAGATGATGATAAACTGGTTTGTGACTGGATCGGGATGGCAACAGAGGTAGAAAATGATGAAGACAATATGGAGTTTGATGACTGGACTCTGGTTTATAGAGGAAGAGGGAGAGATAAACCAAAGATGAGACAAGAAGAGGAGGTGAGGGCGTCTGCCAGTCAGAGCAGTAAAAGAAGCTTAGAGGAGAACAGTTCTGATGAAGGTAACTGGGTTGTTCGCAGGAAGCTGCAGAGAGAGGAATCTAAAATAATACTTACATTCAGGAGGGAAGATGAGCAGGTGAATATAAGCCCAATAGCGTTACTAAGGGAGCTGAAAAAGAAGTTAGGAGAAGCAGAAATGGCCAAGATTCTTCGAGACAGGAACCTGCTGATAAAATGTAGAGATGAAGAACAGAGAAACAAAGCTTTGCAGGTTGAAAGTATTTGCAAAAGAACAGTGTGTGAAAGAAGAGTTCTGGGGGAGATTAAAGTTAACTGGGGAGTGATAACAGGCATTCCCACTGATGAAGATCTGGAGAAACTCAAACGAAGTCTTCATGGAGGCGAGGTGAGGAGACTAGAGAGGTTGTTAAAGACAATCAGTGGTGAGAGAGGAGAAAGTTTGTCAGTTCTTGTAGAGCTCCAGGACCTGGTACCTCCGGATGAAATAAAGAGAGGCTGGATGAGTTTCCCAGTCAGGGCTCATGTTCCTCCTCCGCTTCGGTGTTACAAATGCCAGAGGTATGGGCATATAGCGATGGTTTGTAAAGGGAAGCAAAGGTGTGCCACATGCGGAGGGGATCACAGATTTAGATAATGTGCAGGCTAAATGTGGTAACTGTGGCGGCCAACACAGTGTTGCATTTGGGGACTGTGAAGTCAGGAAAATTCAACAAGTAAAAACAGTTAACAACACAAGTTATGATGAAGCAGTGAAGACGGTGCAAAGACAAAAGGGAATGGAAGAAACAGACAAAAGCAGTCAAAACTCAAGACCAGGAGGAGGTCGAAGAGGGCGAACTACTGAACTGACAGCAGATAAGCTGGTTTTGTACATTGCTCATGTAATCAACTGTGCAGATCAAGTTAAACACAAAACAGAGAAAATCAAAATAATTGTGAAGGGAGCTGAAAAATTCTTGGCCATGAAAGATCTGTCCTGGGAACAAATCAACAAAAGACTTGAGGCAGAAGGGAAACCAGGGGTCTTGGGAGAAAGAACCTAATGATTATTCTTCAATGGAACGGCAGGAATTTAATAGCAAATGGTCAGGAATTTAAAGGATTTGTTAAAGGTCTCAGAAAGAAACCGGAAATAGTATGTATTCAAGAAACATGGCTTAAGCCAGCATTAGAGTTTGTAATAAAAGGATATAACAGTATACGCAGAGACAGAGTGGAGGGAAATGGAGGAGGCTGAATAGTATTAGTGAAACAAGAAATATAGAGTACTGAAGAAAGGAAAAGACTGGGAAATGATAGTAATGGAAGTTTGGACAAAAGATGGTACTATTAAAATAGTAAATTTTTACAATCCTTGCAAAAAGCTGTCATTAGAACTACTGGAGGAATTCGCTGTAAATCTAGAAGGAAAAGTTATTTGTTGTGGAGATTTTAATGCTCATAGTACATTATGGGGTAGCTGTAATGATGGAAATGGAGAGGTGATTGAAGAGCTAATGGAAATCAGAAATCTAATATGCCTCAATGATGGAAATGGAACCAGAATTGATGTTAGAAAGGGTTCATAATCAGCCATAGATCTTACTTTAGTGTCAGAAACAGTGGCGGGTATTTGCACGTGGGAAAGTGTAAGAGAAATAACAGCAGGAAGTGACCGCTATCCCATAATAACTGAAGGAGGGCTGAGTGCAGAGGAGTATGGTACTGGAGGAGTAGATCGATGGGTTTCAGCAGTGCTGATTGGGAAAAGTTTAAGGAGATTATTGATAAAGAAATGCAAAAAGTTGATGTTAATCAAGATGTTGATGAACTAAATATTTCTGTGTGAAGCCATTCTAGGGCAGCAAAGCAAACGATTCAAAGGAAAGGAGAGAATCATTAGAGGATAATCGTACCATGGTGGACAAAGGAACGTGAAAATGTAATAAAATCACGAAATAAAGCTTTTAAAATGTTAAAAAGAACTCACAATTTTCAGAATCTTATTGAATATAAAAGGTTGCAAGCTAAGGTAAGGAAAACAATTAAACATGCAAAGAAGGAGTTTTGGAGGAAGTTTTGTAACTCAGTAGGAAGAGAAACAGAAACTGCTGAAATCTGGGGAATGATAAAAGAATGAATGGGGTTAAAGAGAGTATGGATGTCCAGTATCGGTGGACAGTGGAACTACAGCGGTGACAGACGAGCAGAAAGCACAGATGTTGGCACAAACTTTTGTTAAAATTCACAGCTCTAATAATAATAGTGAAGAGGGGCAAAGAGGAAGGGAAAGGACAACAGCTGAGAATAAGGAACTACTACAGAAAGATGAAGATAGCAATGATTTAACAAATATACCGTTCACACAGGCAGAACTGAATCGTGCTCTCAGGAAAACCAAGATGTCAACACCAGGGAAAGATCAGATATGTTACACCATGATAAATCATCTTAGTGAATCATCGAAGGACATTCTACTGGAACTGTATAATAAGGTTTGGGAGAAGGGAAAATGCCACAAACCTGGAAAGAAGCTGTTCCGATACGCAAGCCCAAACCCAGAGTTATAGGCCTGTTGCCTTAACCTCCAGTGTGTGCAAAATAATGGAGAGAATGATCAATCTAAGATTGACATATTATGTAGAAAGCAAAGGCTTTGTATCAAAATATCAGAGTGGATTCAGAAGAGGCAGAAATACCATGCTTTACGCTTTACCGCTTTATGTTTAGAACATGAAATAAGGAAAGCTCAGATTAATAGGGAAAGCATAGTGGCCATCTTTTTTGATATAGAGAAGGCTTCTGATATGATGTGGAAGGAAGGATTATTAAGGATTATTAATTAAACTAGGTAAATTAGGGATTAAAGGCCTAATGTATAGGTGGATCAAAGACTTTTTATATGGAAGATCGATTCAAGTAAAAATATGAAAGTGTTATTTAGGGAATTTTTTTGTTGGAACTTCTCAAGGGAGTATATTGAGTCCTGTGTTATTTTCTATGATGATAAATGTTTTTCTGAGTTTGGAGAATGGGATGGGATGCTCTCTTTCTGCGGATGATGGGGCAAAATGGAAAAGAGGTGGGAATTTGGAATTTAGTGTGAAGAAAATACAGGAGGCTATTGTTAAGTTAGTGTAGTTATGTAAGTTCTCAGTGAACAAAACAAAGACAATGTTCTTTACACGAAAAAGAAAGGACAATAATTCAAAATTAAGATTATATAATCAAGAATTGGAGAGAGTGTAACAATTAAAATTTCTAGGGTTGTGGTTTAATGAAAGAATCATATGGGCAGTACATATTCATAAGGTAACGGCCGAGTGTAAAAAAGTACTAAATGTAATGAGATGTCTGGTGGGAAGTGAATGGGGGGTAGAGAGATCAGCATTGAAAACCATCTACATAGGATTAATAAGATCAGTATTAGATTATGGGTGTGTAGCGTTTGGATCTGCAGCAAGTACATCTCTCAGAAAGCTAGACAACATTCAATATCAGGCTTTAAGACTATGTTCAGGTGCCATCAGAACAACCCCAATATCAGCATTACAAGTGGAAATTGGAGAAATGCCACTGGAATTAAGGAGAATACAGCTATCTTTAAACTACTGGGTTAATTTAAAAGGGCATAATGAAGATCATCCAACGCAAGATGCACTAAAACCCTGTTGGGAAAAGGAGAGGAGAGAAACAAAAAGTTTTGGATGGACAGTTGAGCAGAAAGCAAAAGAACTGGGAATAACTGAAATAGACATTAGTCCAGCAGTCCCACTCCCAGTAATGCACCCTGGGATACTCCCTGCCCCGACTGTAGAGCTCAAAGAAATAAAGACAAGGTCTTTTACAAAGAAGTTCTAGAGAGAAGTGTTATCTGTTGCTGTTTCATTATCTTAGGAGAACAAATTTGATAAAGAGAATATAACTATGGTGTTTTTATTTAATTTTAATTTTTAAAAAAATTAATTGGGTTTTCTCAGTTTGTTTTCTTTTATTTAATCATTAGTGAATGTATAGTCCCGATCCACACTCCATTCCAGTTGGTGGCGGTAATGCACCATAACGTTGATTGCCAACCGCCATAAAACTTTTCGAAGAAGAAGAAGAAGAAGAAGAAGAAGACTACTACTACTACTAATAATAATATCAATAACAATCAGTTGGGCACTATTAGCATCGTTATCAACAACGTTAGTAACGTTAAATGATACAAACATAAATGCTGAACAATGCGCAACACAGCCCACAAAGCAGACAAAAGAAACCAAAAGGAGATATGTCTGAAGGAGATATGTTTCGAAGCTGTCCGGAAAGATTTTGCTGCACTGGGCACTGAGGCTGTTATTGGTAAGCAGGGGATATAGCGTTACGTGTATGTTCCTGTAACGTTACTTAGCCTTGGAGAACGCGAATAGCTAGCTAACGCTCAGAACAGGGAGTTACGCTAACTGTTAACTACGCTAACTAGTAGAAGCGAGCATGTCACTAACGTTACATATTCCATAAGTAGAGACATAGCTAGCTACACTGAACTCCGTTCAAACATTTAGCAAGTTTATGGCGGTATTTTAAAGTAAATCTGCCAAAATACCATTCAAAACGTTTGCCCTAGAATCTCAAGATTGTGAGTTTGATATAAAAACGAGTAACAGTTACAGTCCACGTTTCAACATCTACATACCACTGACTGACTGGCTATCATATGGATTGTTGTCGATTCCAGTGCACTTTAAAATGTGTTGTCCGCCCGGTAACATAGCACCACACATTCATAGTAGCTATAGTGAGTTTTTGTTGTTGTTGCATCAAGGTGGTGAGGGAGTTGGTGTCCACTGTTGGAATGTCCTAACTTATCTGTCATAACCTAGATCTTCCAACGCCTCTCATTAAGGATCTTCTTCCTCATCTGACTGTATGTCAGCTGGATGAGCTACAGCCTGCCCTAAATCAGAGAGGTAAGAACTATAGTTGAAGTGCAAAGATGGTGTTTTGTATGGTATTTTTTCTTGTTCATAGAGACTGTAGCTTTGTTTTGATCAGTGGAATTCATAACTAAGTTTCCATTTAATGTCATTTTTATTTGCCTTCCCTCAGGGATATCAACTCATTCAGGATGGGTTGGAATCCTGCAGGACATATGTGGACCTAACCATGTAGGTGTAATGTCTTTAATAATGAAAAATCACATGGATACTAACATCTAGAACCCAGATGTGATATTTCTCTTGTGTTACATTTCAGGTAATAGGTTTTGACACAGAAGAAGAGGCCAAAATTGAAGTTATGAGAATGCTTTTTACTGTTGTATTCTATGGCTTCACAAACAGCTTTGTCAAAAGAAACATCACAAATTTAAACACCCCATCCTTCCTGTGGGCTGCAGCTAAATGTATCAAACATTTTTTACTCACTACGAGCATACATGAGCCCCTTCAAAGTTTAACTGCCGAGCAGCGGCCTCTTCTGAACCTCTTAGAGAAACGCATCAGGAGTGTTGGTGTATCGCAGTCCATTGATCTGTCAAAGAGGAAGACACAAACTGCGTTGTATGTGCTCCATCGCCTGCTCGATCACGGGGTGGCTAAAGAACTCGTTGTACATGTGCAGTGTCCCATCATGCTGGCCTGGCTCCTACATGGAAGGGGATCTCAGTATGTAAACCCCGAGCTGAAGAACCTAATGCAGAGCAAAAAGGCAAGCTGTATTACACAAGCCGCTTCAGCCAGTGCAGACGGAGCCAGTTGCAGTCCAGGTCTTGAGACCAGGGCTTCAGAAGATCAGGATGATGAAGTCACTCCATGCAAACGCTCAAAGTTGGATTCTGTGTCTGTGGAGGAGGAGGAGGAATCTGGAAAGGCAAACTTTACTCTGGACCTGCAGGTTCTCTGTCAAACCTTAAGTCCATGTGATGGTCCCTCAGCTGGGGCTTGTCCATGGGGACAGATCGATTGTCTGGAGATCAGGCAGTGTGGGTCCGACTCCCTTCGAGTGCTGAACTCCGCCCTGCCCACATTTTTCTGCCTTCGCTCTCTAACTCTTCACAGCATTTGTAAGTTTGCTAACTAATGTATCGGCCAGTTGGGGGTTGGGGGATTCAGGGGGCATTTTGATCATTTGATTATGTATATGTGCCTCCACACTACAAGCAACATTTACAAATTGGAGTCTAGGAATTTCCTCTAGCATTGGTGACAGTTGACAATTAACGGTGCCCTGTGTGTATCCGAAAGTGCTGAATACATTTCCTTCCTCATAAAACATTTGCAAGGTATTTTAAATCCAGCATCGTTTACGTCCATGTTTTCTAGCTTGCATTCGTCTTCACTGTCTTTGTTGCCGCATTATTGCCTGGTGTAGATCAGTGGAATAGTGTGGCATTGGCAGGAATGTGTATATGTCACCTGTGTGCTTTTGCACATGTATCCTTTTGCGTGTGCATGAGAAAAACAAAATGGGGACCCTAAAAACTGCTCCATAGCACCACTAGAGGTCAAAAACTCCACTGGGTACCTTTAACTGTTGACCTGTAGCCAGTCAGATTTCCAATCTGAGGGAGTTCAAGAACATTAACTTTCTCTAGCGCTGTGTACGATCTGAAAATGTTCGCTACGAGGGGGGACCTTCCATACCAGGGTTTTGATACTACATTTTTTGATACTGTGTACTACAGACACATTTCGGTCGCTACCTTTTAAAAGTACTGAAGTTTGATACCCAGCCCTGGTTCTGCCTGGCGAGTGCCAGGGCTGACCTGATATTAAATGAATTAATATTAACAAAAACATACCATTAAGTCAAAAAATATTTTCAAATGCATAAATAACCCGCTCATTTTCTTTTTAATGGTGGGCTACATGGAATTACTCTATTTTTAAAGATACATTTGCCCAAATTCCAATTGAGATTTCCCCCTCCACTCCAATACAATGAGGGTGAATGGAAATGTATCTGTTGTGCTCACAGCATTGAAAATGTTCAAATTCAAATGTTGCTTTTTGATGACACAAACTACAGTAAATTCCATTTTATTGGGGAGGCAGAGATTTCAGAGAAATGTATCTCAAAAGCTGGATAAATAAAACCAAACCATCACACTCAACACTTGCTTGGTCATAAATGCTTTGAAAACTAATTAGAATACCCTGTAGGAGACAGAACTAAGTCCTGGAGTTCATTAACACTGAAATAGAGGATTATTTCACCTTCAGAGAAAGGTTACAACACCAGACGACACATTTGTTCTGCTGTGCAGGAATGGTTTGTTTTGTATGTTTGTTTGTGCAGCGACCTTCAGGGACTTGGATGTGCTGGGCCTGGCCAGAGCCCTGAAGCAGCTGTCTGAGAGCTCCCGCAGCTCCCTCACTGATCTGAGCATCAGCGTCCTGCCGTACACCAAGCTCATGGAGGTTCTGCTAGACGCATGCCCCAATGTGACATCCCTGCACGTGGAGGTCCAGACTGTGATGTGGGGAAGCCGCTTCTCACCGCATCATCCCAGGACGGCTGCGTCAGACATGTCAGGTGCTGTGAAGCTTCTACCAAAGTGAAATAACACTTTAAGTGAGCAGGAAGAAAAGTGTATAGTACCTGTTGAAACACAAGGTTCTTTGGAAAGATAAGTGCTGGACCAGTCCAGGGCTGTTACAAAATGGTTTAAACCAGATACATTTTTCAGATTCAATTCAAAGTAAAAAAACAAACCAGCTTATTTCTTCAACAACCTTATTTTGATTACAAATGGTGATGCACAAGCTGTTTATCTTCATGAGTAGTGGTTGAATCACTTTATACTTCAGAATAGACAAGAAAGTTCCAGATGTCAGCAAACTGTCATTAGAAAATTCAAGGGTCCACACTGTCATCAACACCTTTGAAGCATTTGAAGACTCAATGTGAAAGTTTCCTTAAAGGGTTATTCTGGTCCGTTCCAACGTACCATCATGTATATCGGTAATAATAACATTAAGGCTACAACTGGTATTTTTTATTATTTGTTAATCTGTAGATTGTCTGTGTAAGTCAGAAAATAGCGAAAAATGCCTGCCAGAATATTTCAAGGTGACATCTGCAAATGTTTTGTGTTGTCCAACTAACAGTCTTAAACCCAAAGATATTCATGTATATGTATATTTACAGTGATATAGAACTGAGAAAAGCAGCACACTGGAGAAGCTTGAACCAGCTTAACAAATGACTTGAACGATTCATTGATTATTAAAGTTGTTGTCAATGAATCTTCTGTTGATCAACTAATCGTTTTATTGATTAATTGTTTCAGCTCTAAATAACATTGTACTCACCAAGTTAATAGCTGAGATCTGGGAACATGGTGACATCACAAAAAATATGGGTCAAGAAATAGGAGCAGTCAGACAATCAGTCAGTTTGGGACTGTCACAACACAAACTGTCCATTGTAAACATCCATCACAGTTTACAGACAGAATAAGTCTCTTTTAAGTTACTGGGATAAGACCAAAGTTGTATTAAACCTGAGCTGTCTGTTTGTGCAAAATGCGTCAATACAGCAGAAGGATGCCAATTTCTCCTAAACAGTACTGCATGAATGCACTGCTTTAATACGAAAGCAGTTACTTGTCTTAAAAATCAACCTAAGGTGACTGCTAACCGTCTCTCAGCAGAGCTGCCCCTGGAGAAGCTGACAGTCAAAGTAGCTGAGCTCCAAACTGATCTGCACTTTGTCACATCTGTGCTGAGACGCTCTCCACATCTCACTTCACTTCACGTAGCCGGGATGAGATTACCAACTGGCTCCTCTCAAAGCCAACTCCTCACCACTCTATCAGGTAATGTGTCACGTCACTGTAAGGGGTTCACCACAGTTTGAGTGTCCAGGCCTTCTCAAAGGTGTGATTTTCTAGTGGATTTTCTGGATTGCTAGTGGATCAAAGTCAATAAATGAGAAGTAACAATGGCAATGAAAAGCTAGTGTGCCAGCTAGTGTGTCGCATCAAAAAAGTAGCTACTTCTAGAAGTAATAAGTTAAAATTGTTTCGTTAACGTTACTTTCATCTAATATGGGTAAATGCAAGTTCAGTGAGATCTGGCTTAAGAACAGCACATTTAGTGCTTGGTTGAAGCCTGTTGAAAATAACGAATTTGAAGCCAACTGCACCTTGTGCAAGAAAACGCTCAAATTAGGAGCTTTGGGTCTAAAGGTATTAGAGTCACATGACCAGTCAGATAAACATAAAGCTGCCGTAAAAAGCCACCAGCAAATGCCTGACATCACCCAATATTGTTCTGTATTCGGGAGCATCACCAAAGTCCGGCCCCAGCATGACCCACTCTGCACTAACAATGTTAACTCCTGCAACTCTGGTAAGCGACATCCGGACAGCGTTTGGATCTACGCCTACATTAAAAGCGGATGTGCTCTGGACACACGGTAGCTAAACATCAGTCATATAAAAGCAATGAAGAGAGGTGATCGGTTTTAAACCACAGCCCGACCGTTATGGGATTTTTGAGACCGATACCGATTTTAGAGGGGAAACATTCACCAATTAATTCAATTCAATTTATTTATTTATATAGCGCCAATTGATAACAGAAGTTATCTCATTGCACTTTTCCTATAGAGCAGGTCTAGACCGTACTCTTTATAATATTATTTACAGAGACCCAACAAATCCCACCATGAGCAAGCACTTGGCGACAGTGGCAAGGAAAAACTTCCTTTAAGAGGCAGAAACCTCGGACAGAACCAGACTCAGTGGTGGGCGGCCATCCACCGCTGCCGTGTTAGGTTTAATTACAGATATGGCGGCCGATATAGTGAATTTTTGAGCTGGCAGGGCCCTACTAATAGTTCCAAAATCTTGACATGTCACCAAAGGTGACCGAGCTTTTTGCTGTCCGGGCCCCTCAGCTCCTTTTAAATCTCTTCTTAAAGGGGCAATATGTAAGATTTGGCCAGAGTTTTAGTTTAGAACATTCAAAATATGAACTAACCTTATCAACAGGTAGTTAAGTTGGGAGATATGTGTGAGGGGCGAGTTCGCTACGTTACACAAGCTCTCTTAGCTTTTTTTAGTCTAATAAATAAACTAAATAAACTCACAAAATGTCAAGAAAGGAAATATTCTTACACTTTTTTTCCTTATCAAACAGCAAAATACAACCGTACACCTTCTGAATTCATGTTTCTCACTTTCACCGAATTATTACGAGCTTAATTGCCTTGTTAACTCAGTAAAACACACTTACTTCAGACTCCACAGAACCAAATAAAACTCACCAAAACCATCTTGGTTAAGTCTGTCCACTGTTCCAACAATCACCAACTCTGGTTTGATCGAAATAAATCCTTAATCCATCGCATTAGATGTGGAAAATATTCTGGCTCTACACCCTGTCGCTGCCTCTCTGCCCGACCTTCCTCTCCCTCCTCTCCCACTTGATGACTCTCCTGACCCCGCCTCAACGTGCCTTGTCTTCATCTTCTCCGGAGAGTCCTGGTTGGAGCCGCTGTAAATCACTAATAGGACCGCCTGTCGATGAATTCGACAGGTGGAGATAGGGCTGGGCGATATATCAAATATATTTGATATATTCGAATATTAATTAATGTGCTATATAGCAGATGACCATATCTTCATATTTGAGTTTTCAGTGTTTCAGTTACATTACATCGGCCGGTAATGCAGGTACAGTTAGACTGAGGGTGTGCTAACCAGAGGTGGAAGAAGTACGGTTGTGGTCAAAAGTTTTGAGAATGACACAAGCATTGGTTTTCACAAAGTTTGCTGCTTCAGTGTTTTTAGATATTTTTGTCAGATGTTACTATGGTATACTGAAGTATAATTACAAGCATTTCATAAGTGTCAAAGGCTTTTATTGACAGTTACATTAAGTTTATGCAAAGAGTCAATATTTGCAGTGTTGACCCTTCTTTTTCAAGACCGCTGTAATTCGCCCTGGCAGGCTGTCAATTAACTTCTGGGCCACATCCTGACTGATGGCAGCCCGTTCTTGCATAATCAACGCTTGAAGTTTGTCAGAATTTGTGGGTTTTTGTTTGTCCACCTGCCTCTTGAGGATTGACCTCAAGTTCTCAATGGGATTAAGTTCTGGGGAGTTTCCTGGCCATGGACCCAAAATTTTGATGTTTTGTTCCCTGAGCAACTTAGTTATCACTTTTGTCTTATGGTGCTCCATCATGCTGGAAAAGGCATTGTTCGTCACCAAACTGTTCTTGGATGGTTGGGAGAAGTTGCTCTTGAAGGATGTTTGGTACCATTCTTTATTCATGGCTGTGTTCTTAGGCAAAATTGTGAGTGAGCCCACTCCCTTGGCTGAGAAGCAACCCCACACATGAATGGTCTCAGGATGCTTTACTGTTGGCATGACAGGACTGATGGCAGCGCTCACCTTGTCTTCTCCAGACAAGCTTTTTTCCAGATGCCTAAACAGTCAGAAAGGGGATTCATCAGAGAAAATGACTTTACCCCAGTCTTCAGCAGTCCAATCCCTGTACCTTTTGCAGAATATCAGTCTGTCCCTGATGTGTTTTCTGGACAGAAGTGGCTTCTTTGCTGCCCCTCTTGACACCAGGCCATCCTCCAAAAGTCTTGGCCTCACTGTGCGCGCAGATGCACTCACACCTGCCTGCTGCCATTCCTGAGCAAGCTCTGCACTGGTGGTGCCCCGATCCCGCAGCTGAATCAACTTTAGGAGACGGTCCTGGCGCTTGCTGGACTTTCTTGGGCGCCCTGAAGCCTTCTTCACTACAAGTGAACCTCTCTCCTTGAAGTTCTTGATGATCCGATAAATGGTTGATTTAGGTGCAATCTTACTAACAGCAATATCCTTCCCTGTGAAGCCCTTTTTGTGCAAAGCAATGATGATGGCACATGTTTCCTTGCAGTTAACCATGGTTACAGAGGAAGAACAATGATTTCAAGCACCACCCTCCTTTTAAAGCTTCCAGTCTGTTATTCTAACTCAATCAGCATGACAGAGTGATCTCCAGCCTGGTCCTGGTCAACACTCTCACCTGTGTTAATGAGAGAATCACTGACATGACAATGGGGTTTTTTTTGTTTTTTTTGGGATTAAGTTCATTTTCATGGCAAAGAGGGACTTTGCAATTAATTGCAGTTAGTCTGATCACTCTTCATAACATTCTGGAGTATATGCAAATTGCCATCATAAAAACTTAAGCAGCAAACTCTGTCAAAACCTCTCAAAACCTTTCACCACAACTGTATTTAGGTCCATTATCTAAGCAAAAGTATTAATACCAACCCCACTGTGAAAATACTCCAGTACAAAAGTTCTGCAAGTAGTAAAATGTTCCCTGTCAGTGTTTTCCTATTATATATGATGTTTCATATTCTTTAAGATCATCATATGTTTGCACTATTTGAGAATTTATGCTATGTTATTTTAGAGAAAATGCGTATATCGATATATAGCCTAAGATATTATTTATAAGCCATATCGTATATTAGCCATATTGTAATTATTCAAATTATTTTATCATGTTTATATCTTAAATCTAGGGTAGGTAATGTATTTCAGAAGCATTTTTTGTTATATTTGTTGAAATTCTCTTTACATGCCGACAGCAATCAATAAATCAAATGCTCTGAAAAAAGAAATGAAAATAATCCAGTATCTGTGGCTGTCGCAGGCCTGGAATAAGCCCATCCATGAACTGATTGGCTGGCCTACCTGTCTGTCTACCTGCGTGCACTCTGCCCCTGCACTCATTGTGCATGAAAAAGGGTTTTGGGGGAGTGGCTTTGAAGCAAGCCTGGGATTTTTTCGGTTGGATACTTTCAAAATCTAGCTGTCTCTTGCTAGTTTCTCCAACGTTACCTACCCGAGCTTTAAGTTCTGGATTTTATTTGCTTTTATTATATGTTTTTATTGTAAAGCACTTTGTTCTTGAAAGGTGCTATATAAATAAAGTTATTATTTTACAGTTGATTTATCTCCAATAAGCAATATCAGCCTGGTAAATGTATCGATCTAGCTCTAAACCAAATGTACTCTGAAGTGCTGTCAGTAATGACATGTGGTCATCTTTTTAGAGTCAAATCACTTCTTGAGGAGTCTCAACTTGGAGGACTTGAAGTTATCTGATTGTCTCCCTGAGATCCTAAATCTACTGAGAGACTGCAAGTTGGAAGGTAAGAAAAGGAGAATGACTCATGACTGCAGGAGAGCCATCAGTGCAAACACCTGTTATCAGTCTTTTTCTAAATGTAAACGTGATACCAACAGATACATAGAACATAAGAGCAAAGTAGATGTATTTTCTTCCTGCAAATGAAACAGTACTGGTGACATTTTTGTAGTCTAGAGTTGCTTTCAGCTCTGTGATGTCTGCAAGGCTAGCAGCAGTGTCTTTATGGGTTTTTCCATGGGTCCGGGTCAGGCCGTTTTAGCCATGCCGTGCAAAGTTAAGTCACGACCCCAAGGTAAACACCTTACCATACACTCGCACACTCGCACTGTGCCAGCACAGCTTGACTGCTCATAGCTCTTCACGGCATGGCTTGGAAAAACACAATTTTTGGTAGTGGCAGTTTGGCAGTGTCTCCATATATTTACTTCTGTTTATAACAGACCCAGCTCCCCGAGGTTAAAAAATATCGGGTTAGCGTACAGTTCTAAAGTTTAAGAATTTCTAAAGCTGCATTATGCCGAAGTATCATTTAGAAATACAAGCCTTCAGTCTAAATGGTAAATGGACTGTACTTGTATAGCGCCTTTCTAGTCTTCTGACCACTCAAAGCTTCACACACACTGATGGCAGAACTGCTCACCAGTACAAAGAAACGAATGAATCACTCATACACACTCCCACACCGAAGGCACAGCCCTCGGGAGCAATTTCGAGTTCAGTGTCTTGCCGCTCTATCACCAAGCCACAACCGCCTCTAGAAAACAAAGCAGGGCTGAAATGCACAAGTGTTTTCAAGACACAATAATTAAGGCTCTGTAGCCTTGAGTAAGGACATAAGTGACATTACAGGGTGTTCAAGTCCTTAAATTAAAGCGGATACAACATGCAAAACTTTATTAATGCAGCTTTCAGAGCACTTAAGGGACTTTATTAATTTCCATCAGCGTTCAACCCACGTTAGAAAGTCTGAATCAGAATTCTGTCCATGCTTTGTACTGAGCCCAGTCCAGAGTCGAATACTTTGTCCTTTTTCCTCTCCCTCTCTCAGTGCTGCGGTTTAATGACTGCCGCCTTCTTGAGAAGTGGAGTGACAAGGAGGAGAGTTTGCAGCAGCTGGTGGCTGCTCTGAAGACAGTGCCTTCTCTCCACACACTCAGCCTGGCTCAGAATCGGCTAGGTAAGCACATCCTTTCACATCTTTCCACCAAAAGGATTCAGTTCAGGGATACATCAGCACCAATACCGCTACTGGACTCTGGGCTGACACCCAGCAGGATCTAAGCAATGTTAAGGCAGCTGTGGTTGCTAATCTTTTTTTTTTTGGGCTCTTTGTATTGAGATCACGATAGAAAACTTGTTTCTTATAATCTCAACTTTCTCATTTTTACTCATATTTGCTCACATTTATAATTGACTATGGTCCTGAGCTGGTAATTGATGATCACATCAGGTGAAGAAGATCCTTATCACATGTATTATCGGATTGATTTAGATTTTTTTCAGGTCTATCTTAATATAATTTTTACATGCCATTTATACAGAGTTATTGATTGCTGTGATCATTCCTCCTCTCCACTGTAAAAGACCGTAGGTCTAAATACTCATTCTGTGCAAAAATATACGCTAAAGTTCACTGAAGCTGATTGTTGTTTATTGTTAACATGATCTCCATTAGCTTATACTGATGTGGTTGCTAGTGTTGATACACACAAAATATACATGGGACAAGATCTATACTTTAACATGAGTTATTAAAGTAATACAATTACCATATTACTAAATCCTTCTTTTTCGCTGTGAACCAAACAAAAGAGCAATATTCAAGGTGGGTTAGAACCCGTGATAATGTAACCATATTCATAACATCTGGAGGGACGTAGGGAGAACACTTCCTACTGATGCTTATGCCTCTCCCCATTTTTATTAACAATAATATCAGTGTGCACAGACCAAGAGGGTGGTTAAGTGATGCCTGGTTTCTTTAACTTGTTCCAAGGGGCCACTGCAGTTACATCTTTAATTGTATATTATAGACTAGTCTGGCTTTGGATCTGAAAAGCCTAGCTTTTTACATGCCCAATCAAGGCACCACCTTTTTCAGCTCCTCATTTAAGGTTTCGGTTATATCATCAGTGGTGCCAGCAGAGTAGTATAATGTACAGTCATTAGTATACATAACCATGATCCATTGATCCAAGGAAAATGGAAGGTTGTTTGTAAAAACAGAGTAGAGAAGAGGCCCAAGGCAAGCTACCTTGTGGCACCCCACAGCAAACATTTGCCGAACCGGAAAAGCAGCCATTGTAATGAACTCTTTTGAGTCCTATTCCTAACTTTTTATCCAAGAGAGTGCAGATGTTGAGAAACCATAACATTCTAACTTGGCACATAACATAACATGGTCAATTAAATCAAAAGCTGAACTAAAATCAGGAATGCTGCCCTACAAATTTTCTTTGATCAAGGTCTTTAAGCCAGTGGTCAGTCATCTGGACTAGAGCAGTGGTTGTGGAGTAACCAGGTCTGTAGGCATGTTAACAGGTGGTCAATTGGTTATTTACAAAATAATCATCAATCTGATCAAAAACAATATCTCCATGATTCTGCTATTATTGCTGTTAGGCCCAGTAAAGTTTCCTTTTCTGGTTTTTGGGCTATAAATTACTTTTACTGAAAGAGAAATGTGCTAGTAGTCAGACATCTATTGAATATGTGAGTTACTAGAGTAACATGTGATACACTATGTGATAATGAGATGAGATATACCATAACATGTTTTTTGCAACCACAGCCACTTTAGTCTCTGTTGGTATCAAATGATTTCTCCAATGGTA